>VFFE01008933.1:1274726-1405630 GCA_008921705.1 Burhinus oedicnemus | reverse complement strand
TTTTTTTTTTTTTTTTTTTTTTGGTAAAGAACACAGTTAATTTAAGAACATCAGTTTATTTGAAAGGTCTTCCAGTACAGTGTTAGAACAGCGCTATCCATTTCAGGTTTCTGGACTGCAATCAATTTTAATTAAAACTTTAATTACATTTTGCTTCTCCATTCAAACAAAGCATAAAGTAGCCTGGGCTAATGCTGCTATCAAGGAAAAATAAGGAAACATGTTCTTAATCTTGTGCATTATTCCAGCCTTTTAATTAAGGACTGAATCCTTATCCTGTTGGGCTCAGAAGGAATTTAGCCACAAACTTTTCTGACATAAAACTGCAGTATTTGATCAGTTTTCTAGGTTGCCCTATCTTCTCGTCCCAGACAAATGCATACCCCTATATAGGATTACACCACTGATTTCACACTGATTTTTTCCGATGTGCCTCGTGCTCTGGAACGTCCAGCTATTGACAGCACATCAGCTGTGTCGTGGAGCGACATCTACTTCAGACTGTCACAGCATTACCTAACGTCACCACCGCAGAGCAAACGCCAGAGATGTCCCCGCTGCTCTCGGTGCCGTTGTACAGCTCCCTACGTGCACTCCCCTGGTGTAGTACACCAGAAGAGGCAGAGCTGGTATCGCACTGTTACCAGCCAGAAGAAAAATTACGCACTGGTGGGAATGGTAAGGCAGTCTAACTGGGATGTGATGGGATGGACAGGGTGGAGCAGAAGGCTGCCGATTCAGCTTGCCAAAATCCGGCGGGCTGTGTAGGATGGAAGCGATGCAGTGAAGCTGGCTTTGGTGCTGTTTGGAAAAGGCGCCGCACATGTCCCAGGCTGCGACATCCTGCTGACTGCAGCGTGTCCAGGAGTGCGCTGGGGATCCCGATGTGCCTTCCAGCACGATCCCTCTCTGGGGCACGGGGAATGGGCTGCAGTACCATGATCCCGCAGCTCCAGTTCTTCTCTTTTCAGTGCGTTGGGATGGTAGAGCCCTCTGGACTTTTCTTTCTGTCTGTACTCTCAATGTAGCTGCAGGCAAGATCTAAACTAGGAATATAGATTCCTTTTAACAAACACACGAATATGGTGAACTTTGTTATGGGAGCTTCCAAAATTGTTTACTTTTTGAGCTGTGGTTCTGGTTCTGTTTTTCAGTTTTGGAATTCCAATTTTACATCCAGCTGCACTGTGAATTTCTCTGTTTTTTGTATTATGTCTGTGCCTTACACTTGTACTTTAGGTATTCAGTTCTGTAAATTTTGCAGATTCCTCTGGATTTTCAGAAGTTTATGTCACTTGGGCAGATAGTGCTAGCTCATCCTCCAATTGTGAATTAAACAGCGATGTAGACTAATTGACATTCGAGTTAGAAAATTTAAAATATGATAGGCAAATTTGTTTTTTAATTACTTAGAATTGAAACACATAGCACTTACCATGAGAAACTGTGCGCCTTGTCTGTGATGTCAAACATTTTCAGCACTGGTCTTCATCCCTTTGTTTTTAATGCATATTGTTTTACCAGTGTGGATTGGGGCTAAAGACCCTTTGTCATTAGAGTGGTCTAAGAATAAGCTTGTTTCAGGGTGGTTTTGATTGCCAAGAGATTCTGCGCTTTCCTTTAATTCTGTTTTGCACCAATAGAGCAGAACAACTGTGCGGTCTTCCTGCGTTATTCCTCATGCCTAATTTTGACTCAGACTTCACTGTGATGAACCTAGACCATTTCATCTGGTCCCGTTTTGTTGTGGGTCCACATTACCCGCATTCGCATACCTTTTGCCGTTCTATACGTCCTTTGTCTTTTCCTTTCTTCCTTTGGAGTGTAATTTTGTTGCGTCTCTGACCTTTGTGTGCCTTAATTGCATCTTTGAATGGCTTTTCTCATTACCGGTTATCTTCTTCGCTGTTTATTTCCCTTAATCCTTGGGAGAGATCATGACTTGCTCTGTAGGTTCTCTGCGTGGCGTGGCCGAAAGCGTTGGCTGATACAGGGGTACAGCACGGGTAGGGAAGGCTGTGAGCGTGCGTGGTGCTGTCAGGTGTAAGGATCCAGGTGGGCTCCCATCACAGGGAGGCGCTTTCTTACCTCGGCGCCAACTCTGGTCTTTATTCATCGAAAGACAGACTCTCATCTTTTGAATTTTCTACTACTGCTCTGAGAGTAACAGCTATAATCCTTTTCAAAGATGATGAAACCCATGATAATAAGGATACTTGTTCATGGAATACAGAATCTCCGGGTAGTGCTTCAAATCCGTATTGCTTTATAAGTTATGATTTAAGTTGCTAAGAATATATATGCTTTTTTTTTTTTCAATTTGTGTTTTAAACTTTATGTGGACATTATCCACAGGGTCTCTGCTTTCAGGAGCTTTTCCACATTTAGATATGAATATGACCCAGAGGACAATAATACACATGTAGGAAATTAAGGCAGATTATTAGAGATGGTCTCATAGCTGAAAGCTGTAAAAAGTAGTTTCAAGGAGGCAGTTGAAGGAGAAGGAAAAGACAGAAATCACTTGATACTCAGTTTCACTGATGTGTTTATAAAAATGTCAAGCTGTTTCTCTTTGTGATTATTCCCTCGAGGAGGGTAAGGAACTGAATGTGTTTTGTAAAATAACTTATAAACCCACAGTTAATTGAAATAAAGAGTGTTCATTGGGAGTGAGATGACAAATGCACCTTTTGTTGACCTAAACATAATGTATTCTGAAACTCTGATATCAAGGACAAAGGAAGAAGTATTACAGATCTTATTGAAGATTTTTCTACCTGGAACAAACCCCATTAAGTCACATTTTCAATTCCAGACTACAGATTTAACGGAATGTATTATAGCTTCCCCAGTTTCACTGTTTTGAAAGAGCAAGTGTTTGATACATTTTTGTCAGCAACTTACGATTTTGGAAGTCAGGAGAAGCAATAATTTGAGGTGATCAAGTGGCTCTTTTAAGATAATTTTAGTAGAATAATTTCCTACTAGGAAGATAAAGAATTTTAAAATCACTCTCTTTATCATCACAAGCCATTTGAGGAGGAATATCTACACAATCAGCATTACAAGAATCTAAATTGATGTCCAGGGAAAAACCAAGGTGTGATGGTGATTTTTATAGCTTTTACACTAAATATATGAGACACTAAACTTTTTGATTGAAATGACCTTTAGCCACTTTGGACTTAAAGCTGATTTAATTTTAAATAATTGATGATTTCAGAAAAGCATTATTGTTTTTATGCCCCTCCACTGTATAATTTAGTAAATACCAGAAAGAATCTTTTTACCTGTTTCTTGTTCACTAGCTTAGACCTCCTCAAAGTTCATTGGTAAAAGATGTAAAAACTGAGATCCATGACGGTAAGACTTATACATGGCATATTAACTTGTGGGTTTTATTTTGTCCTACCGAGGTATTTCATAGCATAGTTAGGCATAAGAAAATTCTGGAATTTTGTTTAACTCCCGATGAGTTGAATCAACCAGTGTAATAACAACAGCCAGTGGGATTACCTTGGTTGTTCAGACTTTGGTGAAGAACATACTGTCAGCACGGTACGAGTCAAAATGCATACTCAGGAAGAAAACAGGCAGTGACAGTCATTTACAGAGCTTTTAGGCTAATAAATATAAGGCTCTAAACCTTTTGATGAAAATTACTTTAATTAGTTTTAACTTGCAGCTAAATAGGAAGTTGTGTTCTGGAGGTGAAAGCTTTCAGATCCATAAATGTTTAACTCTACAAGGGATAATAATGAGAATTTTAGCCAAGTGTCTAGCAGAGCCTGTAACATTTGACTCAGCGATGCCTCTACCCAGTCTCCTGTTCATGAATCACATACATAGTTTTTGGGGAAAAAAAAAATCAGTCTTGATTTAAAGACCACAGATAACGGAAAATTTACCTCGGTTCCCCCTAAATTTTTCTGGTAGTTAATTATCCTTAGTGTTAAAACATACACCTTTCATCTTGGTTCTGGACTTCATTACCAGTTCTTAAGCCAATCAGTCCCTGAAGTAGTTGGAATCATATTAATCTTAAATACATCAGCTGCTAAGTCAGGTGTGTATAAAGTATCTATTACTTGATTTTAGTATCTAAAAATAATTTCACAAAGGCAGTATGTTACTGGAAATGATTTGGTTTTTTAATAAAAGATTAGTGTTCCAGTTAGTAAAAAAACATTTTTACTCAAAAGTACGTATTAAATCATTCACTGTAAGATGGAATTAAATGGCAGTGAGGAGAGCTGAATATTATCCTTTTTGTGGACTGCATCCGAGAATATCTGTGTATTTAATTAGTCTTTATTCAGAATGACGTCCTCTAAAATTAGAACATACTAGCTCTTAGAATACAGCATATTTCTGCATACTCTTATCTGTTATATTTAGAAATAAGGAGTAATGGAAGAATCTTAAAGAATGAAATTTGGGGTATTAGTTAGTAGTTTGAATTAAAATGCTTTTGTTTTTTAATAGAAGTTGTTATACATAGAAAAAAAATGTGGTTTTGAAAAGTTAGTACAAATGAACTTAGCACTGAAAATACAATCAGCTTACATAATGGATAATACTGCAAAAATTTATTTGTGAAAGTATTGCTAATATCCAGCACATATCCAGTCGATATTGCTATAGTCGACGTGCTTTCATTACAACGTATATTCTACTTTTTTTAAGCAGTCATTTTTCATTTTAAACATGTATTTTTTTCGAATTATACAAATGAGGAATGGTCTTGAAGTACCTGTCTTGAATTGCATAACAGGCTTCCAGTTTGAAAGTATGATAGCCTGAAAAAGAATTTTAATTCGATACGTAAAGCACTGCATCGTACTGACGATTTTTGCAAACCAGACTGATTTATACAAAAGGACTGTATCTTCAAATGGCCTCTAACGAAGTTTGACTTGTATTTTTCACGTGGGTTTTTTTTTGCATCTGACTTGGATATGTTAGGACTCTTGGATCTGATCACATCAACTACACTGTAAGGTCAGAGGATGCTCTGCTGTGTGTTCCAGTGGGCTTGGAATGTGGTCCTGGGCATCCATGCTGGACAAGAAAATTTAGAAGATTAGCATGCTTTTTGGCCTTGAAACCAGAATGTTAGATGTTTTACCTTGTTAAAACTTTTATATTATGCATCCTTAAATGAGGAGAGTCAAAGAATCGTGAACTGTTTTTCCTGTTTAAGTTCATAAAACATGCCTGCCGTCTTCTGTCAGTGAATTTCTAACGCTACAACTGTGTTAGTGAAACGCCAGAGTGTTTAAGAGAAGCAGCTACTAAGGCTCCATTTTCCTCCTGGGATATGGTAAGTCGATCACAAAGCAGCCTTTATCGTTCTTCATTAAAAAGTTTTGTTTACAAGAGCTGTCTCTTGCTATGGTGCACATCGGGCGAGTGCTTGGCTGTTTAGTTCAATGTTAATGTTTAATTTATTGTAATTCTTGTCTGGGGAGATGGGAGGGTTGGAAGGGGTTACGATTCTTTGTGTTTTTCTCAAGCGCCTGCCACAAAGAGGTGCGACTGAAACACAGATCAATAAGTAATATTAGTTTCTACACGGTTTAAGAAGTGAGCATTACTCGTCTGGGCTTCCCACTCTGTTATGTGAGAATGTAATCCTGAAGTGTCAGCAGGTACTAACTCTGCCTCGCGTTCTTATCTCATCCTTCAGCTTTTACTGATCCCTTTTTTCCTCCCTCTCTGGCTCTGCTTCCTCTCTTTGATTCTGCTCCAGCAGTCTCCTGTTGCCTGAGAGCCTCCCTCTCCTTACCGCCACCTGGCTGCGCGTTTCACCATGGTGGACGCTCTTCATCTTGCATTTTAACTGTGGTTTTATGTTTGTTTCTTAAACTGTGGGCTTTACAAAACAAGGATCTGGCCTTTGTCTATGTTCTAGGAAGTGCAGCTGTATGTATATTTACAGTGATCCTTAAAGGTAAATATTGTTATTAAAATTTTAACAACAGATAGGAGATGTTGTAAATACAACCTGTGCAGAAAGATATGGTTTATGTCCGGGGATTTCATGGAGTGACTTTGAACCAATCCACGTCTGATAGCAGCGACTGAGTCTGTCTCCTGCAAAGCTAATTAGGAGACATTTATTCTGCAGTCACTAGGTTGTGAATGAAGTATGCTGACATACTCAGACGAGCTCTAAACCAAGTATGTGATGTACCTGCAGCAAGCCGGACACAGCAGTTGAGCGCTTAGCATGGCTTATGTACTCAGGTCTTCGTCCTGCCCTTGAGCCGGTTGGGCAGCCTGCGCCGCACGCCGCGATGCCCTGGCGGGGCCGTTGGCGGTGGCGATGCCGACCGGCTCAGAACGCGCAGGCTCTGCTCCAGCTGCGGGGGCTGCGCTGCGGGTACGCACTACAACACGTTCTGCGCAGCTGCGTTCGTATCCAAGTGTTCTCTAGACGGGTATTTTCAGAGAGCGGTCTGTAGGAAGTCACAGTACAGTGTGAACAGATGTTGGATACAGCTGTGTTCTTTCTGCGTGTCTCTGCTTTGTCCACGGAATCCCTCTCTCCAGTGCCCCGACTCCCCCCGTCTCAGTGCAGGGCCCAGTAGGTAACTTCTTGTAAATCTGTGCAGTAGGATTGGAGCCTACGGATTTCTTTTAATTATTTTTTTTTTCTGGGTTGTATAATGTTGAGATAGGAAGATGTAGGAGACTGAAAATGTTACGATAATTTAGCATAACATATTCTGCGGTTTTTTTCTTTCTGCGTAATGATATCAATGGTCTTCCTATCGGCATGTACATGCCACGTAATGCTGTAACATCTATGTTATTCATTAGCTTAACAAAATCTATTAGTGCAAGTCCTTCAGTCACAAAGCAGTTTGTTTTCTTTAGACAAGAATGAGCTAGAGAACTCTTTGCAAGTTAATTGCTGTTACTCATGAGATACATTACTTTAGTACCTCCTTCAAATATTTTTCAATGAATGTACATTTTTTTCATCATGCGCAACTATAAATAAATGAGAAACAATTTAACAAGGTTCTGAATTGTTGCATGAGAAATACATGGCAAATATAAAATAATAAAGTAGTTCATATTTCAGTATCAGACAGTTCTGTCATTGCTGTATTGCTGTTGTTTTAATGTTAAGAAAAACCTTCATCTGCTTCAAATATGTGAAAAATACCTATGTCCAACAATGGCTTGAGTTTTAGTGGGTGTCTTACATTCCATAGTCAGCTGAGGAGGAGACAGAGGGATATCTTGAAAATTCCACTTTCTTCCCTATAAATTGCAAGGTGTTGCAATATGTGACTCATTTCAGCTGTATGCATCTCCCCGTTACCAACAGGAGTGTATTAGTGATGACCAATAACAGTATATCAATGTCAGCTCATCTCCAGATAAAAGAAATAGTTCATGAAACGGTCAAGGTTGTTCTGGGATTATATGTAACAGAGATTTCTGGAGATTGTAATTGTTGCCCAGTAAACCCAACCGTTTGCTGTTGTAAGCATTGATATACTCAGAAGGGCTTCAACATCCGAAGCGGTGTGAGACAGCTAGCATATTCCCTCTGCAACTCTGCATTTTGTCACTCAGAATAGTAATTTTTAAGATTACCGAGTCTAGTAAGACCTACACAGCAGCTGGTAGCCATTTCGGTCTTGTACTTTTGTTTTCCATTGAAAATACCGTCAAGAAGTCTGCAGAAATTAGCAGTTTTTTGTTTGTTCTGAATGATTGAAGTTAGTGGTATCACTCCAGACACTGGAGTAATGAGGTACTCTTCTGTAAATGTTGAATCTCGGAGAATAAACAAAAAAATAAGGGATCAAATTCACACAAGGTATGTAGGCAAAGTCACTGTGTGTCAACCATGCTATGGCAACTGGCCATGGTGCAAAAATTCAAAGTACAGTAAAAGCGAGTGGGAAGTGGTTGTACAGTGAAAGGAAATGTGTGCCATCAGTGGGCAGTGGCATTAGCAGAGCTGTTGACAAGGACAGACATCAGGAAATATTTAGGAGCAAACGGAAGGATGACTTGATGGTGCTTCGTTATTAAAAATTCCCATAGAGTTGGACGTGAACTAGAAATTTCTTTTCTGAATCAATCCCACACTGAAGTAGCTGGACCAAAGTCCAACAAATGTAAGAAATCCTGTGAGCTGATCTGTCAGATCTCTACTGGAAAAATTTGATCAAGGAATGGATTTGAAGAGCGCAGAGTACATCCTGAACCACCAAAACACTTCTGCGGGTGTTTACATTTAAATACACGGGGAAATCTGTTGGTTTGAACACATAAGAGTTGGCTGGAAGTGTGGGTGTAAGCGTTCGGCAAGCTCATAGCCTAGAGGAGATGAGACTTGGGGAGAAGGAGAAGGTGTGATCATGAATCATGTCAGAGATGTAGGCAGCATCAGATCTGCGAGGATTTCAGTGCTAGGGAGAAGACATTTCAAATGAATCGAAAAGGAAGGGGGAAGTGAGGAAAAGGAGTGGGATATCATTTGAAGACAGCAGAAGGTAAAGGTGTCAGCAACTAAGACAGACTGAGAGACCGAGGAGCGGAGAACCTCTCACAAAAGAGGTGATTAATTAGAAATGGAAAGTTATGAGCAGTTTCACCGCTTTTCATGATTTATAGGTGGTGTGAGAAGACTTTGCTGGGGAAACTTGAGTTGCCAGGGAAAATTGAATTTAGTTATACATCCGGGTGATATTTGCCACTTTTCTCTGAACCGCTCCGTCATACGTGATGGTACCCAAGCTGCAGGAGAGCCGAACGAGGGCGAAAGCAATGACTGAGTTGGTGCTCAGGGGGAGCCTTCCTGAGGTGCCAAGGGCTAGCTAGCCGCGCTGGGAAAACTGCGTGTACGTATGTGTAAGTGAGACGGGCGATAGATGTAGCTGCTGGGGAAGAAGGGGAGCTGAGGTGGTTTTAAGTCACGTACAAATAACTCCTAAAAACGACCGGAGAAACGCCCTCAGCGCGGGCTCCCTCTGGCAGCGAGTTCCGCGTGGGCGCTGCAGGGGAATTTGCTTGTCTAGAGGCGTCTGGGACATGAAACTAAGTGGGGCGAAGGATCGAAAAATAAAATGTGAAGCATTTGAAGAAGACTTTCTATGTTCTCTCACGATGTGATTCATTGATCTTATGACTGAACTGCTGCTTTTAAAAATCCTGCTTTTCTGCAGTAAAAAGCTGTTAGTTTGGGGCCCTGATTTTGAAGTATTTAAATGACAAGTTGCTCATTGTTTCGCATTTGTATTTATGGGCTATGTAGTTTTTCACCGCTGGTGTCAGTTTTGAACGGGATATGACACCTACAGTACTGGCAAATTTATAGAATTTGACATGATTTCATTCACATCGTATGACACGATGAAGCAGGAGGCAGAAATGTGACTTGTCCAAGAGCTTTTAGAAAGTTGATGGCAAAGCAGAGGGTGGAATCCAAGACCCTGATTCTAATAGTGAGTTGTTGGCCATGTTTTACCTATTTGCTTGATCAGAGTGCTATAGTGAAGCTCCTTTGGCGGGGGGAACTCAGTTTACACTGCTAATTTTGGGCAAAATCTCAAAAACCGTATTTCTAGTTGTTACAAGTCAAGGTGGCAAAGCATTTGGCATTTGTGTAAATTTTTCACTGATAAACTACGAGTGTTTCAGTCCCATACATCAGTAAAGGCCAATCTCTTCCTCAGAAGGGCTACCCATACAGTTTGGGTATCGTTCCCATACTGATGATTGTCTTCTGCATCTGGCAGTGAGAGGAGTGATACAAGAGCTGCTGCTGGGGTGTCCAGATTTGGGGTTTGAAAAGAATGAGGATGCAGACGTAGAAATTTGGATGAAAGCAGTGTCCCATTGGACTTTTGGTGTGACACTGGTCTGTCCCAAGTGAAACGCGGCATCTGATTACCTCAGCACCGGGTGGTCAACATTCCTGGCAGCAGGAGGGTGAATGGTGGCACCAGCTTGGGCTGAGCTCTCCGTCCAGCCCAACCCAGCCTTTCCTGGCAGGGTCGATACGGTCGCTGACTCACGTGCATCTGCTAGAAAGGGAAGCTTTCCCTGCTACTTCGCTTCCCTATTATGACCTTTTCCTTTGTGGTTTAGCTCACCCAAATGACCTTTTTATTTTTCTGTTCTAGGCGAAGGGGCATGGCCAGTTTTTTCTTATCCTGCTTTGCATGTGGCCATACAAATCCTAGGGTATACACAAGCCATTAGGCAAGGAGTTGTTTCCAAAAATGAGAGAGGTTTTCTTTGGAGGGTATAACCCTTTTTGGCAGCAGAACTGGATTATTACAGATTAACATCACTATGTGATCATCCTCCCATGGAGTATTGGGACCAATACAGAGTTGTTATCCTTGTCTGCCTGTGACCTGTTCCTGAGGTTTGACTTTCCTCTCGGCTCTCTCAGGTACTTGGTATGAAGCTAAACAGTGCAGAAATACTGGCTGTCCTTATAAATTCTTACAGAACCAAGGGCTTGTGTGTATTTGATGGACTAAAAATGAAATAGAAGTGTTCATGAACTAAAAGTAATAGTCATTGTATACCTTAAACTTAAATTATTAGGCCACCACCAGTCTAATTTTGGAATATATATGAAGTGGAAATAAGCAGGTATTTACATCTCTCCCAGGTTCCTATGTTTTTGCTGCTGAGGTCTCAATCCGGTGGTGGTGTGATAGTGATGATCCACTTGGACTGGAGCTGATGAGGAAGTGGGCTGCAGAGCACGGATTGGGCTCTTGAAGTAGATAGCGAGGAGATGAACGTCTCTCTTATAGCTGAGTTTTAATTACATTGGAATGATTACATCACTATATTACATTTACATACAATTATTACATCAGTTTTAGTTAACAGTTTAGCCATAGTCCTTGACATATTTTTTCTTCTTCTGTTTTTCCATAATAAAATACGGGTGTCAGCACTCCGCTACACATATGAAAGTTGCTCTTGCACACACGGTTGGCAAAGTACTATGAAAAAATAAGGTCCTGGATCAGTTTCTCATTTGGATTTGGAGTTAGGCTTTAGACAGAAGCCCGCAACTGACCTCCTCTCAGTTGTATGCTTTATGGCAGACTATACAATGATAGAGCTCTCCTATAATTTATAGCTGAATTCCATTTTAGACGGGCGTTGTGGCTTTTCCCCTTGGACACGTGAAGCGTTACCTAGAAATCAGTTTGACTGTGAATAATCTGGAACGCAGAGATTTCTCAGTACAGTGCAGCAAGCAGGCATAACCAGTTACATTCTGCTGATCTATGGGTTGTGTCTGAGATCTGTCACTACAGTAAGAGTTGGCAGAAGCAGCTATTACCTGTTCTTGCTTGTTTCAGAGGGGAATGGGCGTGACGCTGTAAAGACTGACACCTGGTAAAAATCGTTTTATAAAAAGTATTAGAGCAGAAGAAAAGGAAAGGTGCATATTTTATGTGGAATGGTCCAGAAGTTATGTGTTCCCTGTTTTTTCTTTGAAAAAATCTCTATTTCTTTGGCCAACTATGGGTGATCATTGCTTCCCATTTATTATTATGGCAAAATATTTAAAAGTGGAGTCATTTGAGCACCAATCACGCTGGCTATAAGCCAATTCAACTCTGTCAGGCTCCATTAAGTTGTTATTAAGCGCTGTCAGCCAAGTCCACATTACAGAAGACAGAAGATGAAAATCTGCCATATGTAAGAGCTGGTTGTACAGTATTTTTCAGCATAGCAAGACTCCGCAGCTCGTACAGCAGACTTTTCAGCTCAGGTGCGTATTCTGAAAGTAGAACTCCACAGTCTGGTTGTTTTTCAGCAAAAGAGCCTGCCAGTTTTATCCTGTTCCTGTAGCTTCAGACCGTTCAATGGGACTTTTTTATCGCTCTAAATGAAAAATTTAAAGGTATGATTTAGCTGTAGTGGGACTTTGCTTTGGCTGGGACAGCACTACATGCCATGGCTGGCTGAAGGGGCTCAGTCACTTGGTATTTCGCTTATTTTTCTGCCCGAGGCACTTTGACAGCACATGCCTTAATGTGTCACTGCAGTTGTGCTTGTTCCCAGGAGGGCAGACGAACAAGCCGGGAGCAAGCGGCGCTCATCCTGCCTCTCTTCTGGGCAGCAGGCATCGATGAGCAGGCAAGGCAGCTCGCTGCAGTCTACCATTCCTGCAAGGGTTTCTCCAGAAGAGCCAAAATAAAAGCAAGCGTCAAGTAGTGGAAAGGCAGAGTACGGCTGGTGGGAAGCAGCAAGCAGCCCTTTCGGTGGTGAGCAGATGAAGGAGGTGTTCAAAACAGGGTAGGAATATATGCACTAGCATGAAACTTACTCAACCTGTCTAAATTTTTCTTCTTATCAGATGGTTTCTTCTGGTTTTGTGTCAGGTAATAACCTCCTGTGCATCTGCGTTGTATATATATTAGCTCATGTCTAGACTGCTTTGGAGTGAAATGAGTTCTTCCTTGGTCGGGGAGTGGATGGTGCGGAGTAAAGCCCAGAGGATGCTGCTGGGGTCCTGCTTCTGCGCCTGGGGTGGGCACAGCCCGCTGGCACCGAGTCTCTGCCTTGGGTGGGCTGGGGAGAGCCGTGCCGGGGCTTCCCTGGGAGCTGGGGCACCTTGGTCCTCCAGTGCACAGCTCACTCAGCACCCACCGGTTTAGTGACGGCTGGCAGCTGCCGCGAAGACACTCCAAGTCAATAAAGACCCCGCGGACAGCCTGAATGATAACCTGTTTTTCCTAAGAAATAAACATCCCGCATCAGTTATGCCCGGGTCACGAGTTTAACCTCACTTTTCCCCAAGGACTGTGTGAAGCTTTGAGGGAAGGTTTCTTACTCCGCTGTTTCACAGGCAGGCTCAGGATATTGTGCCATTGCCTCTGCTCTGTCAGTTGGCTCCAGAAGAGCCTAACTTACTTTTCTCTGCATTATTCAGGAAGAAATTTGCAAAGCTACCTTCTACCTCTGTGCGCAGCCTCTATACAGCATAGTATGGAGTATATAAAGTTTATGAAGTATTCAGCGCCAGTGTGCAGAGTTTGTGTGGGGATCGGTGGGGAATCTTTTAAAATTAATTTAATTTTATTTATTTTAAATCTTTCTAAAAGGATTGTACAGCTCACTGCAGAATCTTTAACAATTTTGATTATTTTTATGTCCAGTGCACTTCCAATGAAATCCCATAGTAAAATCAATTCTACTTTGATTATCCATTATAATCAATAATAAGTAATATAACATTTCTTTCTGTAAGTATCTAGGTCCATGGATCTTATACCGTCTATGTAAAATGAGAGATCATGTTTAAGTAGCAAAGTGAATAGCAAAGAGGAGCTCTCCTGTTCCTAATGTTCTTTGGGAAAAGCTATTCCGAAATAGTTCTATGTGTAGATACTCTGAGTCTAGAAAATTGTTATTCTCTGGAAACGTAGCTGTGTTAATAAGATTCTTTTCTGAAGAATAACAAAGGGATGAGGGTGTTAATACCTTGAATTTCTTAGGAATACCTTTTGTAGTTCATATCCACTGCCGATTTTAGTCTGAACTAATATGCAAGTATAGGCAGGTCGATAGTGATTGAATCATTAGAAGAGTTTGGAAGAATAACAGAAACTTGAAAGATGGCAGTTATCAAGGCAGTAAAAGCAGCTCTGTGTGGAAGAACAGAAAGCTAAGCCTGAGACTGAAACCACAGCTCCATAAATGGACTTATTGCACATTGTGTTCCTGCCCACAAAATCTAGAAGGTAATTATCTGGCTTAATCAGGCACAGAAGAAGGGCTGTCCCAGGAAGAATTTACCTCATCCTGAGGTTGGAACCAGAACAAAACTTCCTGGCCCTGAGAAAGGTGTGTTTACCTTTCTCAGGGTTTCCATGCTGTGGCAGCCCGCTCCCGAGGCAGTTGGTGGTTAATACCTCCCTTTTGTCTTGGTGACGAAACCAGACTCAGTGCTTTTTCCAAAAGCTCAACGTTGTCTGAAATGCCACCGTGTGACCCGTGGAGCTTGCTGCTTGGGTAAGTGAAGCTTGAAGGACAGCCTACGCAGTTTCCAGGGTGTAGGAAACATTAGGAAATACTGACAAAATCAGCATGATGAAATAAATAGTATTCTTCGGCTGCTCTTTGTCATACTTTGAAAACATTACTTTTTATGGCCGCAGATTTTCCAGTGGGAAACACTGAATGCTGTTCAGGACCAGCTTTGTCTAGACTTCCCCTGGTCCTAACTCCAACAAACTATTTTGCTCCTTGTTCACTGTAACAGTACTAGAATTAAATTCTGTTTTCTGACAGAAAGTCACCCCCTGATCTTGTGCCTAGGCTGTTAATGCTGATGCTACATTAAAGATCCACATCAGCATTTTTTGACGGATCTGTTACATCACTTGTATCGGTATCTAGTATTGTAACTCAGGTATAGCACTTGTGGTACATTTAATGGTATTTAGTTGTCTAAAAAGTTGCATACTGCAGATATCTAGGTGGTGGATGTAGTTTTGCTATTTATATCGTAGTGTTCTACAAATATTAATAACACTGTGCTTCAGAGCGAGCTATAGCCATAAACCTGTAAAATAACTCCCAACAGTTCATCTTGATAGTCTGTTGAAATTGGACTGCTCTGACGATACCCTCTTCGGGCTAACTGCCAATCTCATATTTTATCCTGAAATTCCACGAGGAGACACTCAAAATAAACACTACACTAGCAACAGCTTGCATTATCTTTAAGGCAGTAGCTAGCATTGGTTTCACTGTAGCCTCTGTGGCTTCATTTGAAAATCCATGAAGTTTGACCTTTTGGATACATTTTGCTCTTATTTATTCTCCCTGTTGACTACAGTGGGAACTGAGTGGATGTAGCTGAGAGAAGAATGGGCATATCGTAGATGCTAACCTGTTATGACTAAATTATCCCTGTTAGTCCCACGTTGCTCAGCACCAGCCGCTTTATACAGTGCATATCTCCTCACTAGCTTGCTGTCAGGATAGAAAAATACAGCTCTTAGATTTGTGCTTGAGTTTTCTTAGGAGGGAAAAAAAAACCAACCTGAAAATTGCAGGATTATTCCAGGCACCATTTCAGAGATGTTCAGCTTTTTGTTCTGCAAATGCTTTTTCTTTGCTACTGCTTTTGAAAATAAGCTGATCTTGTAATTCACTATTAAAGCCTAAAGGTGAATGTGATCAAAATAACCGATCATCAAGGTCAGTATACCCTTGAATCAGAGAGGTTTGCTAATTTTAAACTTCAGTGTTTTTCAGAAAGTAGTGTGTTTCGCAAGAATAGAAGAGGTAGAATGTAGGATTGGGACAATATGAATGTGCGCACATCGCTGCCAATGAAAGCAAAGCTTGCAGGTCTAATTTTAGGCTTTTCAGCCTTGGTATTGTTCCTTACAGCACGGTTATTTTCCATATGATACAAAGCAGTCCTTTTTTCAAGTTTTATAAACTGCTTTAGAGAGCGAAAGCAAGGACAAAGTGAGTATGTGTCATGGTTGAAAGCAAATCAAAGAAGCTTAACTAAGGCTGAGGTTAACAACGATTGCATGTCATTCCTATATTCAGAGGACAGTTCTTGAAGAAAAGCAAGAATCTGGAGAAACATCTCATGAGACCCTGAAGTAAAGGGAGTTATACGGTATCTGAACTGGGACCCTTGGGTGTGCCTGGATTTGCTTCGACCCGTTTAATTAATTTGCACTGTGCTTAGATGCCTAGTAACTTAGTCCTCTTAAAATGTCAAAATGACCTGTGCTGTTCGGAGAAGTAGGACTTGTAAGATATCTACCTGTCTCTGGGTGCTTGAAAATAAGCATTGTAGATGCAGTGGGGATGTTAAAACTAATTCTTTATGTAATACCCTTTACTGATACATTCATACAAAATGAGTTTATAGAATTATAGAAATATAATACTGTAAAAATGCTTGTGTTCTTTCGTACATATGAATTATCAAGGACTGGAGCCAGTTGGTACTAAGCCATTCCCCGTGGAAGTGTCAGCAAGTCAATGGTACTAACCTGTCAAAGCTATTAAAAATACCTTTAAAAGTTAACGTAGTCCCCATTTTTCATCCGAGAGCAGCTTATTAACTGAACAGATGTATGACGGTGGCCATACAAGGGCCAGAGAAATCAGAGAACATAAAGCTGTGTGATTTTTGTTAGTAAATCTGGCCCCCCAAAAAGAGCTGTTTGAAACAGGTTGGTAACTGGCTGTATTGGCAGAAAGACAATTTGTTGGGAAGAGTCTGCGCAGGGGCTGCCATAGTGTCGAGCTGGTATTTTGTCCCACAAGTTGAGCCAAGATCCACTGCCTCCTGACGGGACTTTGCCAGCCAGGTAGTACCTAGGTTTGGGTCACGAGGACTGAAGGACAGTTTGGCTGTGGGCTCTGCAGTTGTCCCCAGGCTGGGAGAGTGGGCTCAGTCTGAGCTCAAGGGGTGAAATGGTTTTTTCATGCCATTCTAGCTGTCTAGAAGTTAAATGTTTAGTCTAAACTAATTGCGTTGGCTTTCTCATTAGTCAAACAAGAGTAGGCATCTCCAGAAAGCAATTAATCCCGCTTATCTTGTGTATATATACTTTTAGCATGGGATGAATTGCCTCTTGGTGAATTGGGTGCCTGTTTCTCTCCATTGCGCGCTGGAGTCTTGATGACTAGTTTAGATTAGATATCCAACTTCTAATGGCTACCACCCAGGTAGAAACAACCTGGATTAATCAAGTTCCCTGCTATTGACTGTATAACTACTTCCCCGTTATTATTCTGTGCATGATTTGTGGCTGCTGTGTTAGAGAAAAAGACTCTTCTCTTGGTTTTCTTTGCAATCATTTCAAATAGTTTGGCATTAATAGTACAATTGCTCAGTTTTCTGTTGTCCCTGGTCATACGAAAGTTTTAAAAATTGTGAGTGATTTTTGTTACTTACTGTCATCATTAATTAAAAAAAAAAAAAATTATTTTCATTCCGTTTCTTGAGGGCACAGATTAAGGTACAGGCTGGCAGTTTGATGTCCTTCTGGATTCTGGCCAGGTTCTCGGAGTCATAAATCAGCCCAGCTCCTTTCAAGTTAGGGAAAAATAATGTTTCTAAAAAAGTTTGGAGCACCGATACTGGAATAGGGTGGAAATATGATGTCAGCGAAGAATGAGCAGACTGTTGAGTGGCTTTATTCGGTGGCAGGCACTAATTTGATGGAAACTTCAAGACAGTAATTGTTTGGTTGTTTGGGGGATTGCAGCTCCTCAGGGCTTTCCCATGCCTGTCAGATTTAAGAATTTTTCCTTTTCTTTTTGGCAACAGATCTATATGGCAAGCAGAGCAGAGGAACAAATTGATTGTTCCTCTTAACCTTAAAAAAGGTTTTTCCTAGATGTTCTGAAAAGTTATTTTGAGAAGCACAGCTAGTTTTTAAAAGAGAAGGTACAAATGCAAGTGACATCTCTGACCCCAATGCCTTTTCCGTTTCCATTTTGTCCTTTTATCAGGGGCAGGCAGGCAGCAGCAAGAGTCCGGCTCGTTTCTGCATTTGTTCTGGGAAAAACCAACAAACAAAAACAGTTCAAGCCCCCACCTGGAAACCTAGGCGATGGTGTGGGTGGGCAGTGATGTCGGCTGCAAGTGACACACAAATCGGTTCACTCAACACTGCTTTGTTAGGGTTGAGGAGAGAATAAGGGATGTGAAATAACATGTAGAAAATGTGAGTAACAACCTGTCTCCCTGGTAGTTTGAATTTTCTTTTTCTACTTGATGATATCAAAATTAATCTCTTCCCTTAGGGACATCGACTCCTCCCACACTTCTTCCTCCTATCCCACTTTTCAGGTGATTAGGTTCACCAGGACCCTTCAGGATCTGAACAGGTTGTGCTGCCGTTCCTGCTAAAGAACGTGGCTGGTTCTGCTGCTCCTCCTGCCCGCTGACGGCTCCTCTCCGTGAGCGGCTTCTCCTCCGACTAGTCCGCAGTGATTTCGGGTAGTCGGGGGAGTACACATACGCATACCAAGCCCACATGTGAGGGAGACATTTGTGTCAGTCTTGCCTTCCTCCCTGCCTCTGCATCTCCCGCCTGAAAATCATGCTGTTTCTCGGATGGCTGCCTTGGGTTGTTCAAGCTGTACACAACGTAATTACAAGACGTGTAATTCACTTAGCTTTGCAACCTGTTCTTTAACATGAAGTGCTGTCAGATATTGTATAGCGTGCAGCGTCATGTAAACATGCTGCAGCCTGCCCCCTGGTCCCTCCCGCTCGGCGGCTGCCCCTCTGCGAGATGCTGGCAGCCCTGCCGGCAGCCTGGGCATCCATCCCTCTCCCCTCCCTGGGAGCCGTTGTGTTGTCTTCGTGCCTGAAGATGCCAAGATTGTTTAAATGTCAGTAAGGTGTTGCCCAGATGAATTTCTCTGCAGCTTAAGCAAGCCTACCTCTTTTTTTTTTCCCTTATGCGCACACCTTGCATGCGATGAACATAGCTGCTCTCACTGCTTTTGCTGATGAAAAGCCAAAAAAGGAAAAGAAAAAGTGCAGATAAAACACCAGGGGTGATGAGAATTGGCATTGTGTAGGGAATAAGAGCCAGGTAAGAAGGAGGGAGGGAAGCAAAGTGGGAGAAAGAGTGAGGATGAGCTGGTAGAGATTTACTGGAACTGGCTTGGCAAGCGCGCTGCCAGGGAGGGGAAGAAGCCAAAGGTGCAGGGAAAAGATTGGACGAGGAGGAAGAAGAGGGACGACTTGGGGCTGAGATTCACAGTCAATTTACTGTTACCTAACCGTCTGTCTGGCAGCAGAGCCATGGTAATACTGTGTAGGCACTCTTAACGCTAAGCACGTCTGCATAATAAAACCAGCTTAGCCTATATTTATTGCATGTGTACATCTATATACGTGTCGGTGTTTCTCAGCAGTATTACAGCCAGTAATTTCACTGGGCTATTCAGGCACGTTCCTTACCCCACTCTGTTAATGTGCGCTCACAGCTTGGCATTCACAGCTCCCCGGGACTAACGTTAATACGGCAATATGATTATTCATGTGCCTGGCTATTTTTATGAAGAATCAAATGCCAACTTGAATGTTTCACAGTGGTGGTGTGTGAGAAATTGAGACCTTCAAAATGCTGAGAAGTGGTACCAAGTAAAACAAGGCATGGACGCACAGGCTAGCATTATGAGGTTCAGCGCCTGGCCTGCTCTGTATGCTGGTGTCAGATTCTTAGAAAGTAGAGGTGACAGAGTTTAAGGTGCATTTTGAGCAGGGAATGCAGCGACTAAGTACTTCAGATGAGATTTGCATAGCTATTTAGGTATTTGGTGAGATTTCATAAGAGCACTCAAGCTGCCGGAGAGACGGTTGATACATTTATACTGAACGTCACCTTGACTTACTTGAATAGAAATGAACCAAGGCAATTAGGTAACAGCATCTACATTAGCAAGTAGTCCAGACACATAGAAGTGCTTACACGTCTTTGTAAATCTGGCTCCTTATACCACTTGCCTTGAGTCTACATTTTTCCGTTCCAAGATACAGACATTTTCCCACAGAATATAATACATTTGCTTATAAGTGAGAAAAGAGATTTTTGATCCTTTTCCCTGAATCTTTTTCTTGACATACTCTCTCGCTCCCCTCCCTTCTGCTTGGCCTTAGTAACGGGGCTGCTCTGGTCAGGAAAGATGAAGGGATTTTTTCCACTATGAAAAAGCAGGCAGATTTCCTGCATAGCATTTGTTCTGTATTCCCTTTTGTCTTGGAGATTGAAAAATAACTGCTACCAAAAGTCCATCATTTGGAGTCTCGCTCAGTTCCAGAGGGGATTCTGTAACAGGTTCTCTTTGTACTGAGTCTTTTTGGAGTAATTTAGGGGGGGGGAAAGAAAGGATAAAAAGAAGTGTTACAACTATAACCAGCTCAAACAATTCTTTGCCTTCTGGCAGCCAACAGTTTTTTGTATTGCGTCCTCTGATTTGATTTACTGGCTGTTCCAAGCTCCTGGCAAGTGCCACAATAGCTTTTAAGATTACTCTGTTTCTTGCTGCTGGGGTTTGGAGATTTGGGGATTTTTTTGTTATTATTTTATTCTACTGTTTACCTTATTCCTAAGGTGTATCCTTTATTTCTTGTAACTTTTCCCCTGCGTTGTCACCAGAGAGAGTTAACAGCTCTACCAGTGCAGCATTTAGCATAAGCAGGGCCTGATCCAACTACAGACCTGGTACATGACCTGTTGTTTTAAAGCTTTAAATCAAGACCAGGTGCCTATGTAAAAACTGTACTCTTGTTCAGTGACAAAGATCAGAGAGGAACCAGGAATGCGTGTGAAATTCTACTATTTCTGTCCTACACGATCACAACACTTCTTCCCAGGTTGTTAAAATACATGAATCTGTGAAACGTTTTATCAAGTTTTTAGCCTTTAATGATATCAACGTGTTTAAGCCATCTTCTATCTAGTTTTGAATTTTTTAAGTAATTCATAGTACTTACATACGTATAATATGGTAAGAGATAGTGGGCATAAAAACAGTTATCATACATTTTTACAATTTATGGAAAGTGGGGAAAAAAATTAAATATATTCATAAATGACTTGTGGAGCTGACTAGTGAAGTGAGAAGGTTTGAGATTACCCGTAACAGATTTAAATCTGGCTATAAAGTGCTGCAGCGTGGTTATGTAATACAGAATATTAGGAAGATAAAACGGCAGGTGAATTTGTTGGCAATAAGAGGAAAGTAATGCCCGTGGGACAAAATATATTGATGATTATAGATTAACTAGTAGAAGTCAGGCGAGGAACTGGGCATTACTGAGGGTAGATCTCTGAAATTACCAGTTCATGACAGATAGCAGTGGAAATGGCTAGGAGCTACTAGGGCAGATGTAGAAAAATATTCTGCTGTATAGGCATGTGGAGCATCCTAGCTGTAATTATTGTCACTTGTATGATAAAGAGTTAGTCTAGAAAAAGGGAGTAAAGTTGTTTAGGAACATGGAGCAGAGGCTGGGCAGAGTCCGGCTGTTTCATGACTGATGAGGAGCAGGTGAATAAGAAATAGTCATTGTTTCTCACAGTACAAGAAATAGGGTCACCAATGAAATTATTGTATAACGTTTAATTTAATTATGAAACTGATTACCACAGGATGTTGTGGAGACCAGGATATAAATGTGGTCAAAAAGGGATCAGACAAATTCAGGAAAGCTAATTTAATCAGTGATTATTAGACATGATAGTCTGGAGATTCAATGGAGAGAGAACAGCACCTCCAAAGTATGACTCATCCCATCCTAGGAGAAATGTCTTAGATCAACTCGCTGAATCGCTATCTGGAGATGACTCTGTCTCTCTTGGCCTAAATGACTGTCTTAGTGTGGAGACCAAAATTGGAGCGCATTAAAGCAAGGTGATTTCAGTCCCGCTGTAGATATTATATTCATATACTAAAGTTGTGGGGCATTTCTGCAGTTAAAAAAGCTGTGGGTGCAGTTCAGTAGTGAAGATGGCGTTGACTATAAAGAAAGGATATTTGTCTATTTGTCATCCAAGATATTTTTGTTTTTTCTTAGCAGCTGATTAATTTGTGTACCTTATTGCAGAAGTGTAAGAAATAGGAGAGAGATAATATCATCCTCAAAGTCATTCCCAGCCGCTGGAATCATTAGAGAGAGTAACAACCATTTTTTATCATAAACCTTTTCACCTCCACATTCTCCAGTGACGAGTGAAGTAATCATGAGGTAATGCCGAGGAAGCCAGCGTTTGGTATTTCCAGCTTTCCAGATTCTACAGACTTAAATAGTCCAGGGTAGCTGTCAATGCAGTTGCGGCTGCTTAGTGTCATGGTTGGGAATAAAAATATTTCACCCACTGCTGCCTCCTGTCACCTGGGAGCAGCAGTCACGCCGTGTGAATGCTGTCCAGGCTGTTCGTCCTTGCCTGTTTCCTCCAGCAATTCCTCCTCGCCTTGCAGAGGCGCTCCCTGGTCGGCTTCGGCAAGACCCTCAAGGTTGCCTCAGCAAGTGCAACTCCGCTTTAAAATGGAACTGTCTTTTTATGGTTATTTTTCCTTTTCTGTCCAGGACCTTTGTAGTCCGGTTCCAAGGGGCTCAACTATTCCCATCAGCGACAGACAGCCCTAAGTTAGGAAAAAACATCCTGCCCCTCGAGAATTAGGAGTTATATGTCATGCTTTCCAGGATTCATAGCCTATAATAATGTCTTTTTCTTGCTGGGTTTTCTAAAGGAGTTTTCCCAGGGGGTCCTTATCTACCGGAGGTGGGCAGTGAATCAGAACAGATTTTTATTTTCCTAGACAATTTAATGGAACTGCAGGCTGATATTTTAGATTTGCAATTTTGAGACCTTTGAAGAGATTTCTGAGTCAGCTTGTCTGTGCTTAGCAACCTCTATCAATTGCTTTATCCTGGTGGATGATAAACTCAAGGAATTCAGACAGTATTTGGGGGGAATTTCATAATCATAATAATTTAAATGTCTATATAACTTTCATTTGTTTTCTTTCATATTTTTATCTGCATCACCACTGCTTTTTTCTGTTTTTTGGAAGTATTGCTACGGCCTGTCCCAGAGCTGTTCCTTTGTAACAGCTTCCCATGTGCTTTGCTGAAGGAATTCTACATGCGCTGATGTCCAAATCAAAAATGTTGCTAGCATTTTTTTTTGCTCACCTTTTTCTGTCATCTCCAAAACGATAACTCCAGAACTGTGTGTCCTAGAAAAACAGCATTTCAGAAAGTAATCTGAAAAAAAAAAGCATCTCTCTCAAGTAAAAAAAGAAATAAACCCAACCGACAGACTGTACCTTGCGTGTTGTCCTCTGCAGGTTGAGGCACTGAAGTTCTCATGGATGGTGTGGTACTGCAAATGTGTGATGTGTTGTATAGGTCTCCTCTGTTTCATCCTCTTTCCTCAGTATATATTTGATTGTTCTTGGCCATGGTAAATACTATTGAAATTGAGAGTCCGTCTCTCTCTCATTTTTTTTCTATCTTTTATTATTTCACCAAAAAAAAGCGTGTGTGCGCACACACTGATTGAGCTGAGCAAGTGTATCAGTTTTATTAGCACGGCCGCAATAACCAGTTGTTATAAAAATTTATGCCAGTAGAGCTGTCATTGGAAAACAGTTGGAAGAAATCATTCCAATTATTTTTAATGTATGAAATTATAAAATTGTGCAGTCCTTTAGCATGAGAGGCTCCCTGCCTCCCTCTGGCTTATCTTTTAACAGAAAGACCATATGCTGTGATTCATATTTGGGACTTAGGAAAAGTTTTATGCTTTACCTTGCTGTCTCTCAGAACTACTGTACTGTGTAAATGAAGTCAAAACTAGAAGAAATAGCTAACAGCTTTCAGTTACTGCATATCCGAGATTTTCTGGTTTATGTTTGTAATTAATTTTTTGTTATGAAGGACATACACAAGGCTTAGAGGCTTGCCATTAAGGTCATGAAATAATAATGAGGTTCCTGTGCTGGGGACACAGAGTCTCCTCAGAGACAGCCAGCTTTCCTTGTGCTTTGTCCTTTTTGCTCATTTTGCAGTTTCTATCAATATTAATGTCAGAGAGCATTCTTTTTTCCCTTCAATACATAACCTTGCTAGGAGCTCTGTCATTTGTAAAAATACTTACATTTTTCCAGGAAAAATGTGAGACTCATCTATATTATCTGTCAGTCTGATTTCAAATAGCAGTGTTACTAGCACGTGCTAATTAATGAGGAAATACTAGGTAATGGTTATGTGCATTACTGCTTTTTGATGTTGGGTTTGCCTGTGTACCGGAGATACTCTGTGCTGAAGAACTCATGTTCTCAATCTTCATTAAAGCCATTTTTACATTTTTAATTAATTGTGTGCTTTATGACAGAAGTTGGATTGGCAGGTCTGGAAGGCCAAACTCCTAAACGAGGAAGCACAATGAATACTTCTATATTGAATCCTGGTGGGACCAGTTCAGTGTCGTGCTTTCCCAGCCTTGACCTTTTTGCTCCCATGTCCATCGAAGATACTAGTCAGAGCCGAAAAGTGACTTGGAGGTCAGCTATGATTTGGGCCTCTTGCGCATTATTCTGTAAAATAGCCAAGGGGAGGGTGTATGTGGACGGGCACAAACCCCAGGTGAGCTCAGCAGCTCTGCTTTTGGCCCGGCTGACGTGGCAGCGGGCTCTGCGTGCGCTCTTTGCTGGTTGTGCTGCGTGTGCGCTGGCGGGAATGGGCGGGAGGGCGGGCAGCTTTGCTGGTGTGTTGGTTTGTTCACCAGCCTTTGTTGGTTAACACGGCATAGCACACCGACATCAGCGTGTGAAGCTAGATCAGAAATACCTTCTTTCCCACCTATCCTTCAGGTGCCTAATAAAGCCATCCTCCGGTGCCTAATAAAGCCGTCCTCCTAGCATAAGTGGGGAGTACGGGAAGGCAGGCATTTTTCATGGACTCCAGAGGGAGAGCTGGTAGATAGAAGCTTGATGAGTTAATTTAGGTGAGCAGGGTTTCTCTGTGGTGGCTTTTCTCTGTTGACAAAGCAGGGTGCTTTGGCACCTAGCTGGTTTGTTAGGCTCAAGTTAGCTGTCTAAATTAGGTGGGCAAGGTCTCATTCAGCTGATTCCGCTGCTTGAGCAGAGGTGTCTAGTGCCACCTGAAAGGCCCTAAGGTGTCTGAGACATCCACATGGAGGCAGCAGATACTGACACAGGGACCAAGGGGGACACTCTGTGTCCAGTCAGCTCAGTTGACCTGAGTGGCTTAAGCCTTACCGACCAATACTCGCTAAGGCATCTCGTCCTCTTGTTGCTGTGACATGGTTACCAACCCGCCTGCTTAGAACTAGACTGAGGAAACTAAAACGTTATTTTAAGTAAGCCATCAAGCCACCCTAAGTAAAATTATTACATTTATTCAAAACCATAAAAATCAAAAGTGATGGAAAAACTTTGCATTTCATAGTACAGCGATGAAGGAATTTTTATTTGAAAATTCTACCTTAAGAAAACGTTTTCAGGTTTTCTTCTGTGTTTCTTTGATAGTCAGTGTTACTGCTGGTCAAATTTTAAGTGTATTTTTCCTGTTCAAGCTGTTTACGTGATTCGTTTGCTCACTTGTTTGTATGAGTAACATTTTTGACCGCCCCTCAATGTCCAACTCTAAAGTGTAAAGCCATTGATTTCATTCTGCAGAATTATGATTCATCTTCTCAGTAATGTATTTCCTCTGCATTTAATCATGCTCTATCCAAAGCAGTCACCAGGGATAGTTCTGACGATTGGTTTATAATGAATTTGGGGCGAGCGTTGCACCAATGGATCACTAGCCGCAATGATGTAAACACTTTGTTTTGACTTTGAAAGGTTTTTAGTAAAATAAAAAGCTGTAATCTGCTTTCCTGCTAACCGCTTCTGTTAATATCTGTCATAATATAGTCATGTGGTTTTTAGTAATGTAGTTGTTTAGCACATAGGTCAAAATCATCAGTTGAAATCAGCTCGTTCACAGCTGTCATAGATGCGTGTGCAAAAGCAAGCTAACTCCGGAGTCTTAAGTGTTCCATTTTCATGCAGAAATTGAATGGAAGCAAAAGATTTATGTATTAGCTTACACTTGGTCCAGTTATCACAACACTATTTATGGACCATATGCTGACATCCCTACTCAGAGTTTTACTCCATCCTTTGTCAGTCATAGTTGTCATCACAGGACACGGGAGCATGAGCAAGACGAAAAAGAGACCCTGTTGCTGCTTTTTGAGTTGGGAACAGAGAGGGAACAATCTGGGCGCTGACCTTGCTGCCGTTAACCCCAGCGGAGACTGGAGGAGGGCCGTACGGTGCTCACCGTTCCCGCCTCTCCCTGTGCATCCAGAGCTCCGGGACAGTATCTTGCACTGCGGGATGTGGCCGCTGAGGAGGCTGCAGTGCATAGAGAGAGCTGGGTATTAGAAATGAGTTGGAGAAGACCAAACTTTAATGTAGCATTTAGATGGTCAGAGTGAAATTTCTTATAAAGAATATTGTATTTAGTAATAATAAATGTTTTTCGTACCCCTTGAGGCCAAGACTTTACTTGGCTAAGAACTACACTAAGGAAAAATCAGGGAATGACAAGGCCATGGTGAAAGAATCTGGAGCAGCCCGATCTCTACAGTTCAGCTGCTCAAAACTATTTTGGTTGGGGGGGGCGGCTGGAAAAGGGTGGAAAAGAGTTAATTTTTCCACTGCTTTGATGGAAGTAAATAGCAGTTCAGGAAAGACTGCCTGTATTTGGTACACCAGTGTGCTGTACTTGTAATGGCATTCATCACGCCTGAATACAGGTTCTGATACCTAGGAATAACAATCAGCCTCAGCAAATGCATGTGCTTCCTAGTGAGGTCAGGAATGGCATTTTGATCCTAGGTTATCCACTGTGGATGAGCAAGGTAGGTTTTTTCTTGCTTCAGCTTAAGCATTTAGAAATCCAGTTTCAGATCTAAGCCAGTTTACAAGGCTGCCTCTACAATCAGCAGAAAGAAACACTTGTAGAAGGTGATTCATCCTGTCTTAAAATAAGCATGCATATATTCATCTTGCCTCTTTCAGACATCTCTCTCTGCATGGGGTGAATCACTCCGAAATTTCTGGCCATCTCCATTGACTGCAGCGGGATCAAAGACAACTGACTTTTTCAGCAGCTAACGTTCGGTGCGATTAATTCACCTTTGCAGAAAAGTAGGGTAGTATTGTTTAAGAGCCGTGATGAGGAATATAGATATAAATGAAGAGTGAAGCTTGTATCATTAAGTAGAGCCCATTGAGTCAGAAATGCAGTCCGAAAAAGGCATGTGATGGATTCGAACCCAAATTAAAATGAGGCTGGAAGGTGAGCAGTAAAAGTAGCCCTTGGTAAGCATACCAACTTAGAGAATTTGGCTTTGCACATATCAAACGTAAGGGTACAGGGACGTTTCAAACTAACAATAAGGCAAACTGCTAGCAAATAAGACGACCTGCTGTAATACAAGTGGAGGGAAAACATGTATAACTTTTTTCTAGGCAGTTACAACACAATAAATGAGTATTAGTTTAAAAACAAACAAAAACTAAGAAAAAAAATTTGGTGCATATATGTAAATGTGGTCAAGGCAGTGGCTCAGGTCTAAAAACCCTTATCCCCAAGCATGAACCATTGATAGTGTTTCTCTCAAAGAAAAGCAGCATTTTAATTACCACCAGTCTCTACAAATTGACAAAAATTCTGTGTCTCAGAGAGAGGAAATGTTGATCTAGTTTGGCATAACAAAACTAGATGGATGTTTATAGTCTACATAAATGTTGTCCCATGGTTGCAGAAGACGACTGGAACCTACTTAGGGAAACTATAATCTTCAGGAAATCTTCTTCCCAAAAAAGAGAAGTTTGCAGCAACTATCCTAGAAGAGGTGGAATACTGAATAGTGGGTAGATTTCTGAAATATCTAGAAGTTGTATAAGCCACTCTTCTGAAATGCAAAGCTTGGAAAGTGATCATCAGTGCTGACACATAACTTGTTCCAGTGGCCACTCTGAACTAGTGATGTCCAGGAGGTTACGGATTTCTCTGTTAACATCAGGGCATCTCATGAGGGAACGCCTATTGGAAGCCATATCTTAGAATAAAACCTCAGAGAAGGCAATCAAAAACTATTATATTTAGTATTAGGAGTATACCAAATTTATCACAGCAATCAAAGCTCTGATATTGGAGCATTCTGGATAATCAGACTAACCATCACTCAGGTGGTTGGAATGGTATTCAGCATATGAATTATTACAAAAAAGTATAGTAAATGTTCTGCATGCATTTTAAGATTATTATTTACGAGGACAAAGTTGAAGAGAATATACCGGTGAAGAAAATGCTCATTTCACTGCTGAAAAATGAGGCTTCTTCCTCAACTCAGACCTCCTTGTTATTTGCTGATCACCATAGTTGATAGGAGCTGGGCCAATAGCAAAATGAAACTATGGCAACAGATGTACTTACGTGTTTGTCTGACACTCGGGATTAATAAGCAGATTGTTCTCTTCAGAAATTAATCACTAATTTTCTAGAACATGTAAGTCACCAAATTCTGACGAGATATTGGAGAAGTGGATGTGGAAAAAGAAAAACTAAACACCCAAACAAGTCTGAGTTATGAGATGCAACAAAGCCAAATGACGGAGTTAAGGAGGACGTAAAAATTTTCTTAAGGACCACTGATCATCCAGAGCCTAAGCTTTCTGTGGAAATATGGAGGCTCTCTCCCTTGTGGTCTAAAAAGAGTCTGAGAGAAAGACCAAGCAAAAGGGGGGTTTTGTCCCTCTCTCTCCAAGTCCAAAGGTAAGTGGTAGAGCCTGGAAGCTCTTCTGAGCACTTGTGTCTTGTTGAACAACCCAGGCAAGTCTCTGCTTTACGCTACGTACCTCCTCCTATGTCCACTTGCAAAGGAGCAAAGCCAGCTGTGGCATGCTGTAAGCAGTTTCCCGATCCAAATGAGAAGAGGGGGCAGAAGTAAGACCCTGCGATGTGCTTCAGACCAGGTGTCTGCAGGTTAGTTTATACACAAGCTGCCGGCTTCAGCATCGGGCACCTACAGGGGTGCATCGACAGTGGAGCCACCAGTAAGTTTGGTATTGCCCTTGATTTTCGTGTTGAAAATGTAAAACTCCCTTTTTGTTTTATTCCAGACTCAATAGAAAACAAATGCACACTTTTAATGAAATAAATTCACCTAGAGGAAAAAAAGCCCTGCATACCAGTCATTGTTATGTTAGAGCATCCTCCTGCACAGCTTTTGCCCTTTCAAATGTTTTTTTTATTGCTTGAATCCAATTGAATATCCATCTCATTTCAAATAAAATTTAAAAATATATCTCTCTTCTTTTGCTTAAACCTCTTCTCTCCATTTATTATTCAATTCAGTTGGATAATTGCATTCCTTAATGTCATTACTCTCTATTTTTCCCCATTTCTTTTACACAGAAAGATTGCAAGCCTGAATCTGATCTTTGGTAAAGTCAGTAAAGTAATCTGAAATCACTGGATTTATTCCAGTTTTTTCTGTAGCGTAATATAAAGCAGAACCTAGCCTGTTTGTTTCACCCTTAGTTTGAGGTTTATGTTATCAGCATTAAATTATGACTGCTTCTAACTTCAGTATAGTGTTACACAAACACACAGATTCTTCTTATTTTTCACTGATGAAATTCCCATCATTTTGGGATGGGAAGCGTAAGTTTGGTTGAGGTCTCATAGTAGAGCCCTATGTGTTGTGTGAAGGAGGAAGCTGGTAGTTCAGGGTGAGTTTTGCTTCTGAGTGGGGAGAATAACGTGTTTCCGAGATCACTGACGGGCAATATACCAATATCATGAAAGTACATTAACTCTACCTATACCTGATAATCGTTTTCTCCCAAAATTCCTACTGACAGGATGTCCACAGTTCTTGAGGCACAGAACCACAGAGACTGGCAGGGACCTCTGAAGACTAATGCAAGGCCTGGCTCAGAGCAGGGTCAGCTAGAGCAGGTCCACAGGGCTCGACATTGCCCGGCTTTCAGCGTGTCTGGCACTCTCTGTCCTGGTGCCTCTGCCAGTGTCTGGGGTGGTGTTCCTTGCCTGGCATTTCTGCCCGGATAGTGAATGCCTGCAGGTGGATTGCTTTCATCTTCCACTCCTACAGGTTGTCACAGCTCTTTTTGCTTGCTGGCAAAGTGCAGGCGTGGAGCTGCTGTGTGTTTGGATCCATGGGTTTTGAGAGAGGAGCGGGAGGATGGGACTGAGCTGGGTGAGGAAGTCTTTCACCTATAGGGATTTTGGAGAGCCACAGATGCCACAACACAATGCAGTGTCCGTTGTGAAGTAAAGGTTCCTGGTCACTGAAGAGGATCCAGTTGGCTGGATTACAGGACAGACAATGAAGGGAGAAAGACAACTGCTGCCACCACTAGTTCCTTCTAAGCTGACTGACCCCTTTTTCGAAAGGTTTAATAATTGTGTAGTACTTACTTGGTGTTAGCATATTAGAAGATCTGTATGGTATCTGTATTGGGTTTGCAGCCGGTGGGAGGGACTCACGTTGGAAAAGTTCATGGAGAACTGTTTCCCATGGGAGAAATGGCAGTGACAACATGTGGTGAACTGACCACAACCCCCATTCCCTGTCCCCCTGCACCATGCCGGAGGGGGAGGTTGGGGGGGAGGAGGTAGAGAATTTGGGAGTCAAGTTAAGCCCAGGAAGAAGGGAGGGGTGGAGGGAAGGTGTTTTAAGATTTAGGTTTTATTTCTCATTATCCTACTCTGATTTGACTGGTAATAAATTAACCTAATTTTCCCCAAGTGGAATCTGTTTTGCCCGTGACAGTAATTGTTGAGTGATCTCTCCCTGTCCTTATCTCAACCCACGAGCCTTTTGTTGTATTTTCTCTCCCGTGTCCAGCTGAGGAGGGGAGTGATGGACCAGCTTTGGTAGGCACCTGGTGTCCAGCCAGGGTCAACCCACCACAGTATCATACAACAGTACCAGAAACTTCTCCTCTAAAATATCTTCATCTTTTGCACATATGGCGGGGGAAAAGGGCTTTCCCTGTCCAGTGTGGTTCTGCTATGCAAGGCATGGAACAGGGTTCAGGGTCATCCCTGTTTCATGCAAGCTGGCTTAGAAATTATGTTAACAACTGATGTGAGGAGGTACTTCACAAGTTGCCTAGGAAGCATAGAATCATAGAATGGTTTAGGTTGGAAGGGACCTTTAAAGATCACCTAGTCCAACCTCCCTGCCATGGGCAGAGGTATCTTTCACTAGATCTGGTTGCTCAAAACCCCATCCAACCTGACCTTGAACACTTCCAGGAATGGGGCATCCACAACTTCGTTGGGCAACCTGTACCAGTGACTCACCACCCTCATCATAAAAAAACCCAAATTATTACATCCAATTTAAATCTGTCCTCTTTCAGTTTAAAACTATTGCCCCTTGTACCGTCACTATAGGCCTTGGTAAAAAGTCTCTCTCCATCTTTATTATAAGCTCGCTTTATACATTGAAAGGCTGCGATAAGGTCTCCCTACAGCCTTCTCTTCTCCAGGCTGAACAAACCCAACTGTCTCAGCCTGTCCTCATAGGAGAGGTGTTTCATCCCTCTGATCATTTTTGTGGCCGTCCTCTGGATCTGCTGCAACAGGTCCATGTCTTTCTTCTACTGGGGACCCCAGTATCACCAGGTCCTCCTCTGCAGAGCTGCTCTTAATCCATTCATCCCCCATTCGGTGCTGATACTGAGGATTGCCCTGACCCAGGTGCAAGACCTTGCACTTGGCCTTGAACTTCATGAGGTTTGCAGTTCTCCAGCTGACGTCCCTCTGGATGGCATCCCTTCCCTCTAGCATATCAACTGCACCACTCAGTTTGGTGTCATCTGCCGTTGAAGCACTGCACAACACCATTTTAGTTGTAGCCTTTGGTTTGGATGGCAAAATTCCTCTTCTCTTCCACATGTTCCTTGGGTACTTACTCCCATGGAGCTTTGGGTATGAGATTGTTGGGTTTTTTTGTGTGTGAAAGACAGGCTATGGCTCCAGATTTCTTCTTCTGTGAAACTAAGTGTATTTGAAGGAATGAAGCATCTGTGTGGCTTGATAGCATGCTTCATGCTGACATCAGTAGAGAAAGGGCAGTGTCAGAAGTAGCCTGAGGAGAAGGAACAATGCTGGGAGCTGTCAGGAGTTACAGTTATTATCAGCACACAGCTGGAAATTTGATAAATAGCCTGCTCAAAAATAATACAAAATTTATTCTGTTATTGTAGATTATACACAGTTCTCTGCTTTCCCCAGCATTTAATTGTTTTGGGGTTTGTTACCCCTGTATATGTATGTGTGTTGGAGTCTATACAGCGTTTAATGTACCGTTTATAGATGTGTATTGTGTCAAAGATTGCAAAGACACCCACCACACTTGCCTGCTCAATGCCTGGATTTCACACGCAGTCCCCAGGAGTCAGCACGTTCCTGTGAGAGCTTGTGGGCTGGGAGTGGGCAGAGGGGTGGGAATGAAGCACAGCTTTCCTTCCAACCTAATGAGTGCCTGCCAGCACAGCTGAGCTGGCAAAGTGAGCGTTGTCATTTGCTTCTGGCATAGTCCGCACGGCTCATTCCTGTTTCCCAGAGCCAGGGAAGAGCAAGAAAAACATGCATCATACAAGGGAAATCATTTAATGCACAGACCTCATGAGGCTGCGGAGCTGTTGGTTGACTCACCCCTGCAGCTCGTGCAGGATCACTGGGAAAACAAGAGCGTGAACACGGGCGGGTGTGAAAGCAGCCAAAATACACGGAGATAAGTCGGGGTAGCCCTGTTCAGTTAGGTGCCTGTGCCCAGGGATATAAGGCGAATCTCCCTGCACTCCTGGAGTCAGTGAGGGGAGGGAGGTGACTGCAGTTACCAGCACATCTTCTCCAAATGAGAAGATGTTGGATGAGCCCTTTTTCTCTCAGCTACCCATGGAGGGAATTTAGTGAAACCAGGCAGCTGCTGTGGATACCAAAAGGCGGGTGGTACGCCTGCTCCCTTTCCCCCTAACTGTTTCACAGAATCACCGAGGTTGGAGGGGGTGTCTGGAGATGCTCTAATCCAACCCGCTGTTCAAGCCAGGGTCAGCTAGAGTCCAGTTGGGTTTTGAGTATCCTCAAGGTTGGAGACTCCACAACTTTTCTGGGTAACATGTTCCAGTGTTTGATCACCGGCATAGTAAAAAAACATTTTCTTACATTCAAACAGAATTTCCTGAATTTCAATTTGTGCCCGTTGCCTCTCGTCTCTCTGGGCACCCGTGGGAGGAGGCTGGCTCTGCCATCTTTGTTCCCCCTGTTGGGTTTAGACACACATTGATCAGACCCCCTGAGCCTTCTCTTCTCCAGGCTGAACAGCCCCAGCTCTCTCAGCCTTTCCTTGTATGACAGATGCTCCAGTCCCTTCATCACCTTCGTGGCCCTTCGCTGGACTCACTCCAGTAAGTCCGTGTCTGTCTGGTATGGGAAGCCCAGCGCTGGACCCTGCACTCCAGAGGTGTCTCACCAGTGCTGAGCAGAGCAGAAGGATCACCTCCCTCAACCTGCTGGAAACACTTTTCCTAGTGCAACTTGGTTTTATATAACTGGGTTTAAGGAAAGCAAGCAAAATGACACAGAACTGGGTTTTCAGGGACACGGTTGGACATTGTTGGTGCTGTCTTCTGGAAGGAATTTGGGTCCTTTTTCAGCACAAATACGGGATCTTCGGCAGCACTCACTTTACACTTCCTTAGGAACAGCCAGAGTTATATTTGTTTGTGCTTGGTCCCTTTGAACATGGAACACTTGCCGTGGAGGCCAAAGGGGAACGGAGAGGAGGGGAAAGAGGAAGCAGGTGGGAATGGAGCTGTGTGAGCAACAGGTTGGGGCTGTTTTGAAATCGTTAAACAGCAAACAGGCTTCCATAAGTCATGTTTTGCTATTGAACTTTAACTTTTTTTTTTTCTTTCTTCTTCTTAGGTCTTTAATAAAAGTTTGGTTTCTAAACCTGTGCTCACACTGGCAGTTTAGTACTGGCAAGCCAAGCGGGAGAGGCAGACCTGATAAACCCGTGCAGGAATTGCTGTAAAGTATTCCAGGGAAAAAACCTTGCCGTTGGCCAGCAGGTTTGATGATGATCATGTGGAGAGCGGAGAGCTTTTAAAACAGCAGAAGCACGTGTGGGACACGTGATAGCATTACAGGGAAGATACCAAACAAAAGATATACACAAGGAAAAATTGTTTTAAAACCTGGTATGGTCTCAAAACTGGAGGAACCGTCTTCCTCTTCTTGCAGGTGACTTTTAATGCCCGTTACCTCCAAAGCCCCCAGTAAATCATATAAATTCGGTTTGCTAAGCAATGCTGCTGAGTCATTTCAGAGTAACTTCCAGCTGCTGCTGCAGCCCTTTCCTGCTTCCCGGGCTGGCTGGCGTGGACCTCTCCAGGTCCAGCGGGGCAAAGAGCAGGCAAATACGTCCTCATATTGTCCCTGCCTGCTGCTGGCACGGCCCGGACTGCTTCAGGTTGGGGATCGGTTGTTTAATAAAATTCTGTCTTTTAAATCTGACCCTCCTATGGACCGGTAAAAGCAGCAATTAAGGTGTTACTTAACGAGGTATTGAAGTACGGCTAGACTAAGCATTTCTGAAAAGCTTGTTTCTCTGGGTAGCTGATGGCCTCTTTTCAGCATTTCAGCCCAGAGGATGTGTTTTTAAACTCAGCCTTCTCTGCTGTTGCTACTTGTGGCACAACAGTAGAGTTTTAATGTTTTTTCTTGATCTCTAATCTGGATTGTGTTGCCCTTGCTAATATTAATAAGCGTTCTCCTGCCAGAGTAATCTCACTGGGAACAGACTTGGCACCTTTACTGATGCTAAGTGCCACCCACGTACCCCATTCCTTGTTTGTCATGAATCTCTCCCCCACGATGGCTTGGAATCGAAGCATGTTGCTTTTTCATTTGGTTTTTTGCTGTTGTTTTTTCCCTTGCATGATTTTTGCCAATGAGAAAATGCAACAGAAGATGAATAACAGTGCTTGGATTGTCACATTGCATGGCTGGAAGCATGGAAGTTGGAAGCAAATTTATAGTTTAAAAGAATAAAATTTACTAAACAGAGAAATGCTTGCAGAGTGACCTTTCCCCTCTTGAAAACTTAGTGATTGTGCAGCTGTTCTCTCCTGTCTTTTCCTAATGCATATTCATAGATTTTCACAAGGAAAAAACATGTTTGGGAAACCATGATTATAAGTTAATTAAAAATAGTTTTCATTTTAGAAAATTAAATGTGTTGGCAATGGCATACTCATTGCTAATGGGTGATTGTATTTTTTCAATAATAATAAGAGATTCAATGAAACTCTAGAAGACGTTAGAATATGATTAACTAGATAATCTATGTATTTGAGTTTTTATTCCCAAATAAGCTGGATCTCCCACAGCCAGAAGTGCAAGTTTATATTTGATAATTATGAGACTCTTGAGCTTTCTTACAGATTGTAATTCAATTCCATAAGAAAAGAACGTTAAAACGAGAAGAAAGAGTGAGTGCCTCTAATTACAGGAAGGCACTGTGACCAGCTTGGTCAGATTGTTCAGTCCCTCGTCTCAAACAGAGCCCGGCAGATTAGGCACCATACTGTGCTGGAGCAGCAAGGGAGAGTACAGAACCCAGCAGCCCCAGATTATACCTTCCTCAAATACTGGTTTGGTTCTGTGGAAAAAATAGTTTCTGAAAGTGTCAGCTGTGGTTTTCATTTACTAGAGGATATTATATGGTGAGGTACATCAGGGATGCCTGGAAGGTGTTTGGGACTTCCTGGACGACCTATGGCAGAACAAGGAGCTGACCAGAACTAGGTACCTGTATCACGAGGCAGAAAACTGGTGTCTTCTTTCTCTGAATCGGATGATAGAAAAGGTTATGTGTGGATATGTTTGTCCAGCTCTTTATTTGTGTATTCCTACATATGTGTTTTACGTCCACAGTACTGAAAACAACATAGCTAACTTTGGACGGTAGCGCTGAGATTCACAGTTCTGTCTGCTTCCACCTCTGTGTAGTGCCAGGTCCGAGGGCTGTAAAGTTAACACGATAAATACAGAAAAGTTGCTATTACAGAAAATTTGTCAGTCAGAACCACATGATTTTTGCCCATTGAAGATGCTTTTTTTCATATGTAAGTGTCATTGAGTTAAATATTAATGGGGACAAGAATCCAGGTGAAAAGGTTCAAGTAAAAGCACACTTGGCTAAATTAAGAGAGCCAGAAGATGCCTTATGAATCTACGTAAGGTAGTTACTGTAATTGCTGAGAATCTTTAAGGGTCCTCTGGGTCCTAAGCAAAGCACCTTATGACTGCAAAGGGTAACACAGTTTAAAGGAGGAAAAAGAAAAGAGGGGGAAAAAACAGGCCCCATAAAGATTAAAACAAATAAAACAGTCTATTGTTTCACTTAAAAGCCATCTGAGTTGGAGCTAGAGAAATAACTGTATTAGTATACTTTAGTCTCTATGGGATTTAAATTCAGATTATGCCAAATGAGGTCAATGTCATACATGAGAAGATGGGGACTTCAAAGATAAGGCTGGGGCAATTGTTCTAAATACTATAAATTGCAAACCCGTCGTTTAGTCAAAACGGCTTATTTCTGGACATCTGCATGTACAATTAGGCCTGTGGCAATTAACTGAAAGGTTGAATTCTCCCGTATTTGTGCTAAGTTTACCAAAACATGTGGATGGGAGCCTGGCAAAGCTTCAAAGTAAGTTTAGAGCAAGCAGTGTGCTGCCCTTAATGAAAAGCTGTGTGAGTCCTTGCAGCACGTTCAGAGAAGATGCAGGGCCTCGAGCAAGAAAGCACTGCGGCATCTCGCACTGTTGGTAGAGGAAGGATGTGCAGAGCCTGGGGAAGGAGGATCTGCTTGCTGGAAGCACCCCAAGAAATGGTGGCCCACTTCCACCTCCAGTTACATCTGCGCAGAGCACAGCACACTTGTCTGTCAGCCATGTCACAAAGGCGTTGAGACATTTCTGGCTGGAATTTCTAGCCTGATGGGTTGTGGCATTTTGTACTTTCCGATGACCGAATTTCCCAGCTTTGTACCAGCTGAATGCTTTGATGAAAGACACCTTCCTTCTCCGTGTCAGGGATGTTTGGGCGGCCAAGTTGTGTGCTGTCTTGGCAAAGGGGTTTGCTGCCAGCCCTGGTTGTCCCGGTGGGCTGGGAGCTGTGAGAAGGGATTGAGGACAGACCAGGGAGGACCATGGCCAGAGGGGAGAGAGGCCATGGGATGTTTCAGGAAGAGACCTGGTGCTGCTTGTGGTATGGCACTGGGGAATGCGTTGGCCACACACAGACCAGGAGGAATGGTTAACTTTGGGCCTGCTCAAGGGAAGTTCCCATAAAGGAAGTTACATAAATGTATTGATTTGTTGGAACAGAGCAAAGTATGTCCTTCTGAGAAGAAAGAAACTTCCCCTTAGAAATAAGGGAAGATGCCAAAAGTAATAGATTAATATCAGGAATGGGTGGTGATGTGGACTAGAAATCAATGCATTCAATGTGGTGCTGTCATTAGAGACAGATGCTGGGAGATAAAAATGGAAATGCTAAGCTAGGCTCAGAAAAGAAATTATTCATCGCTTTGCAGTTCTGTACAGGACAAGTTAAGTACTGTCTGTCATCTGATTAAAAAGTAACTGGAAGACATCTCTTGTCATGAAACGAAGTGTAGTAGAATTGGAAAAAGTTAAAATAAAGGATTTCTCAAAAGTTCTCTCAAAGGACATCTTTGGTCAAACATCGATGAACTTGGAAATATCTCGAAGGGGCAACATGAGTAGTACTGAAGTTACTGTATTTATCTATACACACATACATATTTTGTATTTCTGTATGTTTTATGTTTAATATTTATAAGTGTGTATATAAAAAATGTATATAAGAATGTAGTGGATATCTCCAGAGTTAACATTGATGAAATATAAACCATCTATTGTGTATCAACTATGCAGTAAATATATACATACACATACACATACACATACACATACTTATGTATACATATACTTATGTATACATATGTGTATATATACACATGTATGTGCATATGTGTAAGAATTACATTTATTTTTCCAGCTTGGTTTCATCAGTTTTTGAGACCAAGTGGGCGGACTCTCGCATTGCTTCCTCCCAGTGCAGCGTCTGGGGCTGTATGTTACAAGCCCGTCTGTCCACAGCCTTGTACCTCTGAGGAGCAGCTGCTAACATGGGTGTTGTATCGAAAGAGATTTTCAAGACAAAGATAAAGAGGAATACTGTGGACATCCCTGAATCTGTGAAAAAATTTTGTTAAATTCAAAGAAAAAGTGAAGTCATCTTTTGCAGCCGTAGTGTACAGAAAAGCTAGAAATTACCTAATTTGAAGGCAAATTAGCGGTCTGTCTCCAGGCCTTAAGACTCCTAAATGAAAGAATAGTGTTGTCTTTTTCACCATTTTCAGCCTCTAATATTCAAGCATAGCTTAGGTTCCTGTTTACTTGTGAATCCGTGAAGTTGCATTTGACTAAAAGCAGCAGTGAGTATGAAACAAATGATGTGTGTGAGCTTTGTCGCTAATTCCAGTTTAAAATGTTCACAGCAGCTTGTCTGATTGTATTAATTTATTCTTTCTTAAGGCAGAATGGGGAAACAGAATAGCAAGCTGGCCCCTGAGGTGATGGAGGATCTGGTGAAGAGCACGGAGTTCAATGAACACGAGCTAAAACAGTGGTACAAAGGATTTCTAAAGGACTGTCCAAGTGGTAGACTGAACCTTGAGGAGTTTCAGCAGCTCTACGTAAAAGTAAGTTATTTGTTAAGTTCCTATTATTTGGCCGTAGAAAAGGTTGCAAAGTAATGTAACGTAAACATACGGTCAAGAGCAGCCAGTCATTTGGACCAAGGAATACTACTGCTAGGAGAAGTAATGGTGAAGACGAGGAGATAAATGGGAAGCGCTGCCCTTGTCACACCAGCAATTCATGTAGCTACAGTGACCAGAACCACAAGTTCAGAAAAAACTTTGCCCTCGTTATATAGGAAGGGAAAACCAGGCTGCTCGGTGTATTTCCTTCTTATTTTTCATTATTTTATCAAGTTCAATGTAGTCTTTTCCTTACATTTATTATGTATTTATTCTGTAACAAGAAGAGCATGGGGGCAGCATAAGAAAGGTATTCATGTTACAAAGATAATTATATTTTAATTCAGAATTGAGTGTCTGCCTAAAGGTCAGAGACTTCAAAGTGATTTTAATTAGGAAGAGTATTGGATGGTGATGACGAACAGTAGGATCAGAATGGTTCATAAATACAACGTGAGGCTGAATAAAAATAAAAAAGCCTTTCAAATGTAAGTAGTTAATATTGAGCACATCATTGACAATTTCTGCAGACAAGTAGGACTATCTGTCTTTTCCCTTAAATGCATGCTACAGCCCTTTCCTACATTTCTTCAGCCTTGAACCAGATCGCTCTGTAAATTATTATCTAGCCCTTTTTTCCTTCTAATGAATGGTCTAACAAAAACTGCTAACTCCAGCTTACATAAATAAGCTCCTGTCTTCATATTTTAATATCTGTGGCTCAAGATGTTGCCTCACAGTCCTTTTCTTAAGAAACAACTGACTTTGTAAAAACTTATTTTCAAATGAAAGAAGTTTGACTGCCTCAGGTATTGTGCTTGTTGTTGAGTGATAATTCATAGGTTCCATTTTAATGTGCATCTCGGTGCACATCCACCAAGATCAGACATCTAATAATTTTCTCTTAGATGTTTCTGAGGAAACTAAATGGTCTTTACAAAATATGGGTTCCAAATGAAGTATGTCAAGTATTTAACTCTTTAAAAATCATTATTTTCTTTTTGTCAAATTACAATACAGGGATTAACTTATTTTTTAATTATTTTGTGTGTTTTGGGGGAAGATATCTTCTGAAAATAGCTCGAAGCTGTTAGGACTTCCTTCAAAGGGATGTTTGAAGTGTTCACAGATATTTCACAAGATACTTTACTCATGAAGAAATATCAGAGAGTAAATTCAGTATCATGTTTACAAAAATGGTAGTGCAAAAAATAACATTGAAGAGCACAGCAGTATTTTGCTCTTGACATTTGGAGACAGCTCTGTAGTTGTACTAAGCTGCGATATCTGGCTTTTAGTTTTATGGCCTCATACATTTTCAGATATGCATATCAAATAAGATTGTCTCCCTTGCTTTGGTAGTTAGGGCTTTTGAGGTCTGTTCTGTAATGGTACTGTCATATATTTAGTCCAGTTTACTGTCATTCTATATATAATGTCTGTATACGGGGCAAAGTACTAATTTTGCAGAGGATAAATACAATTAGCTGTAGTAAATCCAGAGCTTTACTTCTTCTGTCACAGAAATGCTTGTAAAATAATGGCCCTGGGCTCTCCAAGGAGCTAATAGTCTGAGCGCTGGCAGTGGTGGCGACTTCTCCTGCGTAGGACGTTCTGCCTGCCCTGGCTGCTGGCTGCAGACAAAACCCCAGATGAGAAATCTGATCTTTCCAGGAGGAGCCACCAGCAGGAGACCCAAATCATTATGATTACATTAACAGCATTTCAGTTCCTTTATTGTGTGTTCAGGGTGAAAATGTATGAAGCATGTATTGATTAATAATTCCTCTGCATGAGCTTATAGTTGGGAGGGATGACATTTTATCTCTTGGTCTGAACTGGATTTTCTTGAAGAAGATTTCCATCAATAAATATAATTGGAAAAGAAATATGAGACTTATTTTCAGTTCAGATTTACATTTTCTTAAGATGACGTCGTTTCTTTGTTCATGAGAGTTGCGTGGTGCACTTTCATGTGGATTGATAAAAGGGTGTTGGTCATCAGACTAAGATGCAAAACAAGCTCTTGTCTTTTACTCATACACAATAGAAAATATCCTTAGCTTAAAGAGCAAAACCATTTTAGTCTACATCAGGAGAATTATTTTGAGGTGAATTTCCTGATTATCTCCACTTACTGCTCTTCCATTGCAATTACCGAGTGGGGTGCACAATCTTGGGGCACCAACAGTGCATTTTTTTTTGATGAAACGTAACCAGAAGATGTGTCCTGGGATCACACCTAGTGTATTACTGTATCTAATGCCTGCTAATAAGCTAGAGTTGGTCTGAAGTAGAACATCCAGAACATGTGTGATGTGGATGTCAGGTCCTCAACGGTAACTCTTCCACTCTGCGTATTTGCATCAGTGGTACTGTGCTGTTTGCTGATGGAGGTGAAGACTGTATTGACTAAAGGGGGAATTACTCTAGCTTGGCTTGGAAGCCTTTGCTACTGAAGTTTCCGTTATGAATACAAATCATGCAGTGCTTAAAATAAACAGCAGTTACACAAACGGACTCCACAGAAAAATTATTTGCAGCACTTTTAGTGGAAGTGTCTAGAAAAATATTTAGTCAAGAACACCTCTTCTAAATAAACAGTTAATAGGCAGAAATATACTTTATACTGTTGCATATTTAGCATTGTCAGCAATCTGACAGGTTCAGTAAAAAACAGTGGTACATTTTTGGGTGGATAGATTCTTCTTGGGATCCAGAATCTGTGGCAAGCTATTAGGGCTCATGTTTCCCTCACGGTTACTGAATAAGGTGAATGCTTCAGCAGTTTTTGAAATAGTTTGGTGAAGAATTGTTTATATACTGTAAGCCCAGAGCCACAAAGAGACCTAAATGCTGAAACACCGAGTTAGCTGCCCCGGCAGTCTGCACAGAGCTTGGGAGGGGGAGAAATTCGTGGATACTCTTCTGAGAAAGCTGAAAATCAAGCCAGCATGTTGTAAACAAATGTGCCAACACAAACCCACAAGGTAATGCTCAGGACAGGAATTTGTATTAAATTCTACATTTCTCCAGGGTATATGCATCTGTTTTCCTATGGGAGTTGCATCTTTCAAACCTCTCCTGCAGAGAACTATCTAGGACATTAAAAGTCAAAGCAAAATCAAGTGACTGAAGTCCTTTTTCTTTCTTAAGCAACGAAGATAATGTGAATGCTTTATCTTTACCGCAGTGGTTTAAGTACTCATCAAGCTGTAGGAAACTGAATCAATTTTCCTGTCCCTGTAAAGAGTCTGAATCTGCACTGCTCACCCTCTCATTGCTCTACCTGTGATGAGATAGGCCCTTTGGGCTGCTGGCAATATCCCAATTAACCTCTTTTTCTGCAGAAAATAGTGATAAGTAGCATCAGACAGTCTGAAACCTACAGTTTCCATCTTCAAATCGAATAGCCTAACTATTAAGCTTAATCCTTGCTTGCTTTCTTCATTTTCCTTTTTTCCTATCCTAAAAGCTCCTTAATTCTTTTATCTTACATAAAACATTAGCACTGTGGGCAGAGCTGAAGGAATTAATATGCAAAAGTGTCGTTAAAATAAAATATACCACTAAAACATTCTGGACTGTTCCTATCATTCTTTAGGGTTTCTTGCAGTCTAGAGGGCCAAATACATTTTCCTTCAGATCTTTTGAATTCACTGCATTTAGATGAATATGCCCTAGAGTGTGTAAGTGTGCATAATCAGTGCTAACGTCCACAGGAATTATGCATGTTTATGAAGTGGAAAATAGGCTTCTATATAGTGATACTTCTTGGAACTGGGTCACTGAACATGAGAAGCATATCCTCTGGATTCATAACAGAAACAAGCACCAATGGTCCTTTAACTGGAAGGGTAGGGTTGGGAGTGATCATGATATAATGCCAGCATTAAATAAAGCCATTTGCTTGGTGAATTTATTGCACATCTATTATTTAGCTATGTTTTGGGGTTTTATAGATAACATTTAAATAAAAAAAAATAGTAATGCCATTTGATTAATTACAGTCAAATGGTTTGTCATATTTTTGGCTTCTATCTCATATTTCCTGCCTCGAAGGGAATTGATTTCTAGTCCCTCATTTTAATATGTGTAGAACAAAAGAATCTCAAAAATGTATTGAAATTTAAGTGGGTATATTTGCAGCCTCTTTTTCTCTATCCACATTTTCAAGACAGATTAGCATCTTTCTAAAGATGGCACAGAGCTTCTCAAAATGTTAGGCTAGAGCTATGTTTCAGGCTTTCAGTGGCTGTAAGAAGTGAGATTCCAGAACAGCACAGCTGTGTTTACAGATACCCCTAACACAGATGCAGTTGTACTGGCAGAACTGATTTTCCCCGGACCATGTCCTTTAACTGGAAGAGCTGTGCCACAAGTGTGGTTTGGCCACTGAAGTTCTGCCTGTAATAGGAGTACTATAGGAGTATTATATCAATGTTAGGTATATGATACCTAATATAATGAATATATTTAGGTATATTGTACCAATCCTGTATTGCTAAACAACAACAGCATGTTTTGAAATCAGACGGATTATCAAATATACTGATGTATCTACTCATACAGTGATTTTAGCCCATGCTGTTGCTCCCTTCCAGAAGATCACATCTGGGGTGCCAGCAGGCTTCCTGGACAGTATGACAGTATGTTTGTTGGATGCACCACCTAAAACTAACTGTGACACAGAGAACACGATATGTATTTATTTATAAACATGGCTCTCAGAAATCCTTAAACAGGTTAATAGTACCGCTGTGTTACTGAATTTTTAAAACCGATATGGAATAATAAAACTATTAGTGTTACGTTAGAAACAAGTAGAAATAGCATTGGATGCAAACAAGTAAAGCAACAAATAGCTCTGATCCAGGGACATCACAAGGTGGCTCTGTAAGAAGCAGCACATACGCAGACAGACAAATAGAGGCTAGAAAGAAATAACAGTAACATTATTGGCATCAGTGGAAGTTTTGCTTTGGGAGGATTTGTAGAACAATCTGCGAGGTAAAGATTCTTAGGCACTTAGTACAAATCTGCACATTTGAGACAACTACAGTAAAATCATTAGAAACAAATGCTCCTAAAGAGTAAAAAACCTTTCACTAGAAGTGCAGTGAAAGTTCCTGTGAAAGGAAAATTAATACAGCAGAATCCAAAAGGCAGTATGCTAAAAAGCAAATGTATTTGCGGTCCAGCATTATCACAGGGGAGTGCTTTTCATGATGAAGTGTATGTTTAGTGCTTCAAAGCTGTATTAAAATTGGGTTCTAGTAACTTTAAAAACAAAAGAAATCGCCATTGCTTTTCATACAGGACTTGGTTCAAGAAAAAGTCATGGTCTTATTGCCTGAATGGTTTCCATGCAAAACTGCTTTTGCCATTATTCCTCCTCCTCCGTCTCCTTATAAACATGAATAGGCAGGTGCTGTGCCAAAATCCAGGTCTACTAGAAAACCACATAAGAGGCTTATTATATGTTTCAAACAGAAGCTGAGATTGTGCTGCATGAATTTTAAAACAAAGGGCCAGAATGCTTCTTACATATAAAACCAAAATGAAGCAAACCCCAAAGGCAATGTTAACTTTGAAGCTGACTTTGAATGATTAGGGGAAGGGGAGGATACTGGTAACATGCCCTTCTGCTGCATCTCTGTCTCTGCGCTGATCCCAGGAACCATAATGGCTGGACTTAATATTTTACAAAACATCTTTTAAAATCAGAGCTTTAAAGCTTAGCAACCATATTGAAAAATAAAATGCAGTAAATAAGCATGGATTCTCATTTAAGCTGCAAAGTAAAATGAAACCAGCAATTTTCACAAGAGGACCAGCACACTGGGCAGTGAACTGTTCTGAAAATACGGCCATAAATCATAACACTGGATACTAAGAGCCTTTAACAACGCAGAACAGAGTCAGTTTAGATTGAAATCCTAATCTCACTGAAGCTAATGGGAGTTTTCATTCCTGATCCTTATTTAAGCTCTTAGGACTGCTCTTGAAATTGTTTATCATCGTGAGACTCAAGTGCTGTGAGGTCTGGTGCAAGCTCCGTTAACATCCAGTCCTACAAGCTGGATCTAGAGTCTGGAGAGCTCCTCTCATTATGTGTAAAGAACATATACATTGCTAGCTGACATTTAAAGGCAGTAGTTATTTGAAAACTAAGGCTGTATGGATGAGTGGTGAGAGTAGGGGTCCTGAAGCTAGTAGAAAAACTGTTTCAGAGGCAAAGAAAGACAAGTCCCTTTCTTTTTGCAGCATTATGGCTAGCAGCTAATTTTAAAGGCTAAAATATTTTTCTTTGGTGCTGTTGCAGAGCACATAATGGCCTATATCCTCCAGACAATCTCTGGAGACTCTAAATCTAGAAAATGAGGAAGTTGGACAATTCTAAGAGATGAAATCTAAATAGCTAAATCTTAATTGCTCCAAATAGCAGCTTGTGGAGTGTCCAGGCTTGTGGGATGAATCTACCTGATACTTGAACAATTCAGTAACATACGCTGACACCCTCTCCATGAGAGGCAGCAGTGGTGGTCACATGAATCCATGAAGCAGTCCGAAGGCAACTCCAGGGCTTACAGAGTCAGCAGATGTGTGGGGATGTGAAGGTTTAGTCAAAACCTCTGATTATTACTAAGTATTGAATAGTTCGATAATTCCCTGGAATTATCATATATAGTATCATATCATATATATCATATATAACCACATATAGTGGTTCCTGGAGGCACTCCAAACTACCATCAAGTGCAAAGCATTGAAGAAAGTACATCCGGCCAGGGCAAGACGATCCAGCCTGGAATGCTTAAAAATCTCACCATGTACATGCATGCCCTAGTTTCCAACATAGCTCAATAAAAGAATCCAGGCTGGGTAAATTTTCCAACAATAACATGCAGGTTACTTTTACTTCATCTTTTATTTTGAAGGAAGCTCACCAATTCCAAAAACTGCCATATGTTTTTATAAGAGACCTTGTTTCTTTACAGCTCACCTTTGCTCCGTGTTGGATTCCTCAGAGAAATCAAAAGGAGGAACTTGGGATACTGTAATTATTTCTGTAGCAAAACACTGAATTCATTAATACGGTCACGATTTCCCTCAAGGGTAATACAGAAGGAGTGGCACAGCTTGGATGGAGAGAGCCATTGTTAACACAGAGTATCAAAGACCTCAAAAAAAAACCCCAAACCAACAAAAAATTGTCAGAGCCAAGTCGTATAGCTGTTATGGTGTTCAGGTGTACTGTTTGTTGTAACAGTACTTATTTTTCCATTGTTAAGTAGTCCTCAGAGCAGTCGTGAAGACTCATCAGTGGTTGATACGCTTTACCCAGCCTGTTCCAGAAGTCAAGTAAGTGTTTGGGACTCTTTCCTCTTGAAACTTCGTATCTCCTAGCACCCTTCATACCACCTCAGTGCTTTCCTTCTCATCACAAGGAAGTGTGTTCACAAAACCAGTGAAAACCCTTGAGGATGTACAGTGGAGAGGGGGGGTGGTGATACTGACTGTACTTTTTTCAGAGATACTCCCTTCTCTTGCAATCTAAATAAAATAGCCATGAATGGAGGATATAAAGTCGCTATATGTATGGATTCGTGAGATACAAAAAGGTTAAACCACTTGCTTGATGTCTTTGGCAAGGTCACGGTTGAAATTATTTCACAGATCAAAATATAAATGTCCCTTATTTTGTTTCTTTGGAGTGAGATTTTTTTCCCTACAGAATGGCGTGGGATGGGGTTTTTTTGACTTGCTGGGTTCGTACATGCACATTAGTATGGCACTTCTGGCCAGAGTTTAATCAAACGTCTACCCTAGTTCTACACTGTGATCTGCAGTCTACAGTTAAACTGTGACCGCGTCTTAGGGGAAACCTGTATTTTAGGTCTTCAGTAACTTTGATTTGGAAAACTGGATCATCCTAAAACTTGTTCTGAAGGCTAGTAAGCATGTGTTTTTGTTACTTGAGGCAAAGTGAACCAAGGTCTTTCAGGAACTTTAGCTTGTCGCATTTCTTGAACTGTAAACATTTTTTGTTTGTTTAAATATAAAAAAAGCTGTTTGGCATTACAGGGTTCCTGAAGGAACCAGGACGCTTCATTTCAGCACTGAAGTAAATAGTATGATGTAAAGTATTTTGTTTTAAAACATAGAAGTGTTTTCCTCTAGAATCAAAGTTTGCTTCTAATACCTCACTTGTACACAAGGCGTGGGGCTGAAAACAGCGTTCTTGTTTCATAAGGGAAACAAATGGGAACTTGGTGCTCTGAACCGAGTCCCATCGCCCTGATGCGATGTCTCTGACTCCATGCCTCAGCGTCACCTCACCCTCTCCTCCCGGGGACCTGCAGAAAATTAAAATACTTCAGTGATATGTACTTGCAGAGCTTCCCAGATGGACAGTTGTGAGTCACTGTAGCTGGGTATGAGTACTCCAAAAATTAAAGGGTCCCAATTAGTCTGGACCATGGCACTCACAGCCATGGTTCTGCTTAATATCTTTATCAACGACCTGGATGAGGGGATCGAGTGCACCCTCATTAAGTTCGCAGATGACACCAAGTTAGGTGGGAGTGTCAACCTGTTTGAGGGTAGGATGGCTCTACAGAGAGATCTGGACAGGCTGGATTGATGGACCGAGGCCAGAGGTATGGGGTTCAACAAGGCCAAGTGCCAGGTCCTGCACATGGGTCACAACAACCCCATGCAGCGCTACAGGCCTGGGGAAGAGTGGCTGGAAAGCTGCCTGGCAGAAAAGGACCTGGGGGTGTTGGTCGACAGTCGGCTGAATATGAGCCAGCAGTGTGCCCAGGTGGCCAACAGCATCCTGGCCTGTATCAGGGATAGTGTGGCCAGTGGGACTAGGGAAGTGATTGTCCCCCTGTACTTGACACTGGTGAGGCCTCACCTGAAATACTGTGTTCAGTGTTGGGTCCCTCACTACAAGAAAGACATTGACGTGCTGGACCTTGTCCAGAGAAGGGCAACAAAGGTGGTGAGGGGTCTAGAGCACAAGTCTTATGAGGAGCAGCTGAGGGAACAGGGGTTGTTTAGCCTGGAGAAAAGGAGGCTGAGGGAGACCTTATCGCTCTCTACAACTACCTGAGAGAAGGTTGTAGAGAGGTGAGGGTCGGTCTCTTCTCCCAAGTAGCAAACAATAGGACGAGAGGAAATGGCCTCAGGTTGCACCAGGGGAGGTCTCGATTGGATATTAGGTAAAATTTCTTCACTGAAAGGGTTATCAAACACTGGGACAGGCTGCCCAGGGAAGTGGTGGAATCGCCATCCCTGGAGATATTTAAAAGACGGGTAGATGTGGTGCTGAGGGACACGGTTTAGTGGTGGTTTTGGCAGTGTTAGGTTGATGGTTGTACTCGGTGATCTTAAAGGTCTCTTCCAACCTAGGTGATTCTGTGATTCTATGATTCTGTTGCATCTCAGCCTGCTCCAACTACTTGTGTACTTTCAGATGGCAGGTCGCTATTAGCACTGCAACGCACGCTGCTGTGGGTAGCTATAGCTCTGCAGGTAATGAAACATCAGGTGCTTTTACAGGGTTCTGTGGTATGGAGAGACATTTAGGGGCTAGCTTAGTTACCAAGTTAAATGCAGTTTTTATTATCACGTAGACATTAGTTGAGATTCCAGTCAGGTTTCTACTAATCATAGTCTGAACGTTTCCAGTACCTTGGGATATCAACTTTATTTTTCTTCAATGAGAGTAAATTTCCATCTTTTCATGTTTAATTAAGGCTCATAGGAATAGGCTATTGGCACCGACAAACCTATTGATTGCTGAATTGAGATGGCTTACTGCATGAGAATTAGCTAGATATCTTAATTTTATATTCAGTCACAAACAAACCAAAATGAGAAAAACGTGGTTTGGAAGATAAAGTAATCAACATAAGGAAATTCAGACTGGAGGATATCTCGCCATTTTGCTGAAATACATATGAAACATTCTCAGAAGAGGTTGGTGTGAAATCCACCTGTATGAGAAGTTGTGAAGTTTGGCTGTCTGGTTGGATCGATAGCCCAGAACTGAATATGCAGCTTTAAATAAACTCTCCCTGTAGTCCAGAGAAACAGCAGTATAAGCAGAAGTGTAAATCAACACTACGGTTCACCTCAAAGTGAATATCAAAGTAAACTGGGGATTATTCCCATGGTAACAAAGCTATTTAAAAAAAAAAGGAATTAAAAATTCTGAGGTCATTAATTGAAATAAGATTTTATATGGACCTTGTCAGCAGCTTTCAAGAGAAGTATATTCAATTACAAAGCTATTTCTAGATGCCTGTGTCCCCTTTCATTTGGAAGGATACACCCTAGAATTTCTGTTATCTCTTGCTTGGAAATTACCCAGCTGTATGCATATTCATGATGCTTCACAGCTTTCTTTGAAAGGTATTCACTAATTTGCTCCTCCCTGCCAAACTGATCAGGCTGGGAGATGGTTAAAGCCCTACTCCAAGACACATGAGTTTTGGCCATGCAATTCCTGTCCCTAGTGCTAGTACCAAATACACAAGAACTGATTAAAAGGAGCAGTCCTTGAATTTGCTTTCATGTTCGCAGGCTCCAGCTACCACTACTTCTTGTGTCCATGTTGGCTAGATCTGTGTCCCTCTTCTAAATACCTTTTGGGTAATGGAAACACTTTTAATTGTGTAGGTGTTTATTAATGTAGTAATTACAGTGCCTAATTTTATAATACGTGTCAGTGGAGATAATTATGTAATTAAACCGTGTAACTGAAATGATGAGTTGTCTAAGAATGGACCAATTAAAACAAGAAATTGTGCTGTGAAAGCCTCACAGGACACCACAGGTAGAGCCTGCAGATGACTTCAGGAGATGTCCTCCCTCCTAGCATGGATCTGTTTTCACCAGAATAAACTCCAGCCAACTACTTTTCAGCCAGCTGCTAAACACGGGTAGCTGGAAGGTGATGCTCTTTGGATGTGGTCCCAGTGAAATGCAGATGTCCTCAGTTCCCTTCAGAGTCTCCCTACCCACACACACATGCCTTAGCCCTGGCGGCAGAGGAAGCAGTCGTTGCTCCCAGTAAATCACCACTTCCCACTTTCCCTCTCACAGATGCTGGTGTCACTTTGGCAGGTCGGGTGCCATCCCCTGTACTCCATTCACACTCCTAAGTTCATTCGGGAGTAAAACACGTCTCCTTTCCTCAAGGCCAAATTTCTCCATTTCAGTATAAAGCATCTTCATTCAGCACATTGAGTCTTATATTACACGTGGGTTGGTAACCTTGGTACAAACGTTATAGACACATATTAAACTTCTCCTGGTTTCTTGATCAGGACAAGTCACTTGGGTGGTAATCCACGGCTCTGAGTTCACAGTTGCTTAGTGGTGACCAAATCCCAAAATTTTGTATTCTTGGAGGAATACAGTCATACAATCTCATGCATACCTTAAGCCACAGAAAGGTACAGCTGAGCATCAGCTTCACAGTAATGGTACTGCACACGTAATTTTCTTCTTATCTGTTCTGTTGCTCATTTCTGCAGACCAAGAGATGCTTTAATACTTCATTTAGGTAGTCATAGTTTCCAATATTTTACTTTTTTTAAAATATAATGTCCATACATGAAATTTGTGGTTTGGGTTTTTGGGGTTTTTTGTTGTTTGTTTTTTTGGTTTGTTTTTTTAAATACTTCAGATAATACTTGGCACATTTTCTGATGTCCAATATATGGTGGTTCTTAAAAAGTCAGAAAGAAGATGGTAGTTAAAGTCTAGAACAGCTCTTTAAAGCTTATCTAATGTCTTTTTTTCCTTTTTTGAGCTGGAAGAAATGCTGGTATATGAAATAGGATTCTGAAAATGGGAGTTTATAATAGTAATAGCCATATTTAATTGTAAGGCTGCTCTATTAATCTTGGCTTGAAGAAGCAATTATTTATCTATCAATTAGTTCCTGCTACAGTTAAATACGGTATATGACAAGGAAAGCCCAACAAATTAGTGGCCTTGTGTTAGAATTGCAAACTCCATGCCGCAAATTAGCCCCTATGGTGTATTAGTGTATCTGCTCATTTATTTTTAAGATTCTCTTCCCCTGGAGTTTTTCTGTATAGCAGGAAAATGGTGTTTAATGGGCCTGATGTTATTTTCAGAGAGACATAAATTCTGGGGTTATTCTAATGTATGGCCAAGAATAGGAAGAATAAGGACAGTTTCTGCTTCCTGTATCTGCTGGAGTATCTTTGAAACATGAAAAATCACGACAGAGAGGACTTGCTCTAAAACAAAATGTAAGGAAACCCCATTTTCACACTTAGAAAATTAAGTTGCTCATATAGAAAATCACCCACAGGTCCAGGGCAATAAAGCTGGGTTAAAAAATAATGCTAATAAAAGGTAAATGGTGGAAATAAGAAGTCTTCTTTGTATTCAGCGGTTTCTTTTAAAGTGAGGTACCTTTTTGTTACCTCTCTGTAAGAATAATGACATTTTGCCAAAGAAATCAAATCTGTTTCCAAAGGCAGAATTTAACACATTCAGTGTAAAAATTACATTAACACATAGCCAAATTTATTAAAGACTTTTGAAAATGATTGATTTGGCACACAAACTTCTAATAGGCATCCTATAGAAGTGGACTACCAGTGGGAAATTAGCTCTTGAGCTCTATCCAGTGGGTGATTGTCAGTGTGAGATAAAAGAACAGCATTCTGGCTATCCAAGGGTGGAATTTTTCCTGCACAGGCACAATAAATAGTTTTTCCTAGCAATAAAGAGGCTGCCAAATCAACCTATCTGAATAAAAAGTATGTTGTGCTTTACACATGGGAAAAGTGCTCCAGAACAGTTAATCCCTATGAAAACATTATCCCTGCATTATCGCCAATAGTATTTGCCTTCAGGCAGTTTGCAGTTATTTGTTTCCATTTTCTATACATGTACCCAGTGTTCTTTATTTCCATGTGATTGTTCATCTCAATCGTTTTCTTTGCTCTCATCTATTCTGGGCTCACGCACATGCATTTTACGTATTGCCAGAATACTTTGGGCTATATTTAAGTTTCCAGATTCATAGAAATATTCTTCTACATACAATGCTATGAAAGCAAGTACGTAGTCCTAAGAGGATCACTGATTTCTGTGGGATGGCCCATGTCGCTATGAAGTACATCAGTGAGCAAGAGCGCTTTTTACCTTTTCTCCTTCCCTTTTATGTAGAGTAAAAGCCTGGAATGCTATAAAAATTCCATGGAATTCCTGTATATGTGTGGTGTGAGTGACGTAGGTCGCTGGTTGAAGAAGTCTCTCCCAGGTTTTATTGCCAGCACATTGGTATAATAGCTGGGTCAAGGCACAGCTGAAGTCGTGTTACTGTGCAGACAAGAATGCACGTCTTGGAGCCAAAAGAACAACAAGGGGAAAAAAACCCAACTCTTTACAAGAAAAGCAATCCCTAGTTACTGTGTAGGTCATTTTACTGTATAGCAAGAGGGAGCCATAACAGTGCCTAAGTCACACGTATAGTGAAGTGGAAGCATTATGGTGGAGGGTAGGAGTTTGAAAAAAGTAAGAGTAGTTCTTTAGTATAATCCATGATGGACTAAAAATGCACTTCTTGAATTGTTAAAACTCATTTATTATATTAGGGCCTCAATTCTTGCTATCACTGGGTAAATTCACAGAATGCAATATAAGAAGGAAGCAAAAGTTTTCTCCCCCAAGGAGCAAAGTGCCCTCCTTCTTCCTGGAGTGGGCCAGAAGATGCAACCTTGGCACGTCCAAGGTTCTGCACAATCCTGACTGTAGGGCATGCAGAGCCTTGAGCTACATCCCCATCTTTTTCTTAACCATAATGTGCTTTGCTTTGCTTCTCAGCTAGCTCCGCTCTGTCATTCCTAGGGCACTGGCTAGATGAGTGGTGAAGCCTGATGGGATATATGTACCTTTGACCTTTTCTTCTCCAGCTTTCGAATTTCTGCAACTCTGCCTTGCTGGGCAAGGGATGCTGTGACTTCAGCGTAATGAGAAGCTTGCTCTTGGTTGTGCTTATTCAGCCTGTGATGTGGGCTTGGTCATTTTATTTTAATTTGTTTCTCTCTTTACGTTAAGAAAAGGGCAGTCCAACATCAGAAAGCCAGTCCAATCCTTTATGCAAAGGAGGACTCTGCAGCTGAAAACTTTTCTAAAATACGAGTCTACAAGCTCTGGCAAGATTCTACACAGCAAAGCAAAATGAGTGGGCATAGCTGAGTGTTTGTTATTCATCGGTAATGGAGCTGAGAAGCACTTAAAGAAATGGAACTATCCAGAATCTTTCAGTTGAACTAAAATGAAATGTCTTCAGGAAGATTTTTGAAATGCCTTCCTCTTAACTTTTGAACTTGTATTTTTTCAATTTACTGTCTCAGAGGTTTGGGGTTTTTTACTCTCTCATTTTTTTGTTTTTAAGGTTTTTTTGGCAGTAGTGTCACATATGAATGGTGGTGGTGGTGTCAAACAGCACAGGCTGAGAAATTAAAGGAAATTAAAAAGTGAAGAAATTGAGGCTGGATAAATGTTAACTTGTGGTAGACCTTGGAGGATATAAAATTACATATGTTTTTATAAACCTTGACACAGATGATGAAGAGAATGTTTGCAGGGGGACATTATCTAGACAATCCATTCCATGTTTAAGGTTACACACCTGTAATAAAATACATGGTTCTGAGAAGAACTGTACCACAGTCTTTAAATAAGGTTATACATGAACAGGTTGAATAGCCAATGGTCCTGTTCAAATCCATGGGAGATTTGATACCTTCTGTGGAACCGAGACTTGGCTTGCATTTTACCAGTTTCTTGTTTTGTAACATATGATATACTCTGCAAAGAAGAACAGATGGCCTTAAAACTAATATTTTTGTGGTGGGAATATGTTCACTTCTTTTTGTCTTTTGCATGGAAATTCCTTCTCTCTTGATAACTGCCATAAGCAAATAATCTGTTACCAAGCTCATCCCGAAGTGGCAAATACAGTATCTGGAAGTGCAGAAGAGAAGATGCTGAACGGGGCACTCCTGGGAACTCCCATTCAAGCCATTGTGGTTTTTTCAGTTCACTGGCCAAACAAATCAGATTACCACATCTGTTTAGCCAGATGGTCTTTCTAGTGTCATGAGGCAAGTACAGTCAAAATACTATCTGCAACTAGCACAAGGACTGTATTGGCAACTTGCTGCAGAAAAGGAGTTATATTACGGAAAACCACTGTTGGCATTTGATGGTGACTTCCTTTTCTAATAGAGAGATGAGCTGAGCACCATGTCCAGCCGTGGTTGGGGTACGCAGGTACTAGGTGGCAACCTAGAAGACTAAGTAGTGCTCTGGTTGGTTTCTGGATTGCAAATTAGGAACATTAATCTTCCTATTAATCTTCTATTAATCTTGGCCTGACCTGCTTGATAATATCAGATCTTTTTACTTCTTTGTCTCTTTTTCCAGCACCTGTCATCAAAACAGTACTGTGTGTATTTTGGGTTCATTAGACTGCTTCTCTTTCTTCTTTTCTGCTGGATCCACTGTACATATATACATACATACATGCTGTTGAGTCTATACTACATAATTTTAAAAGAAGAAGAATAAAGAAATTATCACAACCGCTGTGCTTCTAGCTAAAAGAAACTACCTGAGAACTTTGTCCAAATTATCATTTGGTTGATTACAGCCTTATAAGGAAGCTTCTCCCAAGGGCTGATCCAGCTGTGGTTAACTCCTAAGAATTTGCAGTGACTGGCTATTATGATGGAGCCAATTGAAAGTTCAAGTGTTGTATGACACTTTTGTATAGTTACTAAAATGGATTTTGCCCCCATAGACTTTGCAAATTCCAGTATTACAGGAGAAACATATGGGACTGTGTTATTACTGGACAGCAAAGGCATCTCCAATGGGCAAATCATCTCATTACAAGATAGATGTATGAAAGAGATGGCAATAACCATTCTCTGAAGGAACTATCTACCTGTATCTTAAGGGTGCCAGTGAGCTGTTAGATGGCTGAAATTGGGAAGAGGAATCCAGACACTTGTGAGAGGTATTTGAGAGAAAAACAATTTTACATAATAAATTAAAAATTAAGCCTAGTTACAAGATATCACATAGACGTAATAATGTTGTTTGGAACATATAGGAATGTTTTATATCAAGATCTGATAATGGTTTCTTCGCAAATAGTAAAAATTACAGAGATAAACTCCCCACACTTTTTTTTTTTTTAATTGTCATTAAAATCAAGGACACACTGTGGTCATTGGCAAGATTTTCTTCCCTTTGGTGGCAGCAAGATCAAGTCCCGTGGACTCAGATGGACAAAGGGAAAATAGAAGCTGAGATATATGAAGAATAAGTGGTCTTTAAGGCATTTGTAAACTCTTAGCTTAGAGCACATTCATACTGAAAAAAAAAGGTTGTTTCTGACTTTTTATTAGTTTTATGATAATTATAATAATTACTTTAAAAGTCACAAGCCAGGAAATTCTAAATGAGACAGTATAATTATAATATATAACCATAATAATGCTTCCTTCCATTCCTCACTTGGGTATTGTGAGGCTTAATTAGTTAATGTTTGTACGGCAGTAAAATGCAAAACACCATAAAAGTATGAAGCATTTTTCCTGGTTCAGGTCTTCAGTATAACTGATTATCTTTCACAAGATTCTTAAAGGGGGACAATTTAAAAAGATCTATATAAACCAAACTGTATTTTATATCTGTCTTGCTGGTAGTTGAAGTGGCAAATCAGTGTTTAATTGCATCAGTATTTCTCATGAACGCTCCGACACTGTGACAATGGATTTGACCTAGAAATATTTGTTGATTATCATATTTCTGGGCCTTGCAACAAAATTGAAGTGTTCTTGTGGGAGCCAGAGATACAGCTGACAGAAATGAATAGAGAATGAGTGACACAAGCTGACAAACCATCATATTTAGAAGGGAGAAAATATCACAAATAAATGGTGTTCAGTTTGAATAAATAAGCCCCTTTGTCCGATGTTCAGGATAGGAAAATTTGTTACTTCTTCCTTTCTGCTGAACAGAGTTCAGTGGGAAAAAATCCTCGTACAATGTGTGAATCTGCAATGTATAAACAACACATGGAGTTACTGCTCAGGGAATGTGGCACTGTAGACTAAAATATGATGTTTTAAATTATATCTGGGTCGAAGGAGTCCCAAACAAGATCTGGGTATCAAAAGATCTCCTTTCCAGACTGTAAGAATCAGTCTGGTTTAAAGGTGGAAATGGATTTCAGTTAATTTTCAAGAGATTATTAGCACCTTTGGGGATAGTACTCAGAGTTTGTGAGTTAAAATCCAGGACATCATCCACTAGATCATTGCTTATTTAGTCACCCTCATCCCTGCCATTGAGCTTCAGCACAGATGTAAGGGTTAGGATTAATTTTGTCATCTGAAGGCTAGTTTGTCATTTAGGCTCCCCTAGAGTCAATGGAAAGAGAGGCATTTCCAGAGGATTATTCATTTTGTCTGCTTATACAAAACCACCTTCGCTTCTTTAACAGCTAATGGGCTGAAGGAGAGTTCTCAAAGGAATTAATTTGATCTTAAACATTTATTTTTGGAAGAAGTTGATGACACTATGGAAATACCATTCTCCATTCACTAGAAAGGGTTTCTCAAGTTTCATAGCTGTCTTTTAGACTTAGACAATTAACTTCTAGATGCCTAAGCTAAATTGCATCCTCCATGTGCAAAGAATTAGGCCTTAAGTCTGTAATGACGAGCATGGGCACAGCTCTCCAGGATGTTACATGCCAGCAATGAAGAAGATACTTAAGCACATGTAGGAAGGGACAGTCCTCATCATTGACCTGGGTCATGATCAAGTACATTTGTTTCAGTTTGGAGACCATTTTAGGTTCCTTCTTGCTGATGGTACCATAGAATTAAGAAGCTTCAGTTGTAATCCACGTCTCTGTGAGCATATGGACCTGTCAAATACAGATTAAACCAGGTATTTTTTTAAGCAGAGATGGAGTGCTAAGCAGTTGGGTTTGGATTCACATGGACGCTTGGATCACTGCTTTTAAAAATAAGTTTTAATGAAAAACATGGAGATAATATGAAATCCCAGTTCTATAGACAGCAAAAGTTTTGCAGTTGACTTTCATTAATCCATTATTTCACCCATTAAATGAAATAGAGTGTGGTCTGTTACACTGGTAGGTTAAAATACTAGAGTGATCAATACATAAAAACAATCATAATTAAATATTGACTCTTGTTTTTTTAACCTCAGTCTCTCTGTTATTTAGGTTGTGTCAGGCTGGTTGGCTTTGTATTCATGGCTGTATTTTGTTTGGAAAGAATTTTTCTGATCTAATATTGCCACTTACTCTGCTTCCAGCCGATTTATAAACATCCGCTTTTAGCAGGCAAGAGCTTTCCACTTTTGTAACCGCGAGAATTTCCATTATTGCATTTACATGTGTCTCGGCTGCTGCTAAGCAACAGGGCTGAGTTACCTGCCAAAGCTTAGATTTAAATCCCAGGTCTGTAAAAAGGATGGATAGAAATATAGATGTGTAATATACTTAAAATAACAAGTGAAGAATGTGTTTTTGGAAATATGTAGAAATATGAAGGTATAAGAGGAATACAGTTCCATCCTAGAAACATGTAAATAAAGCTAAAATAATGTATTAGGGAAAATTTGGAAGGTCAATCGATTTCTTATATTTATATGATTTATTCTTGAAAATAAACTGTTGTGATTGTTTTTGCTTTGCCAAATCTTCCCACGAAGTGTTAGGTCTACATGCTATGTTAGATAAGGGGAGCAAGGAGCAGGGAGAACATGAAGCAGAAGACTTAATTGAATGCATATATTACTCCTAAATAGACAGTTTGATTCATAGTATTTTGTATAGTGGTTTTGCTGCTTCTTTTAAAGACAGATGTATTTATATTTGGATAAGAAATGAGTCAGTCTCAAGTGCTTTTCAAAGACTTGATGGACTTTCTTTTCTGTTGGTGTTTTTGGTTTCATGCCGTTGGCTTGACAGGGTGGAACTGTTTCTAAGAAATGGTTTGGATGTTAGAAATGCTGGTGCGGTTAATAGCATTAGCGTTTAAGTGTGAGGGTGCATGATGAATGGTGGTGTACCAACACAAGGCGTAAAGATGGCCTTTACCCTGCAGACCTTATAGCCTGCATTTACGGTGGAGGTGGTGGATAGGGGCAAATGGACCATGAGCATAAAAGTGAATAATGAAGCAATACCAAGAGCCCCAGAAGTCACAACCCAAATGTCAACTGACCGTTGTCAAGCCTTGGGTAGCCACAGACATAGTTCAAAAAGACATTTTGAACAGGAGAGAAATACGCTGCAGTGGGTGTGCACTGGAAGAACGCATAACGCTGCTTGCTCCAAAACTGTAGATAGTTACAGGCAACATCACTGCTTGAAGGGAAGAGCTGGTCTACATTTGGGCCTTGGTACAGTGAAGAAAGAGGTACCATGGAGGCTGCGGGCTGAAGTGACAGGACAGGTAAATGAGTTTTGCAGCAGAGTTGGCATGATGTTAACCGCCAGAAGAGAAATTTTTGTAGGATAGAGAACATTGTCAACGAGCAAGTTCAAACTGTTTGGACAGAGAAAATGTCAGATTTTCATCAAGTACAACAGAAGCAGAAGTTCTTTATTCTCCTCTGAAGTTTTTTCGTATTTTTCCCTGCTTTTGAAGGGATTTTGTAATTCTTTAAGGCATTCCCTTCTTTACAGTAACACTACAAGCCAAATAAAGCATTTAACTGTCTTTATTAAAGCATTTAAGAGAAGTTTCCTACAAAATGGTTACTCTTTCCTGCACGTCAAGGCATAGTCTGATGAGAATATACATTATAAAATGACATTTTAGTCAGGCAGTTTATGCAGGAAATTCCTAACGCTTTTTTAGTTCCCTTGGTTCCCTTAACACTAGAGTTGTAAGAAACAAAACATTTTCACATGTATTGCTTGTACTTGGGTACACACTGTTTTACTAACAAAACTGTTGAAATGAGGCAAGAAAACTGTTGTGACATTTGGGGCAAAATATTTAGGCTGTGAAAAACAATGAAACAAAATACGATGCAGAAAAAATGATACATTTATGGCTGTTGAAAACAAGAATAGAACAAATGAATTTGTAACAGAATTTAAAAAATTTAGGACTAGTGTATCCTTCTGTAATAAAACTTCGCTGTATTTTTTAGAAAAAAAAATTGGCAAGTGACATGGAAAAACTGACATATAAGAAATCAGATTAAATCAACAGTTCAGTCTAACTGAACACAGATTATTTTTTTTCTTCAGCACTCAGGTAACTATGTCCAGTTTAGCTATATTTCCCCTGTCAGCATCACTACTATGAAATCTGCAATTCATCCATTGGGATTTATGTATTTACAGTTTGCTGGGGAAGAGTCAACACCATGTATTGCTTCCTCACCTCTTAGTGATCTCCGAAGGGGTAGGGTGGGCATGGGCGCAAAGGTAATCTTGTTGGTACCGTTTACTTGACTTTCCAAAGAATTTGACAAAGCCCTTCACTAAATGACAAATGAGTGTCTCCTAAGTTTCTTTACAGTTACAGAAAAGAGATAGGCTCCTCCCCAGGATCACCCAGAATAAGGATCTCATTTAAGATCTCTGATTTGACCCCCATGTGAAACCTGTCACTCTCTGTTGACTACAGAGGACCTCTGGAAAACAGGTACCACTTGTAGAACCCCAGCCTTTGCAACTGCTCTCTTTAATATCCATGCTGGGTCTTCAACTGGATTTTCTGGATTCCTGTGTCTCACAATGCGTTATTATTTTTGTTGAATATAGTATGTTAATGCTGGTTTAAAGGGCAATGTATTCTCAGTCTTAACTGTCTTTTCTTCTGGGGATATATTTAAAGCTGTAAGGAGAAGCAATGGTTATCTCATTTGAAAGTCTTACTGCTATTCTCAGAGCAGTAATTGATACCTCACGGAGTACGGCTACCTTTTTCTTTTCTCATGTGTATTATGATTCATAAAGAGGGATCTTATTACTCCTTGACTAGCAGTGCCTGAAGGTGCCAACCTGAAGTGCTTGGAATAAAGAGATTGTGTCATTGGCACCAGTGGAGAAAAGCCATGGGAAGAAAAATAAACCTCTAAATAATTTGATTACTTCTCATGAGAGCACTTCCATTAAAGATCTCACCTGGGCTCATGTGTTTTAACTTAACTGAAAGAATTTGAGCTAATGTACCCAGGGAGAAGTTGAAATGCAAGATAAGACTAAGACTAAACAGCATCATGGGTCACAAATAAGACTCCTAAGTAGAAAAAAACCAAAACAGCCAAAAAAGATGTGTAGATGCGGTGCTTAGGGACATGGTTTAGTGGTGGAATTGGCAGTGTTAAATTTACAGTTGGACTCGGTGATCTTAAGGGTCTTTTCCAACCTAAATGATTCTATGATTCTATAAAAAAACACATCTGGATGACATCAGTCAAGGCAACCACTTCAGCAGCCCTGCAGAAGTGGAGAATGGAAGGAACTGTGTCCCTAGGTTAAGTAGCCAAGAAAATTAACCCCTTAATCTCACTGATTTTGGATGAGAGCACCTGCTTTGACAGTGGGGGTTGTGTTTGCCAATGGTTGTGCTGGCAGCTGTGCTGGCAGTGACCCCAGCTGGGACTCCCCGGGGGACAGGGATTATGTTATCGCGCCTGAACCAGCAGCTTTTGAAGCTGGGACTGCAGGGCAGATCCAGAAAAATCAGGGAGTCTTTATTCCTGCTCTCTTCAAACCTTTGCCCAAAAGTTTCCTTGCAAATTGCTATCCTGTGTTGAAGGAGTAAGAAACAGCGCTGTGAAGCTGGCAATGCTCTTACACTTACAGATAAAAGGGCAGCAGTTTGCTGCTAAAATAGTCTACTGGTAAAATAGGAACAGTCTACTAATAGAGAGAGAAGTCATAGTCAGATGGACAGTTCCAGAAATGGACAGATAGAAGGAAAAAAGAGTCCAAAAGCTGTGATGGTTTCAGTCAGCTGTCAAAACAATCTGTAATTCCTCTGCAGAACCACCCATCGCTAAATTAAGAAGAAATAAATCATCGGCTGGTCTTGTGAAGCAATATTTGAACTCATGGAGGACATGCCTTCTGCTCATTGCCTTATAAAAGACATCTTCCTTTTGTATATAAAAGCACTTTTCCGGCAAGAAGGCTTACTGGTGTCAGTGAGCTGTCCCTCCATGATGTCAGTGAGCTATCCCTGCCGACCAAGGACATATTGTTGTTTTGCCTTCTGTTGCTAGCAGAGAGCTCAACATGTCACGCGTGTAATCAATAAACCGTGTGAGCAGTGGCTGCTCAGCATGACAAGCCTGATTTTTTACAAGTCAAGGGTCCCATTTATTGCAGTGGGTTTGCTTGGGTTTGATCTCTTTTTCTCGGTGCTAACTTGTGAGAAAACCATACTTTATCTACCTTGGACAAGAAAGAGAGACCTGGGATGCATGGTCCAGTGGTATGTCTTAGACATCTGTGTTATACTCTGGCTTCAGAAGCAGAATCCAGGTGCTAACAGTCTGCGTGAAGGAGATGAAGCACTTCCCAAGCAAGAGCTGCCAATTGCTTGTGGGTGGTCTGATTTGGAAAGAGTAACATGAAGAGTCTGCGTAGAGGGAGAGTGCCCTTGGAGATTTGTGCAAATGACGTGCACAAGGCATCCTGGGTGTACCGGCATAATATAAATGTTAAAGAAACAAAAAATGTACAATTGACCTAACCAGACAGATTTAACAGGAATGATTTTTTTCTTTTTTAATTCACCCAAGGTGTGTGTCTGGGTGCCTGCTCAATGGGTAGGGGGAGTTGAGACACTTGAGCCAATATTTTAAGGGGAGAGCTGCTTCTCCAGTGAGAGACGTCCAGGAGGGAGTTTTAGGTTAAGCCCTGCTCACCAGGAATCCTTGCATCCTGTGACCTGGGCTGAAGACAGTTGTGTCCCTCAGTTCTTGATTCCCAGAGCCCTTCCTGGAGCAAGGCACCAAAGCAAATTCAGGCCACAAAGTTAGTAGCGTTTCTGCCTCCTTTATAGCCCCCAGTTAGTGCCTACAGTATACCAGGGGTTCAGCTGTAGTCTCACCCCTGCTTGAGAGGATTTAAAGTTAGTTTTCCAAACTCCCAATAAGGTCCCCTTGACATTCGATGCTAATGCATCTTTGTCAGTCTCCCTCAACCTCTTCTACGTTATGCTGAACAAAGGGGAGCAGCACTGGTCTGTCCTGTGTCAGAGCTTCTGTCTGAGGTCACTGGTTGGTCCTAGAGTTAGTCTGTCATTTTATATCTGTCTGGACAATATTTGCTGTCTCCTTTCTTAAGGAAATAAAGATGATGTGATTGAGCTGTGTGCATGTTTGCATCTGGCTTTCTGACTTCCCCTAATGAGTTTTGAGTCTAAGTCTATGATTGCAATGGTCCGTGATGCAATTTGGACAGAGGAATAAAAGTCTCCGTGCAAAAAAAACAAAAAAAAAATTCCTACAAGTTTTATATAACAAATCTCCACATGAGGCCAGGCACACCTATTAATACTCTCACAGGGGAAAGACACCAACATGGACTGAAACCTTCGATATCAGAGAACTCACATGGGCACTCGATTGTGAGATGCAACTATGAGTTTCTCAGAGTCAGCTGCTCAGGAGGTTATCTGCCCCCTGTTTAACAAGTTTAATAGCTCGTTCAATATTGTACTTCATAATGAAACTCAATTATTAAGAGTTTAATAAAGTATTTGATATTAACTCATTAAGATTATGAAGCCTATGGAAGCAATCAAGTTCTTGTTTCTCTCCCATTCTAATAATTTAAAATAAGATAAAAATGTATTAAATTATTTTTTGTCTTATCCTTCTGATTTTACATTTATTGCTTAAAACATAGTGGATTGCAATTAATAGACTTACATATAGATTTTGATAAACCTCCCTGTCTATTTTAAGTTTGTAAATCAAGGTTTCAGGTATGCACTGCAGACTATTTTTATGGATTTTAGTGGTGATGTATCCCTTAACGCTCCAGTGATGTGATACAGTGATTGCCTGTGTGTAAGAGAAGTTCATTAATAAAGATAATAGCTCTCTTTAATAACTGAATTTGCTCAAATGCTGCCACATTTTAGAAGCATTGTTAGATTGACATTTATCTGTGGTTCATGTCTGATTTTCAAGGAATGAACAGACGACATCAGGTATGTTCATTCCGTCCAGTCATGAATCAACAGATGAAATCTAGTGACTTCATCCTTCATCCCCAAGTGTTCCACATCAGTGATATCTTGAGCAGCATCACCCAGTTCACTGCCTGATGAACTGTATGGCCTGTATTAGAAAAGAACCGTTTATAAACGCAATATAACTAGGGCTGAAATAGAAATAATATTGGCAGACAATGTCATATAATCATTAGAAACCATGACCTTGCTAAATGACTTTTCTTTGCATTGTAGCTGAATTTAATAGGTGCTTCACTACAGCACAGCAGTCTTTTAGCACAGAATAACCCCTACCCCTTGCACTGCCAGACATCAAGTCTGTGAGTCCCCCTGTAAATTCAGGTGGTTGAAAGATAGGCCAAAGGAGACTGGGCTATGTTTTTTGCATCACTTGTTCATCAGTGTCGTATCATAAATGTACTCCCCTCTTTGTAAAACTGCCCAAATGATCTTTTCTCAGGTTAGATCATTAAAATAATCTTCTTTCTTTCTAATCTGGGATGATCAGCTTTAAATGAGGTTTGGGGGTAGGGCTTTCCATTTGCCTGCTGTTATCAGCTAGTGGTGTTTGTACTGAAATTAAAAGTCTCTAGAGCTAAGCTGTTAATGCCAATAATGACTGATTCATTATCACTCTTTGGAAATGAGTTTGTCATGGGAGCTCAAAAATTCTGAAATCTCTCCATTGCAGACCGAAGGGGACAGGTTCTCAGTTAAAAAAATAAGCAAATAATAAAAAAAGAAGCTAAGTGTGGATGTCGCAGTTAGTAGACTGCTAATTGTAGGGAGCACTCAGGAGGGCTGGGGCTTTGTGCCGGGTCTCGGGGGCGATGTCTCAGCCGCTCGGGCGGAGCCGGTGCCAGGGCGGGTGATGCACTAAAGGGCCCCGCGCTGTGTCCTGGCCCTGACAGACAGCCTAAACATGAGGGAGGAATGAGGTTGGCCCAGAAGGCCGACTGCATCCTGGGCTGCATCAAAAGAAGCATGGCCAGCAGGGCGAGGGAGGGGATTCTGCCCCTCTACTCTGCTCTGGTGAGACCCCACCTGGAGTTCTGTGTCCAGCTCTGGACAGCATAAGAAGGACATGGACCTGTTGGAGCGGGTCCAGAGGAGGGCCACAAAGACGATCAGAGGATTAGAGCACCTCTGCTATGAGGACAGGCTGAGAGAGTTGGGGTTGTTCAGCCTGGAGAAGAGAAGGCTCCGGGGAGACCTTATAGCAGCCTTCCAGTATCTGAAAGGGGCCTACAAGAAAGCTGGAGAGGGACTTTTTACAAGGTCACGTAGCGATAGGATGAGGGGTGATGGCTTCAAACTGGAAGAGGGGAGATTTATGTTAGATCTCAGGAAGAAATGTTTCACTCTGAGGGTGGTGAGACACTGGCACAGGCTGCCCAGGGAAGCTGTGGAGGCCCCATCCCTGAAAGTGTTCAAGGCCAGGTTGGATGAGGCTTTGAGCAACCTGGTCTAGTATGAGGTGTCCTTGCCCATGTCAGGGGGGGTTGGAACTGGATGATCTAAGGTCCCTTCCAACCTAAAACGTTCTTTGATTCTATGATTCTATGAATAATGCCAGGTCTTGGTCCAGTGGAGAGAATTGCTCTTGGCAGGAGACAACCGCAGCTGGTCCAAGCAGTCGCACAGGAGCAGAGGTCCCTGCTGCTTCCAGTGGGAAGGTGTTTCTCCTTCCCTATTCCCTCAGCATTCCTCTCGCTGGCTGTGCAGGACTGACTGCAATATTCCCTTTAACATCTAAAACACCATGTTGTTGTTTCAGATCAGCTTGGGGTGAGGATTTTTGAGGAAGATAAGTCGATTTCAGCAAAAACTCTTCAACATGGAAGAGCTCTTGACTACACAGCCTCCCTCTGCTCAGAGGCTGGATACCCTGGAGGACATGGTTCGCAGAATGAGCTGTATCGTCTAGGTCTGCATCAGCAGCACAACTCAGAATGGGGCTGCCAATTGTAGCACCTTTCAAAATGAAGAGCTTTTAAAATGCAAAATGCAAGAAATTTATATGCAGGAGACTGTAGATTACAGTAAGCTTGAAGAAGTAGATTCAGTTAATGTTGAAATAGCCTTTGGGATACAATCCCATTTCATCCGACTGGTTTGCAAATTAATTATGCTAAGTAGGTTCCTTTAATTACATTGCTTGAAGGAAGAGCAGCAGAACTTGTAAATTCCATAAGAGAGAAAGCAAAGGTTTCCACTGCCAATTATGGAGCTAAATTCAAGAAAGGCAGCTGTAGCATGATGGGGCAGAATGGGATTATTTTATATGAAGTCTAGAGAAACTCCCGAATTCCTCATTTTTGTTTTTGTCAATGTCCTGCAGCGCTCAATTGTATCACACTGGACATGATATTTTTCCAAAGTATTAAAGACTTTCTGTTACACAACGTTTGTGACACAGAAGCCTGTGGCAAGTTAAAGCACTTGGCTCTTGCTTGGGAAGGATCAAGGGTATTGTCTGACTTCCACCGCAGTGGAGGTCTGTACGGTGTGCCAAAATGTTTCTCCTTCCTTGCGGTTTCTGAGAAAGGCGAGCAAAAAGCGTCAGGTACGCCATGTGTGGTATACACCACCACCATCTAGTGGTTACCTTACAGCTTGATGGATAGCTGGCTGGAAAGTACTAAGCAGAATTATCTGGGAAATTGGGAAAACTCTCACGCGGGGCTGTTCTATCTCAGTACATTTCTGTATCGTTTATTTGTTTACTTGGGGAAAGTATTCAAAGAAAAAAGAATCGAATTCTGTTGTCCTGGTTTAACGGCTGGGGAGGCTATTTGAATCATCAGTATAGGACTTGCACAATTCTAAAATACAATATGGAAGAGCACTGTTCTTTATAGGAAAATGCTGAATGCAAAATATTTGGAAATGTAACTCTTGCATGTCACTTAGACACTTCCAAAAGCAAGTGGAGGAGTTTTAAAAGGAAAATACTTAAAAAAACCCAAAGCATCCTCCTTTTTTGCCGTGTTTCTTGTGCTGAGCAGATAAAACAGCACTGGTCGTTGTGAGGAAGAAAGTCTTAAAACCATCATTTTTAACTCTAAGCTATTCTGGTATTTTATTTGTCATTTTTGCTAACAGATATCTTCAGATAATTTGACTATTACATGTACAAATGCTGTGCTTTATATCATAGCATCAAGAATATCAAGAGTGCATCATTCAAGGCATAACCGAAAATATCCATGCAGTGTGAAGAGTTACTCTGGTTACAAAAGATTGTGTTCAACTCACTTAAATTTTGCCATGTTGGAGTCTAAGCTAGTTATACATTGGGCACCTCCACCAGCCACCTCCTGAGAGGTGAATTCATCCTACCTATTCCAAGCATCTTTCTATTTTAAGACAGACGAGTCTCCTGTTGGAGGTGATTGCTTCTCTCCAGTCACTGTCAAGGGAACCTTCATAACTAGCTTAGATGGGATGCCTGGTTTTGGGACAGATAAAGCAAGATAAATTATCACCCAAAAAAATAAAGACACAGCTATTAGACAAGAAGAAAAAAATCACCATTATCTTCTATGAATCAAAGTTGAATTTTTAAACTTAGCCTTTACTAAAAAAAAACCAAACAACCAACCCAAAACCTATTTTTTTAGTTCAACATGGAAATCAGAGCTCTCTGCTCTGATCTGCAACTGGGAGGATCTGTCTTGTAAGCTGTAAAATAATCTCTTCTCTCACTTCCTGATGTGAATGTTAGATATTTCACATGAGCTTTGGAAATTGAGGCCTTTCTCTTACTGTAAAGAAGAGGTTTTGAAAAGACAGCAGGAAGGAGTTCTGCTTCTTATTCATCATTTCTGAGTGGACCCTTTATTGCGATTATGTGAATTACAACTTCATCCTCTCCCCACAGCTTACTTCTTGGTTGGCATATTGCTGTGACTCTTAAGAGGGACCTTGGGCTGAGGGGCAGTGTGGGTTAGTGAGCCGTGGCCACGTGGGCTGTTCCTGCAGTCGGTGGTGTCTGCTGTGACCCACCTCAGAGACAGTAGTGGGACCAGCAGTGTACATAATAAACTCTTCGCTGGACCAAGATGCAAAAACCAGGGAGCTCCGTGTGGGGAAAGACCCATGCTAAGGTCGACTTCTGTATTGTCATCCCTAAGCTTGTTCAGAGCTCCTTCTTCCCTCTCCGTTTCTTTTTTGTGGCTTTGGTCTTCTCTCTGCTTGCCTTCCCCGGCTCCATGGCTTCATGTGTCTGCTCCGTCATCTGCTGGTCCTGGCTTCTGTGCTGCTCTTGTTGCAACTATCAGGGAGAAGCCAATGTGAACTGGGGTAGCGCTAGCACTTCGGTGGAAGCACCAGCTGGGGAGCTGGCCCTTGATCTGGGTTCAAGGCAGCAGGGTTTCCACAGCTCTCTTCGAACTGTTTTTTGCTTTCTTCATCCTCTGTTCTCTCACAAAGATTTATTACCCTTGAGATACCTCAAATTGACACTAATAGAAAATGAAGCTTTTTGGTCGGGATAGAGGTCCTCTCTCAATGCCCAGTCAGTCCTCAGCCTTCCTGCCTAGACTTCTAACAGCATTGCAGTTCTGTTGATACGCTTTATTGTGCAGATACCACTAGCAATTAAGCCAGGACCACCATCTCATTCTACATCACTGCCAGACAGCTGTCAGATATTAATGACCAGAGTTTGCTATGACCATAGCTGGATTAAAACTGGTGACCTACATGTGAAAGACTTTGTATCTCATTACCTCAAGCTATTCACTCCTAGATTTCTTTGAAATGTAATGCTGTTTTCTGGCTAGCTCTTATTAATCATGTTTGCTGGTGTCTGCCTGCTGTATTCATTGGAACGTCTGGGGATCGGTAATCCATGGTCCTCTCTCTCGTATTACACACAATTTTCACCCATCCTAATTTTTGTTCACTCTGATTGACCTTAAGAGATCTAGAAACTGGATAATAACCCAGGAGTAAGAAGATCAAAGCTTTTTACATCTAGGTCACTACTAATAATCCAGTGGTGGTCATTAGAGCATATGTTTAGCAGCTGATGCAAATTCTTTCAATCCCCTTCCTTGTAGTCACAAAATAAATTTTGCCTTTGTTTTACTGGCACTTTTGGTGACTTCAGTGGGTGTTTGGCTAATTAAGAACAAATCTGTGAGCAAGGTGTCTGTTCAGGATTTGGCCCCAATTTAGTAAGCTGCTTGGTGGCCGCAGTTGTTTCTGTAAGATGGGAACCAAATAGAGATCCAGCGTTGGAAAATCAAGATGCTCCAGGCTGTCAGCGCAGTTTAGACCCTGCCTTGCATGTGCTTCCATTCTGGGGGAAGAGTGGGGGGGGGTCCTACAGAAAGCCTGCAGCTGCTGCGTGTTTCCAGAGAACACTGAATATGAAGAAATAAAGGTTTCAGGCAGAGATCCAAAGCAGCGACATTGCCAGGGTTCAGTCTGCATTTTTATCCGCTAGCATACAAATTTTCCAGACAGACTGGTTCAGCGATTCAGATGGTCCCACCCCGACTCCCGGACAAAGCGAGTGAGACACATGACACATACACGTGTAAGAGGGAGCTCTGTACGCCCCACAGCTACTGCCAGATACAAAATACCGTGAAGGAACAGAGAAATGCTTTGAATTCTGTCGTGCATGCTTTCGGAAGGAGAGTGATGTTATTAGCAGTGAGATTGTCTCCTGAAATGGAAATACATAATTCAGTTTGTGGTTCGGTTAGTTCTATTAAAACTTTGTCTTTATTTCTGCTGTCAAAATACATTTAGAACAAAACCTTCAAGTCGAAGGCAGGAAAGATTAAATTGCTCTTATCTTTTCAAGTTAAACTGAAAAGAGATGTTGGTGGAAGGGCGTTCTGGAGGTACAGCCTCTCTGTATCTGCTCCCCAGGCGGAGGGAGGACAAGCCTACAGGATCTGGGTGCAAGCTAAGGAACGTGGGGGAATCTTCCTTCCAAATCATAAATGTTTCCAGTGAAAATGGTCACTATTTTCAGGGCTCCGGAGCTCTGCCAGTTCTCTGAAGCCTATTTGGATGCTGCCTAGCTTTTAGCAGCCCAGAAATGTTAAGCGGCGTTAGATCCAGGGGCAGTATGAAACCGGCCCCCCACTGCGGAAGCTCCTACTGGGTCCTTCATGCTTCATGGTCTCCCTCAGCTTTGGACGATCTTTAAGTAAGGCTGAAAACCTGGCTTTAAATAGTGCAATGTAAAGCAATGCATGATGCAGTATTCACATGTGAATGACTAACTTTAAGTAAATGGTTGGGACTTGTTCGGAAACATAACACAACACAGAAATAAAAGCCTCATCTTACCTCATTGGTTGGCCTTGGCATTTGTTTCTAATGCCTAAAACCAAAACCCAACCTTTCCATGAAGAATTTGGAAGCAGATCAGATTCACGATCCAAGGTATTTAGAAACCAAGATCTCACCTGCTTTACATGGAAACTGTAATTCCCGGGCTTTTCGGAGCAGCCAGAAATTTGCCTGCCCTCTCAGTAGTGCACTGTCTGCTCTCATGGCTCGAGAGCTGTAGATGATTCAGCCGTGCTAATTCTTGCCAATATCCAAAATTCAAAAAAATACCTTTTCCCATAGTTGCATCTGGACTTCTTGGTAGTCTTCCTGGGGAGGGCTGCATGCTTCCACACCACGCAGGGTGAGTAACAGGTCGACACCTCCTAATGTCTGCGTGTTGTGTAACTAATGCCTGCGTGTTGTGTAACTAATGTCTAGATGTTGTGTAACTAATTTGCACTGAAACAAGGAGCTTTGCACCTTCTGGTGTCAGCCCTGGGCACGTTGTGCGTGTGCAGATGGGCTCTGGGCAGCCACTCCAGTGCTCCTGCTACGTGTCAGACTTGCCGTGCTTCGCTGGGCACTCAGCCTGCAAACGCGGGGCGGCCCTTTTTCTGGGAATTTTATCTGGGAGTTTTCCTGAAGGCTACTTAAAGCAAAAATCCACCCAAAAATCCCAGTCAGATGGACCCCCAAAGTAATGTCAGGTATAAAAGTGGTAAAGTCAGTGGGTGTCATATTTATGTATGATCTCGCAAGGTCCTTTGTTTTGTTGCCTCGCTTTGCTGGTGCTCTGCTGTCCACCCATGTGGGTGGGTTGTGGGATTAGACTGATGCTAGCAAAGCACTTTGGGATCACTCAGATTTCTGTAGGTGTGAAAACAGCTCTTTTTAAAATTGAAAACCTGTTATTAGCCACAGGTCTTACAAATCGGTATAGCTAGCTAAATGTACAGATTGTTACCTCTCCTGGGGCAATGGAAGCGTTGGTATCTGTCAAAGGAAAAGCACGAGCTCGTTTGCTGTGACTAGAAAATGTACATTGCCCTCTTGTGAAAATGCAGTCAGCTCCGCTGCAGCGATGGAAATATCCAAGGATACATTTCACTTGAAAAGTCAACGTGTGCAGCCACTCTTTGAATTACAGCGCAGGTCAGTCGTTGCTTTAGACTGACGTCTCAGAGGGAGCGTGCTCACAGGACTACAGAACCAAATCTTTCCTATTTATGTACACAGGGTAGGAAAAAAAACCAGGTTTTTTTCCCTTGGCTCTGCAGTCATTCTGGATTTTAGTCACTTCATCAGCATGCCGAACTCTGCTGTCACTGTATCGCTGTGACAGCTTCGCTTGTATTTCAGCTTCATGACAGGTCTCAAACACATGATACTGTGACCTCAAATTTGCATCGTGCTCAAGCTTCAGTGCCACACCACCCCTTTCTCTGCCTGTCATTTCATATCAGCAGTTAGAATAGTTTGTTGTAGATTGCAGATATTTATGAATTTTACTGGAAATGCAAGAGGGCTGTCTAGTTCATTAGTAAATCTGGAAAGGTTGTAGATACATCAGCAGTTAAAGACGGCATGAGGAAATAGCACTTTATATTTCAGTTGAGAATTAAAAACTTGTTCTTTACCGAGCTATTCATGTGTTCAGCCCATAGTCACGCAGTCCTTCGTAACCCAAGAAATCACAAAGCGCTCACCTGGAGTGGGATTCAGGTCACGCCTGCTGTTGGGATATATAACCTGTCTTGGGATATATCACCCCATCAAGATGCAGCATCTCTTTGCATTGATGAAGAAGAATGAAGCATTGAGCTTTGAATTGGGGTTTGTCATGCTGGCTGTTAAACTAAATGTGACAAGACATTTAAACACATCGGCTCGCAAAAATATTTTTTCAGCAAACAGTGCTACCAGAGTAGAGACAGTATATTCACAGAGGACAAATGTAGGTACTGTGGTACTGGTTAGATATCATCAGGACTGCCCACAGCTGCGTGGCGGTCGGATATCTAGTGAATAAGAGAAGCCAGGGATAAACATTTTTTGGGGTGGGGCTGGAAGAAGTATCGATGCTGACAGCAGGTGGCAATGATTAAATGGAAGACCACCTTTCTCTGCCAGCAAGGCTTTATTTAGATTCAATTCAGGCCGTTTTCTTCATGAATGATCTGGACAGCTGTGAAAAATCTGCCTTTTTCAGTGCTTGCTTTGAGTGTGCTCTCACTGTTCCCCAAATGAGGAGAGCCAAACCTTGACGCGGGGAGTCTCCGGCTGGCAGACTTCTGTGAAAATACTCGTGAGCTTTGGGAGCTTCCTAAGAGTTGTTGGTCTGCTTACCCTCTAGCAGGAGCGACTGAACTGTCAGCAGTACAGAGTCTTTACAACACCTGTGTAAGATAGGAAGAACAGAGCTACCCCAGAAAGCAGTTTCTGACTGACCTTCATAGATTTTGGTGCTTTCAGAATTCTCTCTCCAGCGTACTCGGACAACCCAAAATAATGCTGTGGACTGCTAATGGTGTTAGCTCGAGTGAGTGCTTAAAAGGTTCGATTTGAGAGCTCTGGTGCTGTTGTTTAGGATTTTACCTTCTTTCTCATGAGTTGTCTCTGCCCAGGGTCATGGCAGATGATGCTGCTAAATCTGCCCTGGCAGCTGGACTAGGTATGCTCTGGGCTCCGTCCCAGGTCCAGGAAGAAGTGCCAGGGTTGTGTTTTCTAGTTGGACCCTAGACCCCAGCCTGGAAGACAAGCTGCTCCGTATTTTGACAGCACTAAAAAGCACTGGCGCCCATTAGCTCGGTAGGCTATTATTTTTCTTTAGAGACATTCTGTCTAAGCCTTATTTCAAGTTTCTTCTCTCCTATTGTTTAACAGGGACTATATACAATTCTCCTGTGTTTCTTGTTGAGTAAGTATTTGTTACACCCTCAGAGACTGAATTCTCTGGCTGGTTTGTTGAAGGTCTTTGCCTGGGCAGTATTATCACCCTTAGGTATTTGGCTGTCACTGAGGAAAGATGCAAAGAATTTTGAGACTTCTTTACAAGGAAATCTGGTTGTAACCTTAGTTATGAAGATGCTGCCACCTTTCCATAAAGATCTCACGCTATGAGAAGGGGGGCTTTGCCCTGTTTTTATGAGAACATGTACTCTAAACCAGACAAAATGCCAGCTCTGTCATATATTCTAAATAAGATGCCACGTGGAGTCTCTGTGAAACTAGTCGCATTCTGGAGACAGCTGCCTTAGGAGAGTGGTTGTTCATGGAATGCCTCTCACAGATGATTCATGAAGTGTTTAGAGGCTTGAAAATCCTTCGGCTGTCAAGAAGACCCTTTAAACCAGGAGTGTGTTGAGAAAGGAGTGCAATAGGAGGACAAATTCACAAAAGCCCCCTGTGCTGGAGAAGATGCCTACCTGTTACTTCTGTGATAATAGCAACCAGTCAAGAGAATGCTTTCTTGTTTTCTTCTTGTTTTCTTGTAACTTTGGGTTTGATTTTTTTTTTGTTTGAGAATTTAACAGCTTGCTAGAATTAGCTCATTATTTTTCATCCATAATTACATCTGTTATGAAATGTGAGTCTATCAAATAGGTGTGAAATATATGTCGTTACTTTTCCTTTAGAAATAACTCATCTCTAGAGAGCATTATATGCAGTCAACTCATAGAGGAGATGTGTCAGGAGCTGGGCCATATCTCCCAGTTGCAGACTTTAAAAGGATGTGTTGGGAACTGGCATCACCAAGAGCAGTGTTCCTGAGAGGATCCCTCTTGGCAAGCGTAAACCAGCATCCTTCTGGAAAGCAGTTGGTAGCATAATGGTTTGGTCATGATTACATAGTTTGTTGTTCAACCATTAATGTCTATAGGGCTTTTTATTCATCTTTATTGACTCTGGGGTACAAGAATATTAAAGATGATGCAATCTGCTGCTCTCAGAAGATAAGAGAGCTAACTTATCCGAAGGCATGTATGACTAATTATCCTTTGAATTCTCGCCCCAATACTGGACTCTTTTTTTGCCATTATTATTGTTATTGTATTGTTCCATGCTTGCTAAGGACTGAGTAGCTGTTGTTGTGTATTCATGAAAGCCTACAACCTGATTTATTTAACATGTTTACCAGAATACTTGGGGGAAAAAGTAAAATCTATTACTCATATTCATTACTCAGTGTGCAAAAGCAACAGTTGTTCCCCAGTGTGAACTAGTTACCATAATTATACTGCTGGGCAGTTCAAATTGCATCAGTCTACATTTTTGAACGTATTTTTGAGGTAGTGTTTATTAATGGGAAACACTGATTTTGATACATCCCTCTAGTTATGGTTTGCTGTGTCTATAAATAGACCTTGTATTTTGCTCCTTGCAAGTGGATTTAGTTTGGTTTTCAGGTTATTAGCAATTTTTTTGTAGCTGAGGGGAAGAATTCAAATGGATCTGATTTTGAAATGAAATTGCATTCACCACTAGAGTGAGGACATCGGTTTTACATTTGTCATGCTCAGAATTTTATGCGCAGCTGAAGTGGTATGGGTATCTTCAGTGGTCTGGTGCAGAGGGTAACTTAATCTGAAGGAGAACGTGTAACTACACTAAGCACGTGTGATAAATAAAGCAGCAAGGAATCAGCATTAGAGGAGCGTATTGCTTAAGCGCTTTTTATTGTGTCTCCTTTTCAGCTGACTCCTAATTATGTTATTGAAACTTCAGTTGTTATAACAGTGTCAAATAGTGCGTGCAGTGAGATATCCTGGTGGTGGAAGAATGGGCATGGGTAGGAGCCTTCTTTTAAGCATGCATGTTGATGCATCTTTTTTGTTAGTATAGTTTCATTCACCTTCTTAGATAAAGATAACTTTAAATTAAAGGTAACTCAGTCTCTGCACTTTTTAGAATTTATTTTATACCGTCCCTTTGTATGGTCTTACTGCATTCTAGTGTTAAGTCATTTATAGACTAATTATATGAATAACTACAATATCTTAAAGGAATCGAGTGACAGGTAAGCTCTTAGCTGGTCAGTTTATCTGTAACTGAGGAGGCTCCTGTACCCATTGTAGCTTTTAGCTTCTTATGGCAAAAGGAGCTGAAATTCAAAGGTAGCATGTGCTGAAGGATTTCAGTTACTTAAGCAGGCAAACGCAGGAGAGAAGGCAACCCTGCCTCTCGCTTGCAATGCTTTAAATGAACAAGCAGCATGTTGCAGTTTATACTAACAGGTTTACGGATTTCTCTAAAATGAGCCCTTGTGGTCATGTCTGATACCTGAAAGAGTGGATAAAACCACAGAAACCCACTGGAAAGTGGTAATACAAAGTTACAGTACTGAGGAAACAGAATCTGTGGGGTAATTTTCCCCCTCCAAACATCCAGACAAGGAGGCAATGTTCCCAAGAGCTGTCATTGTTTGAATACCTGTGGTTTATTGTAGACCTGCCCATACGTCTTAATTCCCAGAAGGTGACACACTGGTCTGTGTCATTCCCTCCTCCGTTCCCACCCTTGGGAAAATCATTGGATCAAGTCACAAAGAAAAGTCTTCCGGGCTCCTTGCACTGACTTTTCCTCTTTCCCCTTTCCTCTTTCTTTTTCATCTATGTTGAGCTTTAGGTTTTATCCAAATGCTGCTCAACCAAGATTCCTAGATATTGTGACTATCAAGAACAGCAATACTAATGCTGTTATTCACGTGGAACTAGAAATGTGCACAAGACTTCACATAAATAAAACTGGGGTTTTTTAAACATCAGTGAGCTCAAGAGTGTTGTCTTCCAAGACATTTTTTTCTAAGCATAAACTGATTTAGTCCACTCCTTTGATATATATATATAAAAATATATCTAGATAGATATATATATAGTTACATATGCAAGATCCTTTGCATCAGAAAGTTTTTATATACTCTTGGTCTTGGCATTGACCTTTCAAAGGATTTGTGTTATAACAGAAAGCCTAGATATGGAAGAAAATACATTGTCTCACAAAGTTGGCATCTTAAAGCTGCACTGTGTTAAAAGAGACCTTTTTTGTTATCATTCTCCATAGGAACAGAATTGAAAGGGTTACAAGTGGACAGATCTGCTAAGTAGGGCTGTACAAAATTTTCAGAAGGAAACCTGAAAACCTATCATCTGCTCACAGCTTCGTTGCGAAAGAAAAGCTTTGAGACAGGCCTCGCAGCAGTGAGCAACGTGGGCCCATTTCCAATTTCCAGTGATTAGAAATTTCAATTTAGTACAGTCCCTCTGTGAGTTGTTGGATTGCTTTGAAACTCACAACTGAAAATAAAAGTCAATAGGATATGCCTAGGGACAGCAGGGAAAAAAAGGATGAATCCAAATCATTGCCCACCTGCCCCTTATCTACCGTGGTAACTATTGCAACTACCGCTACCAACCTGCCTGCCTCTCACCTCGAACTTTGGGGTCCTTCCCATTCCTTTAGCTCTTCCCCCTTTCGTCCTGCACTGAAACCTCGTTCTGTAACACATCCTGTTACCAGCTCCCATCAGATACCTGTGTGCCGAGTCCACAGGCATTCAGGGACGGATGCTGCGTGGTGTCCAAGCAAAGAGATGTCAGGATTTACCCAGGTGGGTTCCCACGTACTCTGTGGCGTTGACTCTGCCTAGCCCTTAGGTGTTGCTAAATGTTGTGGGTACAACACAAAACACAACCATTCCCAGTCCGTTGCCTGGGGCTGGCTGGGCACAGAGGGACGAAGTGCACAGCGCTGCACACTGAATGACCTAGGGACTGGGGCTGTAGTCCGGTTACCTACCCTGTCACGTGTGTTCCTGTTGGGACCGAGCTGCCTGGAGGTGCCGGCTGGGGTTCCCTTTTCTACCCTGTGATGGCAACAAGCAGCAGGGCACACCAGTTCTGGGAGTAGTCAGCCCTTCTCGTTTTCTCTCCTTGAATACTCAGTGCTTTTCTCAGAAGTTCTCTCAAGATGCTCGTGGTACTGTTTTTCCACTCCTTTGGTCTTTCTGGACTTCAGGTTGTATTTTCCTTCCTTGGATGGAAAGGTTTATGGACCACTCTACGGCCAAAGGTTTTATGAACTGGAAAAGATATCCGAGTCCACCAATCCCCAGCTCGCTGGAGTGAGCTGTGCTTCTAAGGGAATTGATAGGTCTCCCCAGAAGTTAAAGCTATTTGTTGGTAATTTCTGAATTAGCAGGTTTTGCACTCAATGTCAAGAGAAGAGATTTTGTAGTTTAGCACTGACTGAGATCTTCAGATCCTCAGTTCTGTGATACTCCCAGCTACAGCCATTTTCCTTCTCTTTCTGCAGTTTCCTTTCTGCAGTACTGGCCTATAACAATTCCATATGTATAAGAATTTTAGGAGGACATATTACATAAGTATAGGAGAGAGATATTTCAGGCACAAGAATTTTTTCTGCCGTTCCATCTGTATATTCATAAGATGGTTGTCTCAGACTTCAGTGACTCGTGCTTCAAATCCCTTTTTGGCTGGAAATAGCACTTACTGATGCTTCTATAGTCCCATTCTTTTGGGAAATTTGCACTAAGGACTTCACAACACAGCAGGCACAGCATTCAAGTTAATACTCTGAACCATTGGAGCCAAAACTCACTGGGAAAATAAAGCCTATTTCAGAAATGAAAAGGAGTCAGATGATCTTTGCTGGGGGGTAAAAGAAAAGGAAGGAAAAAAAAAAAAAAGGAATGTCCCAGATCAGTGTATTCTCCATCTGGTATGTTCCCAGATTCCTAAAGAGATAACATGGTGTCAAGAAAAAGGATGTTGTAATTAGGCTGGGGCATAGCTACAGCACAGCAGGATCCCGACGTTGTCATGGCCCTGTGCTATCGCTGACCTTGGGGTAGTGGAAGACTGTGCCAAATTTTAAATAAATAAAGTGTTCCAGTGCTCCTGCTCAGTTAAGGAAGATCAAAGAGAAATAACATTTAATCAGCAGTAGTCGTGGTGTTATGCACTAGCAATACTAATTGTTTTGACGACGATTATCTCTGAAGATTTTTTTTGTTAGCACTGAGTAATAACTGATCTGCTAGTGTATTGACCTGTAGCACTGCCACAGCTCAATTAAGTTTCTTATTGTCCAAATCTAATCAGAGAAAAGCTGAGATTGAAAATCGATTCATTTCCTGCTAGTTAATGACTAATTCCCCACAAATGTGAGTATAGAGATTAACTTTCCAGGTTGAAAGTTTTTTTTAGAGGTAGACCCTGCCAGATGGATGTTTGAGAAGCAGCAGCATGGCTTCTCTTTTCCCATCCATCTTCCTCCAGCCTCTTGGTATATACTGTTTTTTTACTGTGAGTCTTGCTTTATCATAGCCTGCGGCATGTGCTTGTTCTCTGGTCTCTTAACTTAACCCATGTCTCACATAATTGCAAGGAACTGGTATTGATAATTCAAGTCAGCTCCTAAATTCTCGAATATTTCTTCTCCATATGCTTCAAATGAACTTTTCTGCAGTGGCTAAAAACATCTGCAAGACAGTGTGACTTAGTCCTTAACAATAATGTAAGAGCTAGTCACAGTTCTCGGAGGTCTGGGCGAGACACAGATTCTTCTCTGATCCCACTTCAGCCTGTACAAGTTGTGAATTTCCCTGTGAAGGGGAGAAACTACATTTCTTGGCTCTTCTAAATATTTCTTTTTTATGGGAAGAACTAACAGCTGCTTATAAGCCTCCCCATGTGTCTATGTATGCATACGTGTTCACAGCATTAAAGCTACCGAGCGGAGACATAAGCAATAAACATCCATGAGGTTTGGCAGTTCTCCCCAGTTCTTGCTAGTTGTATGGCTCCCGCTGCAGCAGTATCTGAAATAGTCGCAATTCTTTGTTGTCTTTATCCTCGCAGCGCACCCCTGAGGTGGGGACATCTCACAAATTTACACATGGAGAACTGAGACCTGGATCTAAATAGTCATTTAGACTCTGGTCTTTGGTGGTCCTTGAGATTATGCTTTCCAGAGGCTCAGCCCAGTGGCTCAGCTGCTGTGGAAACCTGTAGACCCACGGCTGTGGACGGTGCCCACTGAAGCCAGGGGGCAGTTCTCCGAGGTGGGATATTTCTACCTTACACTGCAGATGTGCTTAAGAGTGCAGCTATACCAGATGCAGCATCTATGGGGGCAAAAGGCTGGAGGGCTTTTACCGTGAAGATTAGCTCTGGGACAGTGTGTAAATTGGGTTTTTTCCCTTGTGTTTCTGCATTGTTCCTGCTCTGCAACTGGTGCTTTATTCCTGATTTTCACTTGCCTTACTGCAGAAAATACCGTGCTGGTTTCTGCTTTGCAGCAATGAATTCTGCCAGTGTGGAAAGGTTCAGGTCTGTATCCTGTCAGCCTGAAGCCCAGATTCATGTGTATCAATCCAGTGTAATCCTGCGGGGTAATCTCTTCCCTGATACTCAGCAAAACATAATCAGACTAATTTTTTTGGCTGACCTGAGAGAAGAACTTGATTCCTCCGAAGGAATCTGGCTGATCAAAGCCATGCAGACCTGCAGTACCGGCTTGTGGCATTGCATGCTCCGATTCTGCATTTTTCCAGTGAGTCAGTCCAGTGGACCTTTTGTCTGTGTAAAGCACAATAAAAAGGCTAGAGTGGAACCAGAAAATGGCCTTTCTCCCAGATACGAGCAGGGACTCCCATGCTTTGGGTGTGAGGTGCTTTGGTACGTGTATGACAAGCTGGAAGGAGGTAATAACCCTTCAAAGACTGAATGGGAGAAGAGGGAGAAACGGGAAAACTGATAATGTTTTGCTCCCAGTAAAGGCAGCTGTAGGAGAGACACAAAGTGAATCTGGCTTCTGAAGCAGTGTAGCTATGTTAACGTGCAAGAATAAAAAATACATCGATGCAGTTGCTTCATTGCGTATTCCATCAACAGAAGTTGCAGTCCTACACACGGACAGGCTGAATATCATCATCTACTTTGATAATCTTGCCGTTTCTTGAGTTACATTAGTGCCTTAGAGTAATACATTGAGCTTGGATTTCAAAAGGTACACTCTGACACAGTAGTACCATTTTTATCCTTTTATTTGTATTTTGGAAGGCAGAGGAAATACAATTCACTAACCATGAACAGAGTTTGTTAGGACTATGCTTGCTCTTTTCGGCTTCATCTGCAAAGTAAAAATAGCTTAGCAAAAGCAATTTTTAAGCTAACTAGCCTGGTAATACACACAAGATGATGTTGGGCAAGGCTCTCAGCTTTGAAACATACTCCACAAAACCCTGCTGCTATTCCAGGCAGTTTTCCATGCATCCTTAACCCGCAAGACCCAGCCAACCTGCCCGTTTTCCTCCAGCTGTACGTGTGGTGGAGCAGAGATGGGGGATCCCCGTCAGCCCCATTAGTGCAGCCGTTGCTTCAGCTCATGTGCAGATCAGTGGCATCAGTGCTGTAGCTGGGGGTGAGCTACTGCGAGAGCTTTTAAACCTCTCCTGGGATTTCTCTGTGTAATGGAGGGATAATGCAGTGAGGAGTAACAGAGGATAAGGAGAAGGTTGAGAAGAGGGTCCCCATCTGTAGCACAACTCTGAATATCATGTCTGAATCTGTTACAGCATCCCATCTCTACCCCCTGGAATTTCAGTAATGAAATTAAGTCCTTGTAACCTTCACTTCTTTTTCGATGCATATGAACAAGACAGCCCCAGACCTTTCAAAGGCGTGTGATGTGCCCTTCCGTGCTGATGTGCTGCTACTCTGTGGCCGAGAGCTGGGAACAGGACAGGAACATCTGTATCTCTGGGATCTAAATCCCTTAACGTTTGATTAAATTGTTAATGGAAACATGCATAGCTGCTGAAATTACTTCTGCTTCTGTGGAGCCAAATTCCTGGGTGCTCGTTCATTGCCTGTTATGTCTCTGCAGTAAACTTCTGCCTTGGAGAGCTCTGAGACTGAAATCCTCAGTGTTTAGCTAAACGCATCTAAATGCTTTTCATTTAAAGGGCAGCTGGGGAGAGGAACCACAGAAGGACTTCAGCGCAGTAAGATGTGGTTAATTACCTCTGGGAACGGGATCTCCGAAGTCTAGACAGAAGAGCTCTGTGAGAAAAGCCCTTGGACATCCACAGCCAAAACGTTTGGACACCTTAGAGTGATGGCAGATCTGGCTGTGGAGGCGATTGCTCAGTACCCTTCGTTGCCTGTGTCCCTTTGTGGGTTTTGCCTTGGTTGCGTAAAGGCCCTTGGGGCTCTGGACTTGAATAACAACATTTGGATGTGTTTCAGTTCATTAAAGATCTCATCCAATGAACAGTAACTCAGGAAAACCTTTGACAGAACTAGAAAGTGGTAAGGAAATGCTTCCAGATTTAGCATGATTGCAAGCCCAGTTCAAAATCCATTGAAGTAATTGGATCGTTTGCATTGGTCCGTACTGCTAATAATATACATTCTGCTTAGTGTCATAGTGGTTAAGATTCAGATGAAATGAAAGGAGAATTGTGAAAATTACTTGAGTTAAAGTAGATTTTTAAATGTATTTAGTGGGGGAAATACTAGAATCCAGATCTTCAGTCTCCTAAAGCAGTTCCTCGACCACTAATGTGTTAAAAAAAAGTTTGCTGTCTTTCTGATCCCTTTAATATTAGTCCAGACAAGCTGTTCCCAGTTTGGGAACTTGTAGTGCCCTGATCCGTACTGTGCTGCAGCCGGTGCTTTCTCCCAAGCTGCCTGTTTGGCTTGTCTCAGATAGGGGAGGGAGGCGGGTGTGGGGTTTCCACATCCAAGCTGAGACCTTTCAGCAGGGAAAGGATGTTGCATCATCCCACTGCTGTGATTTTGGAAAGCCTGTTTTGTAGGCAACCACTAAAAACACTTGTTCAGCCAAAAGTATGTAGAAGATAGCTGGGAAGAGGTCTAGTCCGAGAATTGCAAGGACTAGAAGTCTCCCTTCTTAGGACTCTGAGGACTTACTTTGCAATAAAAAACGTAATCTGAGGTTAATGTTCCGTCTGCTCCCCCTACAGCCAGTCAGGGGAGAAGTCTCTGGCACCTAACGACTGCTTCAGGTGGCTCTTTGGAGAAGCCTCTCTCCATTTACCAAAGAGCGATGCACAGCACCGGTCCATGGCGATGCTGTTGCTCTCACAGCCACAGGCGTTCCCGCTCACAGCCCCATCCTGCCCGGCCTTGCCCTGTCCCTGGTCCCCTCCCCATGGGTCCCCACCACCCTTGGCGGGATGCTCTCTGACAGCCCTCTCTGCTCCAGCGCTGGGCGGGGAGGCAGCTCACAGCGTTGCGCATTCATTTCACTGGCATGACTCTGGAGAATAAGGGTGAGACATAACACGCATAAGAGGGGCACATTGCGCATTATCCATTCTTAATCCACCCAGCCTCAGGAAGCCTTGAAGATGTGTCTTTATCTATTTTAAAGGTGGATCTGTCCTGTCCTGCTCTTGAGCTGTGTATTCCCAGGGCAGTCAAATCTCTTCCAGAAGAAGGACAAATGTACTGGCTGTGTCTTTGTGTGCTGCTGTGGTTATGCTCTTGTGACGTGAGTTTTCAGTTTGTACAAAGAGGTGCTGGCAGGCAGGGGCTGCAGCCCGGCAGGTCACCCTGCTGCCGGAGCGCCACAACCTTCCCGACAGGTCCCCACAGCCGCAGCCTGTACGTCCCTTCCCCTTCCCATGCCTTAACACGTGAAGTGCGGGAGTACAGTACGTTACAGTTATTTTTTCTAAAGGGGAGAATTAAGAGAATTTAAAAGTAATCTTTTTTCTTATCTCCTCGACTGCTGTGTTCGCACTGGTGGCAGGAACCCAGAGCTTCGTCCTCTCGTAAAACTAGTGAGCAGCAACCTGCTCTCCAGTCACCACAGCCATCCCCCGCAGTGACCTCAGTTCTGGGGATCTGTAACATGGGGCTTGACCAGCAGCTAGCAGCATTTGGGTTCAAATTTAAGAGGTTTGCTATAAAAAATACCTGTCTGAGCTTATACCAGCGGCCAAACTTTGATTCTCAAAGCGCTCACATTCTCCACTTGCAAAAGTGAACTGGCTGCCTGGCAAACTTAGGAAAGGGAGGAAAGAAAACCTTAACAAAGTAGATAAAGAAAGGTAACTCACTCCTTCCTAAAGCGTAACAGCATCAATTGTATAAGGTTTTTTCCATGGGAGCCAACTGCTAGGCTTGTTTCCACGTGTTTCCTGACGATGCTCGCGCTGCTCCTCGTGCTGGCTGTGCCCCGCTCGTCCCTCTTGGCTGCTTCAGCCCTCGGCAGAGCGTGACAGTGCTGAGCCCCGAGCGGGGCATCTCGGCTCCTGGGGGAATCGGCGGCTGCTTCTTCCATCTTCTCCAAGCCTGGGATACAGAAGGCCTGTACCACCTCCTGTACCACCTCCTGCTCGCCCGCCTCCTGTTCTGCGCTCCAGCTCCCACCTTGGTGCCGGAAGCTGTGACCTTACATCCGTGACTGAGTCATCACCTGGGCAGGTGTAGGCAGCGTGTTCAGCTTTCTGTACGCTACTCTAATTGTGGTTTTCCCCATGTTATAGCAGAATTTTCCTTTTAATAGAAGTGCATGTCAAACATGACAAAACATTGCATGAAAAACGAAGCACTGCTAAGGCCAGCCTGTAGATTCACTCCACCCCACCCTACCAATGAAGGAGTCACTCTTCTTTCTTGGACTCCCCACATCACTGGGGAATTTGGGGAAATGTATTGCTTTTGGTTTTGTTTCTTTATTTATGTTTTAGCCATATGCTTCAGCATATGCTTTTTCAATAACTCCCTCCCGAAGATGATCTGAATAGAGCTGGTGACAGAGTTGTCTGTGAACAGCATCACTTCAAAGATGCTAAAGCCTCTGCAGCCAAGCAGATAAATATTTCTAGGTATTCGATCAGTTTCCCCAAGACTGAAGTTACGTACAATTTGTAGATGCTATTTGCTAGATATCCTTATTCCAGGACCCTTTGAAGGGCCCCCATATACCAGAAAGGTGTCCAGAGACACTCTGGGAGCTAAGAATCTTCAAGACAATCTTCTCCTCCAAAATTTAGAAGCAGAATAAGGGGGATTTTTTTTTCCTCTTCCTTTTTCCTTTCCTAATTGGTAGTTGTCTGTAGAGCTAACACTTTCTTCACACACCAGCATGTTGATCTAAGCAGTCAGAAAACACACAGGTCAAACAAGAGGTGAGACTAGAGAAGCAGAATCATAGAATCATAGAATGGTTTGGGTTGGAAGGGACCTTAAAGATCATCTAGTTCCAACCCCCCTGCCAAGGACTGGGACACCTCCCACTAGACCTGGTTGCTCAAAGCCCCATCCAGCCTGGCCTTGAACACTTCCAGGGATGGGGCCTCCACAGCTTCCCTGGGCAAAAGAAAGGAAAGGAAACAAAGGAATGACCGGTGTTTCGTCACCTGTGGAACTGACTGCTGTAAAAAGCCCAGGCAGGTATAGTTGGTCTTGACTTTTGGATGAAAAGGGTAAAACAGGAGACAATGCTGGTGTGTAGCATTCAGTAGTACCATTGCAGCAGAAGGGAACTAGTTGCTTTTGTCTGTAGATTGATCACCTGGACAAGGGTTTGCAGAGGAAGCTGAAGAACCCACTGACCTGCCCAGTGGCTGGAGCCACTGGAAATCCCAGTTGTGTTTCTTTACTTGTTTTGGAGGCATTCACTGAGCTCATGCCAGCGTGCCGTATGAGGCAGACTAAACCACCCTCATATCCCCCTTGCCAAAACTGGGTGTTTGTCTTCCAGTGATCCGTGTCTCCCATTGCACTTGGCTCAGACTGGTCTTAAAGTAGTTAGCAGTCTGTGCCTTTGTGGGAAAAAAGGTCTTTACATCTTGCTAAGGCCTCACTGTATTTTAATAGTCAAATAATGTTTCACCAGAGCTAGCTCTGTAATTGTTTTGGTTTTCTTTTACTCCATTTTTTATTTATGAATCATTTCAAAACAGGCCAATGGAATTCTTCAAGTAGGTTTTTAAACAAGTTTTGACAATGTTTTTTAGTTGTTCTGAGCTAAAAATAATACAAACCAGCAGGTACAGACTGGAGAAGAGTGCCTCCGGTCCCTAAAGAACCTTTTACTGCATTTGCTCCCTAGAGGGAGGCAAATAGAGGCGCCACAAAAAAAAAAAAAAGGCATCAAATCCATTTGTTCCGCTTACCAGGCTGTAAATGCCAAGGCTTAGCTCTGAGCAGTGCCACCATCTTCCTCACCTCAGACACGAAAAACTCGTTCTGTCTGTGATGAAAAAATTAGAAGGATGCTCTTCTCCCTGCTGTTAATGGTATGACTGGCACAAGAGGTAGGCACAGCTTGCTTACGCTTCTCTAATGGGAGACTGAATGGTATGTTCATTTTCCCCCAAGAATAATTTGGAAATGGTCTTTGGCATCTCCAGCCACTAACCCCTCCTAACCCACCTCTTCGTTCTTGGGCTCTTGAGTTTTTCTGGGTGTGTGCCACTTCTCAGCCAGTTTTGTAGGTGAGCTTCTTCATTGCTTTTTTTAGTTCATTGGTTCTGCCAGTAAGTACATTTGTACCATTTCTCAGTGTGGCTCATAGGAGGATAGCACCTGAATGTGTTTTGGTTCTCTGGACAGTGAAAAGGATGATCCCATTTCCCTCTAGCTACTTGCCTTTCTCTTACAGAGACTGCAGAGTGACAGAGTCACAGAGCTACGGATCGGGCCACTTCTCAGCAACAGTCAGCTCTTAACTGAAACACTTGGAAGGCTGTAAAATCAGCGTTTTGCTTTGTAATGTATAGTTCACGGGACAGTGATTAGTACAGATTTAAAAAGCAAGAGATTATTCGAATTGTCTTTTTGGCTTTGAACAGCCAGCAAGGTCCCAAGAAATAGAAGGTGGGGGGGGGCAGTGGAGTCCTGGTGGACCTGCGGGGCACAAGAGCCACTTAACTTCCTACCAGGGATCTGCAGAAGTGTACATATATCTATACACACACACACGTAAAATTAAATATCGCCTACGTTAACATGTGCAGTTGATAAAGAAGTTGGGGACAAGGTAGATCATGAAGAAGCCTGAAAGGGTTGTCAAGCACTGGGACAGGCTGCCCAGGGAAGTGGTTGAGTCGCCATCCCTGGAGGTATTTAACAGACGGGTAGACGTGGTGCTGAGGGACATGGTTTAGTGGTAACTTGGCAGCGCTAGGTTAATGGTTGGACTTGATGATCTTAAAGGTCTCTTCCAACCATAACGATTCTATAATTCTATGATGCTATGAAGAGAAAGCAATGAGCAGGATTTTCAATAACCTGCAAATAATGCTCTGGATTTGGATAACATTCACATAACTTTGTTCTGACACAGCCGAACCTAGAACTGTGAGCGCAAGGAGCCTTCCCGTGGAGGGAGCTCTGTTTGCTTTGACAAAAGGCTGAGGTTATTACTAGAAGAGCAATTCAGCAAGGTCCGATAGCTGCAGTCCTGAATCGTATCAGAGAATCCATAGACCTTTATATGTGTTTATGAGCTCAGTCATGCTTGCCATATCGGCGTCCAAAAATTCTTAGAGGTCAAAAACCAGAAAGTACAGGAAAGAGCTATTTACAGCTCCATCAGTTTGGATTATCCAAACAGAAGGAGGGGCTGGGTTGAGTACAGGCAGGTAAGTTACCTTTTCAGGAGGAGACGATGCCAAATGCCTCTTTCAGCTGTTGGAGAGGGGGCGTAGAGGCAGCACCTGGCTGCTCACCCATACTAAGTCAAATGAGAAAATTGCAACTTTAACAGCAATATTAACCTGGACAAAATACCACTGGAATGGGTACAGCGTCCCTCTCCCTTAATGACTCCACACCACGTTCAACTGTCTTCCCAAAAAGATACTTGGGAAGCGAGATGGGCGTTTTTGATACCTCTTCTGGGATAATACAGCAATTCGCATCCTTTTGGAGGTAATTCACAACAGGGCAATATTCTGAATGGATGGAGGCGGGCAAAATTTAAGGAAGATTTTGCATTGACTATAACGCCACTGAGCCAGAGAAGAGCTTGCATAGCAACCATACCTTACAGCAATGCAAAGGTTGTCCAGAATTGTGTCTGAAAAGTTGGTATCAGAGAAAACAGTAAGTTTAAAGGAAACTTTCAGGTTAGGACCCCTTTGGCAGTGCAGCAGTAGCTCCGGACATGACCCACATGGCCACAAATTTGTTGCAAGCAGCAGGCTGTGCACGAAGTTGTTTATTTTTTAGGGCAAGACACAGTATCCAAATGGTCATTTGGCCTCCTCAAAGGAAAAGCAGGAAAAGCTTGCCATATTCTACATCTGTATTTAGTCAGTCAATTAGTAGCGCCCATTTCTGTGTGTGCTGTGAGATCCCCGAGATCCTCCATAAAATTTGAGTGTATTGTTCAAGAGCTTCCACAGCTGACCACAGCAACCATCAGCCTGCAGTGAAAGCTTTGGACGGGGAAATGGAAGATTGTAAAATGCAGACCCACTTCCTCCGCTGCCACCAAAGTCTCTGCTTCAAACTTAAAATATTAAATGCAATACTTATGAAGAATTTGAATTCTAAAAAGCACAAAAGGAGATGGCTCACAGATTGGGAGTAATGCACCTTTATATTTTAGGAGCATGAAAACCTCCATGGAATTGGGCAGGGAATATAGAAACAATTATTATTTGCATACAGTCCCTCCGCTGTGGTGGGACTTCTGCACTGGGTTAAAACTCCCTTTCTTAAAAGGTATGTTTTCTTGAGTCTGGGCCGCAGAAAGAACAGCTACCGTCTCAAATGTCTTAAATCATACCTTTCTTAAGGGAAAAAATATCAGCTGAAAACTTAAAATGTTATGGTCATTTAAAATACTTCGTTCAGCTACAGTCAGTTGCAGTATTCACGGATAATGGATGTTACGATGAAAAGCCTTGTCCTGTATTGTTTAACCACATCTCAGTTCTTATCTTATGTGCTCGGATTATGTTGGTTGGCAGAAGGGAACATATGTTCCTGGTTTTTTATGCTGTGTGTGGATTATTACTTTTTTTTTAAAAATAAATGAAGTTACATAACAACAAGGCCACACATCTACTTGGTTGCGACGTGTCAAGGGCTGGTAATGCCCAGGCAGAAAAAACACTGCTAAAATGCACCGTGGTTTCTGTATTTTGTAGTCAGAGCATATTGCATTCAATCTCCCATTTGGGGCCAACTTCATTTTAAGGTTCATCTAGTTAATTTAGCTGTAAATTAGCGTTAAATATATTTGCAGTATAGTTTGGGGTAAGCTTCAGAGATTTTTGTAGAAATAAGTTTTTAATAATAATTACACTAACTGTTACGGAAGCTGACATCGCATATCTTCAGTTTTACACAACGCCCACCAGCAACTCTCCATAAACGCCTCACTTACTATTTTGCAGGCAGATACGTAGCTTGCTCCCTTGCGTTGCCCACGGTTCTATTTATTATTTTATTTTGCAGTTCTTTCCGTATGGAGATGCTTCAAAGTTTGCCCAGCACGCCTTCCGAACCTTTGATAAAAACGGAGATGGGACCATCGACTTCAGAGAGTTCATTTGTGCACTGTCCATCACCTCACGGGGCAGTTTTGAGCAAAAGCTGAACTGGGCCTTCAACATGTACGACCTGGATGGCGATGGTAAAATTACAAGAGTGGAAATGCTGGAAATTATAGAGGTGAGATCAACATGACACTGAAAAATAACGTGTCTGAACATTGGTAAAATTTGATTACTTGTTCATGTACCCTTTAGATTTTAAGCACCTAAGAGGCTGGACTGTGTCATTAAAAGCGTGCGTTACACACTTTCGTCCCATACGGACTATGCCCAAGTGGTGCAAGCACACGCACACTGTAATACACGTAACCTCTGAGAACCGCAGGGACTACATATGTGCATATAAGCTTTTAAATATCAAGAGGTAATTTTATTTCTGATGAACGGATTAACCAGAAGAACAGCACAGCACAGGATTTACAAAGCCCATCTCAAAATCACTTGACACCCATGAAATTACTGGTTTGTAGCTCAAGTAGCTGAAACCTTACTGGAGATTAACCTCAGATTACAGAAATTTACAGGGATAACACCACACTATTTTAAGTGAGCTCTCACAGATGGGCTTTAAGATGACCACAGCACTAACAGGAAGGATAAAGTTTACCTCCCTCGTCATCTGCCAGCCACTCGCCGCAGTAGTTAATACCAGATTTTGCTCACATGTACACGCAGAAAGCTATTAAAAGGTGATGACTGCTAAAACCGATTATTCAGAATTTATGTGAAATATTTCAATGGAGTGACTCAAAGCCAAATAAACAGTTGATCCAGAGAATAGGTTACAACAGTTCTGTACTGCCAAACAGCGAAAGAAATACATTCCAGGATGCAAAATGTAACCACCGAAATAAATCTGCATCTAAAGAAAGTAAAACACGTTCTTCCTTGTTTTAAGTATATCGGTACCTGATTCTAAGGAAAAAAAAAAATCTTTAGGGAGACAGGCAATTATTTTATTGTTGAAATATCTTTCCAGCATTTGATCACATCAAAAAATCACGTTAATTTATGTGTTGAATTTGCTATTTGGTTTCTTTCCAAAGGCCATCTACAAAATGGTGGGCACTGTGATAATGATGAAAATGAATGAGGATGGTCTGACGCCTGAGCAACGGGTAGACAAGATCTTCAGTAAGATGGATAAGAACAAAGACGACCAGATCACGCTGGATGAATTCAAAGAAGCTGCAAAGAGTGATCCTTCCATTGTATTACTCCTGCAGTGTGACATTCAAAAATGAGCTCGTGTACAACGCGTCATAGACTGCACAGAAGTTTAATGTTCCATTCAGTTTGCAGCTATTTCCACACACACAAAAATTTGCTTGGACTACCTATAAATGGACTTGCTTCTTGTGTTTGAAACACTTGTGTGCATGAGAATGTCATTTGCTAAAGAATTTTAAAAGTATATATTATAAAAATAAACTGCCACAACGTGATGTGTGCAATGTCATTTCATAACAGCCCTATTCCTCTGAAGCCTGTGCAGCAGTCCTGTGCTGCAGTGAATTATATTATTTATTGTTCATGTTTTACTGATGCTAGCTCTGTGTCTCCTAGACTGAGTAATGTTAGTGACACTGAATTCCCATGGTAATGTTAACTGTTTATTATAAACCATGTCACCATTCTGCTGTAAAGTAGTACTGGACAGACGGAGGGGAAGAGTTCCTCGGCTCTTAAGTCTGATCCACACACGTGCTTGTATTGTCAGTGGATATAAATGTACTTCATTTGCATGCCTTTTAGGTTTGCCTTAATTCTTACCTCATTTGCATCCCTTCAATCTGGAAAGAGCTATGTCAGAGGAATGCAGTATTGAAAAAAAAAAAAAGAAATTCCTGCTAAAATGATCCCTTTAATTAAAAGTATATATAAATATATATATAATGTTTAAAATATTGTTTTATTGGAAGTTTAAAGGTTTTATTGGAAGTGTATTGATCTTTGCCTGAATTTTCAAAAGCTTCCACAGAGGTTGCAATATATATGTCCCAAAATAAATTTATAACATTTGACCTTTTCCCCTAATTCTTATTTCATGTCTTCAGCACGGTAATAGGAGAAAAAAAAAAAAGTTCAATCTCTTGAATTATCTGTCACTGTACTAGTGGGAATGAACGCATGAAGAAAACTTCTTTGCACTCACTCACTCAAAGAGTCGTATTATATGAAACCAAAAGTTGTAGTTCTCGTATTTACCAACAGAGCAGCCGTTTATCCTCCAAGATGCCGACACTAAGATTTACCAGTATAGCTACCAGACCTGTGCTTACGTAGCTTTTTAAGCTACCTGGAAGTCCAATACAGTTTAATTGCTTGGCCTAAACCTGGTCTTTTAAAGTTTTTCCCTCCTTAATTAAGAGTCTTTCATCTTACCCTATGACTCTAAACTACCCCGGGTTTAATATAAACAGACATGTTGTCAAAAATTGTTACTGATAAATTAACCATAAAGTATGATGATTGAGAAGAGACAGTGAAGAGAAACACTTTCCTCCTCAATTCTGTGTGCATCAGTCAGGTTCGTTGCAAGCACAAGTTCTGCCCAGCCCTGGGAAAGCATTGAGAACTAGCAGACTGCAGGAACAGCAGATAAAAATCCTTCCTTACACCGTGTTTCCCAGTTGCTTTAAACAGTCGATTGCTTACAGGATTACAAAAAAAAAGATGTCTGAACATCTTACAATTGCATGTTTTTTATTTCTTCTTTGCCTTAGGAAGAAATAGCTAAAAATCAGACAAGAAAACATAACACAAAGCAAGTAATTACTGTATTTTCAAATTTAAAAAGTGAAGCTCATCTTAAAGTTGAGGACAACAAAACCCAAAAAAACAGTTTTACACATTTTGCAAACATACATGGTGGGGGGAACGCAAATTAGCGAGTGGCATACTTTTGTACATTTGGCTGTAACTTAAAAATAAAACCCACATTCTGAAAGTGTTACATACTTCTGAGAATGATACACCCATTTTTTCCACTTAGGCTTAAATTACTAGTTCTAGAGAGGATGTTGAATATTCCTGGGAATTTATGCCTCTTTGGTTTACATATACTTATTAGAGAAGCAGTAGCTCATTCTGCATTTCCCTGCACCCTGAATCTCTGTGGCTGGACAGGCTCCATTTACTTTAATGCAGCATTAAGCAACGCATTGCCATCCAAAATGGCCAACCGCTCAAACACAGCCACAAGATGTAACATCAGCACTGCAGTTCTCTCTCTAGGTAGTTGGTATAGTAAATTCTGTGTTTGAAGTATCAAGAATAAGAGTCTGGAGACCTTGGTAGGATCACTGCAAAAATAAGTGCACCCAAGCAAGTGCGTCAGTAATTGTTTATTCAGTACTAATCCTCCACCATGAAAACAGTTGCTTATAATATACAGTCAGGTACACATTTTCATCAAGTACAAGGGTAGATTAGAATAAATACAATATATTGATTTGAACCTAAGACCAGAATTGTTGCCAACCGCTCCAGTATTTCAAGTAAGTCTATAGAAAACTTGGGAGAAAGCTGTAGTGTTAGCTCAGTAGGAATGCAGTAATTTTCCTTAAGCTCTTTTCTCCACACAACTCATTATAAAAGTGCTAATGAAGATAAATGCTTTTCTCTCTCCTGCCTCTGCATTCGCGCTTTATTTTTTTGGATGCTGAAGAAAATCAGGAGGAAATAATGCTATGCCACTGTATCATTTCAAATTGTAAAAGGGTCTGAAACATTCTAGTTTCATCATAAAATCGAGTCAAACTGAACACGTGGTTCATCATCATGTAATAGTATCAAGGACTCCCAGTACAAACAAGCTGGGCTTGTGTTCCAGACAAGTTTTGCCAAGTATGCACTTTGCATGGCTTTTTCCCGCCCTGCCAGTATTTTCACATAATCCTAAACAAGTTGTAAGTATCTTTAATATATATCTCATCAAATCACAGTATTATGGAATTGTTTAGTTTGGTAGGGACCTCCAGAAGTCTCTTGTCCTGCTTGAGGAGGTGCAGCAATCTATTCAGACCCCAAAAGCCTCCAAGGACGGAGATTCTACAGCCTTTCAAGGACAACATGCTCAAATGCTTCATATCTTCATCATGAACAATCCCTCCCCTCGGTTTATCCAGCCAGAACCTCCCCACTTCAATTTATGACTGTCATCTGTCTCTCTTCTGCCACACACTTCAACAAAAAGCCTGGCCCTGTTTTCTCAGTAACCTCCTCAAAGCTGCTCTGGGTCTGTTGGCCCATTACCCTGGGCTTTCAGAAGTAAACAGCCGAAGCCTTTAAAAGATCACTAGACTGAATTCCTACAGTTCAAATGCACTAGAACTGCCGCTACCTTTCTCAGTGTATTTCCTTTAATTCTTATCTAGCTTCCATATTTTACAGATACCTACAAGTTTAATACATGCTTGTGTAAAAACGTTAAAGAACACAAAATACAGTAGAGTGGCTAAAGCCGCTACAAAGTTGAGTTAAAACTTGCACTGCAATGAGGTTTTATTGAGGAATTGCTATTTGGTAAATAAGCGTAGAAACTGCAGAACTGTTCTCTGAATAGACTCAATGGCTTTTGTATCCCTATAATGTCAAAAAAAAAAAAAAAGGAAAGAAAAAAGCATGTCTAATGGCTGAACTCTAAAAAGTGATTGTTTTTGAAGAGCTCCCAACAATTTCAAGTTCCTGGAGAAAGGAGAACAGAAGAGAAAAAAAAGTTAATTTGGGGCAGTTTGAAAAATCTAGTTCTTTCTCCCTCTTATCCCCAATAAATGCTTGCATTATTTAAATAAAGCAAATTTATTTTATTTTAACTGCTGTAGTATAGTCCTGGGGGAGAGTGGGAGGGGAGGCAGGGACACCCAACAGAACGCAGGCCTGCAATGCTGTAAGAAAAGTTACTGTATTATTTCCCAAAATTCTTATTCCACTGCATTCCTCTATATTGGAATGACTTCTGTCACTTTATTTTGTTATAATATAATTAATATCTACAGACTTAGTCTATACCTGCAAATTCAGAATGTGAAAGAACTTAGTTTATTGGAATTAAGAATGTAAGTTTATAAAGCCACAATTTGCTAGGTTTTGTAAGCTCATTTCTAAAGAAACTCATACTCTTCCCTATAAACTCTTTAGGAAGAAATAAAAGCACTTTTTTCCTGCCCAGAGAATATACTGCAAATAAATTCTTCCCTTCTCTAATTATGAAAGTATACAATATAAGTAAGTACTAATAGTTTCTCATGTTCAGCTGCTGTGGTTCCACTGGAAAAGAATGAAACACGTGTTTTATTGCATGTATCAATTAGCACACGTTTAAGAAACAAAGCAGAGGTAGGAAGAAACCAACATTTTTAACTGAATGCTAATTGTAAGTGTGTAGAGACAACTAAAACATTACCACAAGTATCAGTTCTCACTGTTTATTAAAATATTACTCCATAGTTATTCAAAATATATTTCACCTTTTCCAGAACAAAAAACAGAACAACTGATAAAAAATTTTACTAGTTGGTAGTTAAAAATATCAACTGAACATTCAGGATTTTCTCATCATCAAAACTGTGCTTATTCTTGGTCTGTACATATACAGTAGTTCTTAAAAATAAAAAATTAAAAAATAAAAAAAATACAGGAACCTCTTCTTTTCCTGAGAGTAACAAAAGATCCTCTTATCTAGCATCAGGAAGTAATAACTTTACACACATCATTACACATTTATCCTCAATAGTATGCCACATTCATACACAGCAATACTTATTGGTCTTCCTCTTTGTCATTCCTTTTTTGGAAATTCAATGTCCTTTGGCCTCTTTCAGGGTCTTGCATTCGGAGGATTCGAATACGGGAACTCGTAGGCAGAGAACTAAAAATAAAGCATGCATCATTTAAACAGTGTTTCTTCTCCACAAATTTTAGTATTTCTATTTGATTACATATTTTCCTTTAAATAACTCCATCTTTTTTCTTCGTCAGTTTTAAAAAAAACAGTAACATGGGGTGAAGTTCTGGCTTCACTGAACTGATACTGGAGTCAGACTTCAGTAAAAGCTTGAGGTAAAGACAATGACTGATTTCAATTGTGATTTTTTTTAACAATTAGACTACCTTAACTATAGAAAAGGTACTTTTAAGAGAAACTCCAAATGAAATAGTGATCAAATACAGTTCATATTTGCCTTACAGATCCTGAAGTGGCACACGCTTTAGACATGTATGATCACTCACATCATACTAAGAATGAGCAAAGTTACTACGCATACATTTATACAGGCTTCTTCACCAATTATCCTAAATGTATTTTTTTCTGAAGGTGCCTCCAAACTTTTGTTACATTAAATGTTTACTGAACATGCAACATGTAACAAAATAAAACAAAACCAAGTACACTTGAATTGTTAAACTTTTAAACAGTAACCATACAGAAAATGCCTGTATGTTTATTGAATACAGTTTTAGAAATTCCCCACAAAGCATTTCCACTTAAATAACAACAGAATACCATTATTCTACTTTTTATAGATTTTTAGTAAGGGAAGATAATTAAAAGTAAATCAACTTCATTTTGAAGACTGCTTAATTATCCTGCACAGGCTTCACTGATTACGTTTGGCTAATAGAGAAAAGAGTTGGCTGCATAAGGTTAGACAGTGACTGTCCCCTTAAGCTGGGCATGGCTTTACCAGGGACTTATATGGAGCTTTTTAAAGAATTTTAGGCTACTAGATCAAAAAAAGAAAACAAGGAGTAAGTTATCAGTTTCTAGATAGGTGATATTAACAAAAAAAAAAAAAAATCAACTCAAATGACAAACATATTGAAAGTACTGTAGTATAAATAGGAAAAATGCTGTGTCTTCTGTTAATTTTGGGAGGGGAGAGGGCAATACAGGGCTAAAAGCTACCAGGAGCCTACTTTACACAATAAAACATCTTAAAAACCTGTTCTACTTAAGATAAACTGATTCAAGTCCCACTGAACTACCATATTAAGAGACGTTACGTAAGGAAGAGTGAAAAACCTATTAAATTCCCAGAACCATTAGCAATAAACTGCTTAATTGTTGATGTTCTACTGCTACAAACAGCCATATTTCTTTCTGCTCGTATTTGCTTTTTTTCAAGTTATACTCCTTGCAACAGAACTCCCTTGTAATTGTACCAGGAAATGTAACGCAACAGTATTACCTCATGCTCTGTGGAGTAAGCAAAATGAACTGTCGGTGATGCTGAGAGTCAGCCACCTTAAGAATCATATCCATTGCAATTCTTCTGTTAACCATGTCCTAAAGACAAAAGATTTATCAGGTAGTGATACTGACCACGTGCTTCACTGGCCTATTATTGCACAAATTAGGACAAATGCTTAAGAATAAATTCATTAGAAAATATCTTAATAGAAAAACCTACCAGAATTAATTAATTTACAGTAAAGCTTAGCTAAAGACAAGCCTAATAAAAACTAAACTGGAGAAACATTAGGGTTAAATTCTAAAAGCTACAAATTACAGCCTGGGAAATTCTTAAACTCTACTTTTTAGTATACATGCATAATAGAAAGCTTCTGTCAGAACAATCACACACTCCCACTCACAACGTTTTTCTATCAGCTTTGATATACATGTAGTACCTCTTACTTTATCGGTATGCTGAGATGAACTGTATTTTAGTAGAATAATGTTTCCTATAAAATCCTGCCTCAAAGTTACCTGAAGTTACCTGAAAGGATTTAAGGGTTGCATGAAACCTAAGATACTACGTAGCTTGTTTTTATTATAATGATTATTGTTCTTACTTTTATTACTATTTTGAACACAACCTTATGCATTAGGCTTACTGAAGAAGATGTGTAATGGGAAGCTAATATTAGCAGGCATCAAACAACGCTCTGCTTCCGTACTTTGTTCCACATAAAACTAGGTACCTCCCTTGCAAATAGGCTGATGGAGTCCTCTTGTAGTGGGTCTCCAGGATAACACCAAAAGTAAGTACAGAATGTGGAGACAGTAAGGTTGCACTTACTGGCACAGCAGTAGAAAGACAAATTGTGTGGAATTATTTATGGAACAGATGACATGGAAGTTCTCTGCAGGGCCTACGGTTCTGAGTATCCACCCTCGTCTGGACAGATGGATAAACTTCTGCACAACTACCTTGTGAAAGAGGATCTAAGCTTTGGAAATTGGCTGAAAAATGACCACTTGACCACCTTAGATACATACTTTCCTTTTTGAAATTCTTTATATACAAAGTATATTATCTTTTTTCCCCCCCTCTAGGTCTGTGATTCCCAGTAAATAAATCATTGATGGGGGAGGGACACTGAAGGCAAAATGAAATCCGGTATCAACTCTTTGTCTCACAGAAGGAATTATTTTCTCAAACCATACCACACTGCATATTAATAAGGAGGAAATAAAATAAAAATATATTAAAAAATTGGTTAATTGCCTATCCAGGGAAGCTGTACACAAAGATGAGGTTTATAAATTTTAGCTGACGTTAGTATTTACTGTTCATTATTCTGCATTTCAGCATCTTGGAAAGATGCTACGTATAAAACAAGTTTCTGAGGAGCAACAGTGAACTCAATTGCTACACTTGCTCTGACAAAAACCCCATTGATCTCAAAATTGGTAGAAGCCAAAGCACATGCTAAGCCCAGAACTGTCACAGCCACATGCAGAGGCACTCTGTGACAACTACAGCAACAACCACTTGGGGAACTAATAAAAAGTTATTTTATGATTTTTGCACTGAACTAAGGTTTAAGCATGTAAAGTAACAGAGATGCTCATAGCTCTGGGTACAAACTTCGGAAACAGAATAAGCTTCAAAAGTCAGTAAGCAAAGTGAACAAAGATCCCTACCAAGATTTGACTGGGGGTTTGGGGGGGGGGTGTTGTTTATTATTTACAGTTAACTATAGTGTTTTAAAATCTAACCAAATACAGATAACAACTCAACTATTTCACTAATTTATACGAATCAGAATAGCAAATGTAAGTTTAAGTTTATACCATGTAGACATCAAATTCATCCAAGCATCTGAAAGGAGACTCGGTAATGGACCACAGAGAAAGAATGAAACAAACTGTTGAGAAGGAACGTTCACCTCCTGATAACGATCTCACGTCATTAAGGGCACCTTTGTCTTCCTCTCGAGGCTGAACCTTGAAATAAAAATATTAGAGCGGTTTTTAAACCTGAGATAGAGACTTATTAACAGAATCATAATTTTAACAGCAAACACGTTACACATGAACAGACAGAGATCACTTGAGTCTAATTTTATGCACTTCACTGCCACTGCCATTCTGGAACGGGATGACTCCTAACCATTTCATAACACATTTCTAGGATCACTGCAACTTTGTCCACCATAGTAAAATACATTGAACAGACTGAATGACTCTGCCAGTGTTTTCTTATTCAATTCTCTATTTTTAATAGCTATTAAACAATGTTTAATAAATATCAACCAGTGCAGTTATATTACAGTAAAATCCAGTGGTTACCAGCTACAGTAGAAAAGCAGGTAATTGATTTACAGCAGGAGTTTAAAGGAGGAACAATTTCTTCACCAGAATACATGAAAGATTGTGAACAGTTCTTTGGTTCCATTGATTATGATGACACCTTGTGGCACTCTTCCTTTAAGATTAAACTTAAGCATTTTCTTGTCCTGTTAGTTTCATTACCTTTAACAGGCTAAGTAGGAAAATAAGATTTATTTTGGAGTGGGGTCTTTTGGTGTTTTTTTCAGGGGGTGGGGTATGTTTTGTTTTGTTTTTTTTAAAAAATTTACCTTCCTTGACTAAATACAGATCTCTTGTATAAGAAACATAAAACACCAGCTATAAAAAGAAAAAAAAAAAAAAAAAAAAAAAGAGTATTCTGATAAAGCCATGTAATGACTTTATGGACTGAGTTCGAGTTCTTCAGATACATATCCTTCACCTGTTTAATTAGCACCGTGTCAACACATATTTCTGTTGTCACTACACATTTTTCCTCTCAGTTCCTAAAACTGAAGTTTCCCACAGAAACAGAAGTAAACATCCCCACGACTAAAACTTTTTTGGAAAGTATGGTAAAAGACACACAGAAAAAAACATAATATCAAAGCTTTCAGCCATTAAAAGTTCTTTTAATAACAACTAGAGCCATTATACAATGACACAAATAAAGGCAAACTTCCTAGCAATGAAATAAGAATGAGTAATTTTGAAGGACTGACTAGGATGACTGGCTAGTGAATTCTTATCCTCAGATAAGATGACAGGCCAAATTTATTCCATGTAATCTAGCAGCCTGCTTATATAAGATGGTAATATGTTTTTTGTTCTTGCTTGTTTTCAACATCATCTTACAATTGAGCATATCACATTCTGGAGAGGGAAGAACAACTTATTCTGTCCTTCGTAATGCATGTTCTAGGAGCTGATATTAAAAAAATAACATTTTCATTACATATTATGATAATTAAAGCAATATAAAATAACTTACTGTTATTGAAAGTGTCTCATTCTTGTGATCAAAAAGTATTTTTCCAGAGCAAGCTCGAATACGTAGCAAATGGTCAAAATAGAGTTTGCATCGTAAAGAAAGGAGCCTTAAATCAGTTAAATCAAGCAAACAAACATTAGGCCAGTAAGGTTTAAAATACACTGAAAAGTTACAACAGATTTTTATCAACAGTTCCACATCATTATCTTAAATAGTAAGCCCTGCTCGATTAGTAACATTTTCTCATATCAATTAGGCTCTCAGATAGGTGACATTTGATACTGAACATATCGGAGACAATCACTGACACAAAGTAACAAGGTAAAAAATCCAGACGTACAGGCATTGTATTTTCTAGAATTCTGTTTCAGTGGACTAGAAGCTTTTTACACACTTCTTCCACAACTTTAGCAGAAAATGACTAAATCCCACTGCTTTCCTATCCAGTATTAGGACTGCATAGTAAGGGTAGTTAAGAATTTATATGGACTCTGCTAGATCCCAGGAATTCAAGTGTTGAATATTAATTACACACACACACCACCTTCCCCCCCCAATTCTAGCATGTACTTCCCCAATAGACAATACATCACAGTTCCTTCAGGAAAGAATTATGGTTCTTTAATACATCTTTGAGTGGGATTTATACTGAAATTTGGACACTAGGAACAAGATCCAGTTTGACATATATGGGCACCAAAAGGCAAGCATCAGATTCTGCAGGTAAATCTTACCCACTGGTATTTCTACACTTCCACCTGCAAAAATTGGGATTCTCCTGATCATTACTATCTGTCAGGATCATATTGGCACTGCCTCTAAATCCCAGATCAAAAAGTACAAAAAGCAAAGCCAACAGAGATATCCCTCAATTTCTGCTGAAGGGAATGATAAATGACAAAGGGCTGCACTGGAAAACAGACCATCAGTCGTTTTGAAGGGAGGCCACCACAAAATCTTCGTCAATCGGTATAGGACACTAAGGGACTGAAGCAAGAAAGAAGGGGTGCACTCCCAGTATGGACACTCCGTGACAGAAGCAGCTGTCAAATTGCAGAATCTGAATCCAGATCTTGAATTTTTTTCAGCACAGGGCAGAGGAAATGTGTTTGGCCCACAATGAAATTATGTGAGCACAGCACCACTAGTTATACTCGATGAAAATGAGTGACAGTCCAGATGATGTCAATGCTAGTATGTTGCTGATATTTTACTGACCAAGGCCAGCACTGAAACAGAACTGCCTTGGGTTAAGTCAGCATAGTCGAGGCCTTTTGTGTGAAGCAAAATACAGCCTCCACCAATAACCTTGTTTTTCCAGCTGTCCGTCCAGACTGCCTCTAAACTGTCAGGCACAATAATATTGGATCTGGGTGCAAGATCAGGTTAGGAAGATTGCTGTGAATACCACCTTAAAGATACCTCATTCTCACAGGTCTGCACTGTAATTTTCACCCTGGAATATGGACACATACTTACATCTACATATTAGTTTATCTGAAACCTGAAATTACAGTAAAATTAACTGACCTTAAGAATTGTCGATATATTTTGAATCTCTGTGTCATTATTTCTTCCAGCAGTCTAATAAATTTCTTTAAATTCTTTACTTTACTGTCTGCATCCTTGTATCTTTCCTTTGCATCATGAAATTGCCTGTTTTAATTAACAGAAAGTTTAGGATCAATGTGCATTACATTAAACCCAATGCTGAAAATCAATTTGATAATCAAAACATTCAAATAAAAACTTTCTTGTGAGGATCTATGTTAAAGCTAAAAGCATTTGACGAGTCAAGTAAGACACTGTTCACAAATGAAAAGTGGTCAATAAATGAAATTTCACTTCTATTTTTAATTCTTTTGAAAGGAAACTCTTACATCAAGGAGAATGAATGACTGGGCTCCCCATGCTCAAGAACATCCAAGGTGAGTGATTCCTTGAAATACACTGCAGTCAAAACCTCAAGTAATTGCCTAACTTCTGCATTAGTTATTCAAACCGTAAGTATGCTTAATGCTCATTACATCAGAGAACAACGGTAAGTTATGTTTGCACCATGTAATCATAATTGGGATACTTCTAAACACTAAGAGGGTATCTGATGATTGGTAATGTCATATATGTATTATATGAATAGTCAGTATTATATATGAATTATATATACAGTACACTGTCTAAAATCACTAGAAGGTAGTTCAACACTCCTAAGCCTGTTCATTACTGGCTGACTGAGCAATCAGCACAGCATGTTTCCATACCTTTGTACGTATAAATGCACTGCGAGTCAGTAAGAAAACTCTTCTTTCCCCTATCTTTTCCATCTTACCTGAATAACTTTAGACATTAAAGACTACTTACTGTACTATTTCTTCTCTGTTTCCATGGCGATCATTTTCTGAATTTATACTCTCTCTCAAGCGATTCATTTCTGCATCAAGACTCTTAACAGTTCTGCTGACCTCTATGCGCTCTGAGTAGATTTGCCTAGCTTGTGCAATTTTTTCCTAAAGCAATGTTTGAAATGCAATTAATTGTTACATTTTTAAACAATCTGGTTTTAGTTTTCACAACAAATATTTTGTGCTATGGAAAAACAAGGTCTACAAGCAAGAACAATGTTTTTGTATTGTTCTTTACTTATCACAGCAAACTTTGTTATCATTAACAATTTTACTAACAACATTTATTGGTAGGTAGTTATTTCAGTGCTAAGAACTCTATCCATCTGAGATCTTTAATATGTTCACAGTTATTTAGCTAGTACAGACAAATAAGGAACCAAATTCACCATAATTAAACAGGACAGTCTTCCAAAACTGTTTGCGGATGTGATTTTAGAGTTAGTTAATAAAGCTTGATTAGATAAGTCTTCAAAAGATCAGGTATGAGGTCTGTACAAGGAAAAACCTAGCATCCAAAAAACCAAAACAGTATTATTCAATTTAACTTAAATTTTAAGGTTGTCATTTTAATCTTTTCATTGCAAGATACAGAAGAAAAGAGTCCTAGATGGATAACCCCTAACTTACCTGTCAGGACAGAAATGGTGCTCTGCCAGACGAAAAGAGGCCTCGATTCATTTATACAAAATTACTTTTACTTGGTTTAGATACAGTCAGCTTAAGACATAGCTGAGAAAATACACAGCATAGCTGACTGTTAATATGGTCTGTATGTTGTACAAGTGGAATGATTTATTATTAATTATTAGAAAGATCACGACCATCTGACTTCAATAAAGAAAAAAGCCCCACACCTACCTCTAATTCTTTTTCTTTGGCAGCTAGTAAATCCTTATGTCTTTTTATGCAAGCCAAGTGTTCTTTCTGCTTGTCTTCATAGTGCTGCAAACGGCGTTTACTGTTTTCCACCTCTGAGTCAGCTTGGTTTAATTCATCCTATGCAGAATAAATCAAGATGCGGTGAGTGAGCTGTTTGGGGTAGATTGCTAAGCATCTCTCTAATGTTTACTGGCTTATCACAGGTAATTATGTTGTTTTTAACACTGTCTAATTTATTTTGCTTTCAGTGAGACTACTCCTTTTAAAGTCCAGGAACTTTAGCAGCAACTTATCAGAAAGTCTATACTCAATTCTGACAAGGACATAATAAAGGCCTATAATGTTTTTAAGAACCGTATCTTGAGGGTATGTTTTAATGTTTGAAAAAAAGCCATCCTTTCTCCTAAGCCTCCAAAAACTACATTTATTTTATACACTACATTCTAGCTAGAACGCCTGTGTGACATCAGCCAGAACTGCATTTCTGTGTGAAAATTCAGTGTCCTGCTATACCTATCATGTAGGCAATAGCAACTTCTATACTGCCTAAGTGTTGATACAGTTGAAGTGATATCATAACTTTCCAGAGAAGCAAACAGGTATAAAGAATGACATAAATTAGAAAACAATTTTCTTCCTCATCCCTGTCAACTAGATGACTTATCTTACAAAACAAAAATAAAACACAACCCAAAAGAAAACAAAAACAAAAAAAACACCCCCCAAAACCAAAATAACAAACAAGAAAACCAGCCATCACCAACAATAATGGATGCTCTTACCTTTTTCTAATCCTGCCTTAAAGCCACAACTTGCTATCTGTCAACAGTTCATTAAACAACTGTAGAACACAGCAGTACATCTAATATAAAATCCTTTCAGGAATTCAAAAGTTTCCCTCTGTTGCTTAATAGTAAGCAATAATGTTCTAACATTCTCAATAAACCTATTCTCTTTCCCTACCTGCTGCTTCTTTTTAAATAGAACATATCTTTAGAATTTCCCTATTAGATAGATTATAACAAATATATTTATCAGTTGTTTTCCTTGCCTGCTTCCTTCCTCTTTTTGTTTGCCGTTGCTTTTTTAATTTGGGCTGACTACATAGCAATATACAATTTAAGTGAAGCATATAAGAGATTCCTATAGTAACCTTTCTAAGTTTTATCCTCATTCTATCCATCTACAAGGATACTGTAAACATACTGGACTCTTATTTCCGTTTTCAAACCATTAATTCTTCTTGGCAATGTGAGATTGCCTTCCATTTGCTAATATCAAATTTTGCATGTCACCACTCTGCTATTTATCTTAAGTCTTGCTGCTTCTCTGCTATTTCCAGGTGTCTGCTGTCGTCCTGAATAATTAAAACTATGTATCGGTACTTTATCGGTAGCTTTATAGAATAACAACCATTTCATATAGAACTTCAAACGCTATTTTGAAAACTGAGCAGTTACGAACATTCTTAGCCAGGCCTTATCAGAAACAAACAAATAAGCCAAAACAACAAATGTGATGCACTAAAAAGGAAAGTCAAGGAAATTATTTTACCTTCCTTATCAGTCCATCTGGAAACAAACTCCATTTAAACAAAAAACACTACAGCAACTACACTGAACAATCAATATCATCTTCAAAATATTGCCAAGCTTAGTTCTTGATATGCTGTAGATGGAATGCTCTATTCACATTTTCATAGATAGACCTTAAATGTATCAGGCAGGAGCACACTCTTTTCTCTTTTCAATCTCATTCCCCTTGCCACACAAAGGGAATTATTTAAAAATACAATATGAAATTATTGCTACCTTAATTGGCCCAGCAATTTCTTCTACTTGATGAATTTTTTCTTTCATTTCTTCAAATTTTTTTTCAGCTACCTGAAGAATATTTTTCAGTTCTTCCATTTTTCTGCTTTGCTGCTGCATGTCTTTTTTTACAGATTCCATCTTAGCCTTATTTTCTTCAGCTTCATCTTCCTGTCAAAATATATTAAAATGAAGAATAATAAAACGAGACATACATTTGCAAATTACTGTACAAAATTTATTATCATCACTATCAGGGTACAAGATTACATGCAATACTCTCTAACTCTAATAAGAATATGAACAGCTCAGTGCAGTTGCCACTAAAACCCAAAAGAGACTGACAGATCTTGTAGGAGACCACTAAATCAAAGTGCAGAAGAAAAAGTGGAATTTCCTAATTATCTAACAGAAAATTAAGGGGACTTTATTTGAAAGTTGTAATGAAAAGACTAAAGGAGTTAGGATTTTATGAAGACTTAGCCATGATAGTATTTTACTACAGTAATTTTTTAAACAAAAGAACAAGGTAACTTCCCTCTGGATCTGTGACAGAGTATATACATTCTGTATACAACGGAATACAGGAAGAGTAAGTGGATCATCATTGTTCCCTGGACAATTATACCATTCCTAATGAATTATCATCATACATACTTTCGATTCAAAAAGACAAATACTCCAAAACCTGAGAAAACATGTAAATGAAACATTGTATTGCTAAGATTCTTTTTCACAATGAGACAATTGTGAAATCAAGGGAGCAATGAAAGACAAATACCAAGCGAAAGAACAGCAATCAGTATATAGTAGTGGTCAGAAAGCGCAGAAAACAGAAAAACAACAAAAATCCGAGAAAGGAATAAGGAGAAGCAAACATATAAATCTACCAGTTGCATAAGACTTATCAGAAGCAGTGGTAAAAATTTTGACATTTGAAAAGCAAGCGTCCAATAATTTTCAAACAGGAAGATACTCTCCCACAAAAAGGCAATATTTTTCCATCTCACCAAAAGGATAAAGAATACACTCTCTTTTAATACCAACAGAACTAGATAACCTGGAAAAGAGAAACCCTACAAGAGCTTACAGAATCTGCAATGATCCCTTACATTTGAGTAAATTTTGAAATGTTTACTTACACACACACGTGGTGCACACACACTGAAAGACAGACTACTGAAAAAGTGTGAGTTTGTGCCAACATCAGAAGTGACCAAAAAAAAAAAAATTTCTGTGCAACTTAGCCTCTTGCTGATCCCAGATAAAGTAGTGTGAAAACTGGCATGGAATTTAACTGAAATAACTATAGTCAGGATTATTATTCACATCTATCAGCATGATTCTCAGAATTTCTCAGCAATCTTGGCCATCTATACAATAGATTACAGAGTAACAGCTGAAGTTCACAGCCACCATCATACAAATCACAATAGATTACTGAACATTTTTCTTCTGTTCTTAAACTACTATGCATACATTTTAAGAACACATGGATAAGAATAAGAACTTTGAAGAAACCATTGTACTACCATGATCCTTCCCTAGGGCGATGTATGAACTTTAAAACTTCAGCATGGTGAAGCTGCAGCAAAGCAAGGAACTGCGGGTTCAGGGCAGAGCGGCATGCTGCGGCATAACTTATGCTCCAGAGTGGCCTTTACCTATGCTTTGATAGTGCCGCTTCTGACCTCCAAACCTACAGCACCGCTTCTCCCCAGCTCAAGTTTTACAGCATTGCAGGTCTGGAATGAGGAAACGAAATGCAAGGAATATCGCTTAACACCACCACCTTGCCTTCCATAAACCTGCAGCGCTATTGGTTTGAAAAAGGGCAGGGAAAAAAAAAAAAAAAAAAAAAAAAAAAAAAAAAAAAAAAAACAAAAAAAAAAAAAAAAAAAAAAAAAAAACAACAAACCACAAACCAAAAAACAACACACAAGAAAAAGTACCAACCAAACAAAAACTCACCAAAAATAAATAAAATCACACCACTGCCATAATTGTAGACATTCTGTAAAGTGTTACATTCTTCATTATTTATCCAACTTGTACAGTAATTGAAAAACTACAATATTTGCTTATTTCAAAACACTGCCAACATTAAAAGACATTATTTCATATCTGTATTAGACATAATTTGATAATCTATTCTTACTAATGTACGGATGTCCACTGAGTGGTGTTCTTCCATATTTTCAAGATCTGCTATTTCTGCATTTGTTGTTCTTACTTTTATCTGAAAAGAAAAAGAAAATAAATATTCTTGAGCTTATCTAATGAGAAAAGTTCACATTTGTTCATTTAAGTCAACACGGAAAGCAAGATATTTGGTCTTTTAGTTTCATTAGTGGCTACAAAAGACAGAACTCTTCCCACTTAACTATGGAATCCATTTTTATAAGATATATAGCTTGCTCTGAAAGTCACATGCATTTCAAATCATTAAGTTATTATTGTATTTCATTTCAACGTGACAATTGAATAAAATGTATTTTATTTTTCCTTCATATATTTGTCTTCAGCAATGTGAGTCTACAGGCCAGTTTTTTTGCTGGTTGTTATTTGTCATTTACTGAATATAACCTTATATAGTGTGTATTATCTTACACTGCCTAACTGTAACATCATTGGCCACCATAAATATATATCCTACCTAGAAGTACTGGAAAATAAAGAAAGATGACTAAGAGTTGTAAAATGCTTTAGAAAGAAATTAACATTAAGAAAACTTAAAGGTGAAATATTCAGCATACTAAAAAAGTTTAAGAATATAAATGAAGAGCATGAAGAGAAACAAGATTCTGGGAATGAAGAGGCAAGGCTCAACAAAAATAAAGGACAGGGAAGCAGGGAAAAGAAACATCAAATATTGCAACAACTTCCGATTTGTGTCAAAAAAAAAAGCTGTAGAAAATTTAAGATTTAGCACAAGAAGAAAAGAAAAAAAGATACTATACAGAAACAACAGCATATGCTAGGATTGATGTGGCCTCTATCATTCTACCCTAAAGGAGGAAAGCACACTACAAAAGTAAACAACACGAAAGCAAACAACAAAAGTAAGGATAAACATTAAAAACTACCATCCACTCAAAATATATTGCAAAAGTCAAAATAAAATAGCGAAAGACTGACCAGTTTCTAAAAATTAACTTTTTACCTATTTTACCTGTAGTTGTTTTTGGTGTTGTCGATGACCATGAAGATGATTTTCATTCTGCCTAATCTCATTTTCAATAGCACATAAATGTTGGTGAGATGCTGTCATCTGTGCCTTTTTGTTTTCAATTTCTTTCTCCAAGTGGCTTTATAAAAAAAAAGTGATATTGAGATATATGTAACAGATACTATTAATTACATACATATACACACACACACAGAGAAATACACAAAATCAAATGCATGACAAGACAAAGGGTAAAAAAAAAAGCACACCACACAATTCCAAAAAATAAAATAAAATAAAATAAAAATAATCTGAGGTTTGTTATGCATTGAATGGTTTGAATGTTCAATACAGAAACACCAAAGCTCTACAGAACTCATAGTTAATAACCAGCAGGTAGCTGTTTGACGGTCCTAGTTCAATGCCTAGCGGATAAACCATTCATGTAATTTGAACCATCTGTAACCTCTAAACAGGCCAAATGTTTGAACTAAAGGGGTGTTACTTCTAAAAATAATTCTGCATCTTGAGAGAAAACAAATACTTTGACTAGGACAAAACACTTGCAGTCAGAGAGAAAACGCATTAACAGAGATGTGGGGAAAAAAAATTTATATAGTCTCATACTTTTCTTTCTACAAAGGAGGTCATGTTCAGAGATTTCTATAATTAATTCTTTCAGTCTGTGGTAAAACTATTTGAAATGCAAAACAAAGCTATTTTTTATTATTATTTATAGGTGATAAAACTTTGATAGAGTCTGTCATCCCTGCAAAAGAAAGGGGAAGCTTTACTAATGTTACTGTTAAAAAAAAAAAAAAACTAATGCAAGTGTTTAATCCAACTTTTTCTATAGATGCATGAAACGGACTGATTAAGTCTAATCCCAGAATCAGCATTTAATAAACAGCATATACTATTCTAGATAAATGTGTCATTGCTTTAGGCTAAGTTCTGAAGGTGGGGGGGAGATGGAAGACATTTTTCCTTTTTAACTGGCCTACATCATTCCCCCATAGCAATATTGCTAATGACATGCCTATAGCACTTTGACAGTTAAGATAATCTTTGAGTGAAGTTCATTATATACTGACATGAACAAAGTACAGTTAACTGACATATTTAAATTTTTTGAGTTTGCAGAAATAAATTTTTAACATTCAATTCAGCCTACACTATCAGCTATTAACACAATAAATTAAAATATTTACTTAATATGTCTGTAATGTAATCTGAGCCTCAAAATAAAAGTATTCCATTGTCACCAATTTGCCTGGTGACAGTTCAAGTTTTTAAACTTTGAAATACATTTGGCTTTTTAAACTACCATGTTGAAAGTAATGAGAAAAAGCACAGCTACAAAAATAAAATAGAAGGGGGGACATCAAGTTTAGCAGAGACACCTACCACGAGTGAAGTCAAAAGCCTTAGAAAACACAGATGCAAAGTTTGAAACCAGTAGGATTACGTGTGCCAATTTTTGTTTGAATAATCAGGCTTCCTTTGCAGTAAACTATGATACCACTGTTCAGGTATTAGATTTGTAAAGATAGTGCTTTAACTCCATACTCTTCTTCAGGAGCCATAAAATAAAAAGGAAGGTAGCTAGATTTCCTGGACTATTCAGCCCAGAAAACCCCTACTTGCTGAGCAAGGTTTACATGCCACAAGCTGAAGAATACCTAGATACAATTCAGGTTTGTAGCTATCACAGAAAGGCATTGAAATAAAGAGGTTTTCCAGAATTCTCAGAAAGGAAGTGTAGATCTCAGAAAGATGGAGATACTGAAGAGTAGGGGTACATGCAAATAGACAAATACGCAATTCCACTATTCATGTCAACAAGTGCACTTTTTACAAACACAACATTACAAGATGCTAACCTTATTTCTGCTTCAACATCTTTGCTTAGGAACTTGGGTCTGACATAATCAGAAGAGTAGTATCGTCTTTCAAATACTTGATCACCTTCAGCAGTGAAAGCTTCTCTACAATTTTTTGGGGGCTGATTAAACTGCATTACTTCACGAGCTTTACGGCTACTCTGAAAAATATAATAGCCTGATCATACCAATAGAAAAGCAACCATAATTAAAGATATCAACTTGTCTAGAAGTTCTTACCCAGAAATAATTTCAATTCCTGATGAAAAATAACAGTAATGAAAGAATGTGAAAAAATCTGTAGTTCAAGAATCTACTTTTCTTAGTTGAATAAGACATTTATGTTCTCAAAAACCACCCACTTAGTTTAGCTGCCCATTTCTTGTATTCTATTACAAATTTATCTACATTGTAAGTTCCATAGTCTAATCAGTCCCTTATAGTTTGCCACAGGGGCAGGGCTGGGGGCGGAAATCACTAACCAAAAGGTCATTCTGCACAGGTATATTTAACTGTCAAAAGTGGAACACACATACAGGAAACAAGCTTCCAAAGCAAGCTGTGAAGTACATCAAACAATATTCAATTAAAGTTTGGGGAAACATGCTGGTAAAAAAAACCCAACATTGCCAGTGCCAGACTAAGTGGTCACAAGTGCCTTTGTCCGAGGCAATCATGCTATCCATTCAGAAGTATCATTTCATCCACACAATACCCGTACAACTTCTTTCAGATTCAAGCTGAAATTGGCCAGGTAGGGCTCAATGATAGTAACGTTATGAAAAATCAATGGTTGGGTAAGGCAGAGGAGGAAGACCAAAACTAGCATTCCTATCATGAAAAAAACCCCTAGAAAGTTCAGCTGTTATGTATCCCATTCAGTAACAGCCACGCTTGCTGCACAGTCAGTCAGTTCTGCACTAGACAGACCATAAACTGCCCCTTTTCCAGCAGTTTGTCAAAGGACAAACTGGGAGTAGTAGTTTTGGAGAAAACCAAAATCCACAAAATCATTAGTTCTGCTGCTCATAGATTATCTTGCTTTCTTTAAACAAAAAAATATATATCTTATTTTTATCTTTGAACATTTTACCTGTAATCTTATTTGCTGGAGCTGGTATCTTCAGTAGTAACAGAAAATCAAAAAAATCAATTACGATCAGCAATCATATAATGGCAGAAAATAGCTCATTAACATGTTTTTACGGTGATCGAATAATATATTCATATCAAAAAAGTATGTAATCTTAATTCAACACCAGTTGCTAGTCACCTCATTCAAATCCTACTCAATAACTCATTATTGCTATTTTTTTATTTTACCGGACTCTATCTACAACCACGACACAATCTCTTATCTCAAATGCTTTAGCATTGCAGAGTCCAAAGGGGCTCTGGTTGTTGTGGTAAGTGAAATATAAATTACGCTGTGAATGCTAACAGGCAGCTGATAAGTTCACGTAAGAGTGGGTGGCTGAATATCCAAAAGGGAACTTTTGAACTCTCAAACACAAGCCTGCTACCGCTACAACTGGCACCTAGCTACCAGTTGCTAAGTACAACTGGTAGGGGCCGGTTGCAAATTTTGGTAACACCTGGACTACACAAAACTGACACATCCTGAACCCATGAACTGATAGAGAGACATGACAAAGAGACAGCAGTTAGGAGTACCTGATTATATGCATATGGACTATTTAGACTGGGAAAGCAGACCACTTAGAGGTCCAGAAAGGTGGTGGTGAACACCCTAGAAACAAACAGGGAAGATCCTGGAAACACATGGAGAGAGATCTGTACAGACAAATCCCAGAGCATGCCCAGGGACCTCAGCCAATAACAGCCCAAAAAGGCATCTGTGAGCAGCTGCACAGCAGGAACCAGTAAGATTTTCTGCCTGACCTTCCTGACCTGCTGGGGACAGAAGTTGAGACCTATGAAGGTAGTGACGGGTGGGGGCAGGGAAACAAGCAAGTGTGTGGAAATAAGAGTAAAAGCTCTAACCTTGCTAATTCTTAAATAAATCCCAGTATCTATATCCACTATGGGTTGTCAGTTTACTCTGTCTCGCCCATGACAGAAAACAGTGTCTGAAGTGGGATACTGACAGTTTATTGAATGCCAAGAGGGCCTTACCGGGAACCCTCCAGTGGAAATGTACGTGTGTGAGTACTGCACTGATAACTGATACAGCCAGGGTCTACTGAGCCATCAGGGTCCTCACTTCTCAGAGAGGCAAAAAGAAAAATAAAATAATCTTCTCTACCTCTTTCATCCATTACAGACACTATCAGCAAAGGTATCACATATGCTCCATAGGAAAAGAAAATGGTTTTCTTTAAAGACCAATAGGGTGCACAGAGCCTTACTTTAATCAGCAGGATTGTTTCTATACCCCTCACATCGATCAAACAATTAGCAACCACTGCATGATCTATTTCCAATGCTGTGAGAACTGATGGGAATTCTGGATGATGAACTGCTCTGAAGAAAAGAAGAAAAACAACCATTCATAAAGCTCACATGAGATCTTTAAAAAAATATTACAAATAATTTTTTTAACTAATAATAATTTGAACCATCAAGGCTAAGCTATAAAATTCAAAACATAACTTACCTGTGTCTAACATCATAAACTTGATTCTGAAATTTATTTACAATTATTTGAGGTCTAAATCCATGTGGATAATATTTTGACATCAGTAGCTGAAGAGTTCTTTCATCGCTATGATTATCACAGCAAAATGCCTGAACTAGGCTCTTTAAACAAGATTCAACAGCCAAAGTCAGTTCAGCATCTTTTGGATGAATGAAAGCACCTAAATAAACATAAGAGACAAAGCTTTAGGAGCTCTGTTCCATAACAAAACATCTAGTACTGTATTTTTACCACTCAAGGTTTTTGTTTTGTTGTGTTATGGATTTTTTTTAAGAGTCTAAAACAAACTTTTCTTACAGGAAGAAAAAAAAAATAATCAGAAGTTAACTAAAAGATAAAAAACTCCACAACAGACAAGCCACCGTGAGAACACAGACATATGATTTCTCTTCCTATAGAGGTTCCTATACATATCTGGAGGCCTACATTTTCTTCCATGATCTTTGACAGGTCACTACTATCTTCCATTAAGGTACCAATCTTATGGCAGGAGTATATCAAGGCAAAGATTGCTTATCAACAATTTAATGCTTTAAGGGTGAAGGCAGAAAAATAACTATGCTGCAAATTAAACAAACATGAAGATTTCCATTACATTGCCTGTCTTCAGTAGTATGTGTGTTTGCACATTTCTACCCTGCAGTAAATGCCGAGTACTAAAGTACTTGGCCTTTACACTTACAACCAGAATATGCTGAAGACACTACTCCCATTCACAAACTGAAAATAGCAGTCACTGTCAGACCTGGTCAAAAAACTAATGAAACTAAGCTTTCCAAGAAAAATTGGTTCTGTCAGAGTTGCTCCATGCGAAACATGTCAAGTTTGACAAGCCCACAAGTCAGCAACTGGATATTTTGAACAAAATCGGTCCAAGAGCTGGACAGTGCTATCCACCAAAGAACAAGCAACCAGAGCACAGCAGACTGATGCTTAGAGTGTGTGGGGGTCACAGGGGTGCATCAAAAGTTTATCGTTGTAACTACACAAAATACCTTAACAAAACCAGCTGGAAAATTAGGAAAACCAGTAGATGCTAACTAGGTCATGTGATAAAAAGGACAGAAGCAAAAGATAATCTACCAGGATAAAACCTTTAGTCCAGGAAGTACAGAAGAAAGATACAGCTGAAGCTCCTTAAAGAAGAAATAGTTCTTCTAAAAGATCAGTGTTTACATTCACAGCCATGCAATAAATCCCATGAGGAAACAGGTCTTTTTCAGCAGTCATTCTTACCTAGAGGTCCGACAGGTTTGTGTTTAAAGTGCCCTTGCCTATAGGCTGTTTCAACTGCTTCAAGAAACGCTGGTATATGTGGTCCAAATCTTTTAAAGGTATTTGTTTTACTATCTTTCAGCTCTCTCAGCTGGTTCTGCTTGGCATCCAGTGCTTGTTTCATATCCCAGTCTTCTCTCCTAAGAGAACAAAATTTTTTTCAGTAGTAACAGCTTATGAAGCCTTAATTTAATTAAAACAATTGTGAAGTCTCATTTTTCAAGTACTCATAGGACAGTGTATCAAGACCTCAATACTCCAACGTACAGCTAGCTACACACATGCAGCAATATTTTTATAGTTTCAAGAAACATGAGGAAAAAAGCAAGAAAGAAAATTACTACTTTGCAACAGTTTTACAAGACTTATTTCTAACAGTTTATAATAAACTTATTCTGTTTCTAATTACATGCTTCAATTTCACTGTGTTCTACAAAGGTCTTCAACAGAACACAAAGTAACTGTTGGTTATAATAATTGATAAAAACCATTTAAACTAATACATCAAGTGCAATAAGCAACAATTCTCAAATCTCACAAGACAATAAATGACAACATCGCCATAATCCCCTCTGGTAATCATTGTTCAAGTTCAGGTTTCCAAATCAAAGCCAGAGTGCTTTGTTTTCCTAGCTCAGGTATGGGCTAAATTGGTATTTGAACCACTTGCTTCAAAGTGTCTATAAATTTCCCTTTAACTGTAGATACAGTAATTTCTCCTAAGCGTATCTATTCCCTTATATCATGTTATATATCTTGTGACATCATACCAGGATGTACTAGTGTATTAAACAACATGAAAAAATTTAAATCAGTCTGCCCATAGGATAAGAGAATAAGGGACAGATGGTGGGAGGAAGAAAGAAGGGCATTAAACTGACAGTATGGATTTATATCAGGCTTTAAATTAGTAATACCTTTCACCTTTAATGACAGATCAGTTTTCTTAATTTTCCAAAAGCTTCTAAATTAAGTCATGTTGTGCCAAAGACAGAAGTTTAGCAAGTCCTAAGATAAACTAGGAAAAAATAAGTAAATAAATAAATAATAATAAAAAAAAGAAACTGAAGCCTAATATACCTCAGGGAATGCAGGTATATAAGAAGGGACCTCTTATAACTTGAAACAAAGGAAAACAGTTAAATTCAAAAAGCATAACTTACCTAAGTCTAGTATGTTCTTCCTTACACTTAGATATAGCCTGCTGAAACTGATCCACCTGTTGACCAATCATTATTTCTTCATCATGGAATGCCTTTAACTGTTCCCTTAAGCGTGCAATTTTCCTTTGTCTTTCCAATTTTTCAGGCTCTGAAACCTGATTAGCACTAGAAGAGATCATACTTCCATATTTTAAAACCACACTGATGATTTATAAGTGACACGAACTTAGTTTTATTACCTATACCATACAAAAGATTTATGCATCAGAAAGTTACATTTAAGATTCTGTGCATTTACAAGATGCATAAATACAAATTTTTAATTTTTTATTTTTAATCACACATAACCCTCGCCAGTTACGTTCCTATTTAATTTAAGGTATACTTGTTTTGCAACACCATGGAAGCTAGAAAATATGTATTATCACCAACAAAAAAGAAAAGCTTTTTTTCTGCCCACTTACCTCATCACCTTCTGGTCAAAATCTTGGTATGCAAAGAAGCAGAATCAGAAATATTTAACTGGATCTTGCTAAAGTTTAAATAAATATTTTCTGTTACTGTAGATATTCTCATTAATCAGAATAGCTCACTCCTTGCATAACTATACCTTAATAAACATACACTGTAATCACTGTATCCGTATTTACCTGTTTTTCAGTTCTTCAATTCGTTTACGTAGCTGTTCATCATCTTTTCCCAGACGTTTTAACTCAGTTTTGAAACGATTATAAAGTACCTATGAAAGAATAGGATACAGTAGTTTAATAAATAGAAGCAAGAAATAATTTCAAAAAGAACTATAGTTTTGAGTAAATAAACACTGAACTGCATCAAAACAGACAGGACCAACTTGAATTTCAAGAACGTGAAAAAGGAGTAACACAGTTAATTTGAATCATATTTATTTTGACCTAAGCTTAACACTGCTCAACACCTGTACAAAGATATAAACCCCATGGCCCCCAAACAGAAACTACTTGCAAGTCAGGCAGGAAATTGCACCTATTTTGGACTGCACTATGGATTCAGGAAGCCTAGACACAGATGGAGAATGACATATGGGTAAAGCATGGACAAGATTAAAGCCTTAAATTGGTATAAACTTTGAAAGTTCTTTTTGCCTACCTCAGCTTCATTGACTGCTTTTCTTTTTGCGTGCACATCAGCCTTCAAAGATACACACTGAGGATGCAGGGCTTGTGCTTCTTCACTTATTGTTATTAACTTGTCTTGTATTGCTTTGTACTTTCCTTCTGCTTCATTGACTTTTACCTTTGGTGCAAAAAGAGAATGATACACAAGTAATGAAGCAAAATTTATTCAAAACCTCTTACTGCTACAGAATAAATATCTCTCAAAAGAATCCATCCGACATGTCTCATTTACTTTTTTTTTTTTTGGTTAAAAAAAAATAAAGCAAGTCATTGCCACTATGGATACGCTATGAAGATGAAAATATGAAAATTAATAAAGGAACATACTCAGGAAACCAATGGACTACCACATCTGTGAAGTAAAAAGCAACCTTCTTTTCTAATTCAAGCACAGGACTCTTAATACAATAAGGCCAAGTACCATAATATGAAAAGAAGTCAAACCAGTATCTGGACAATGTTCCTTCAACACTACACAGACATGTTCTGCCATAAAGTAAAAACGCCTCAATTTTAAAACAAATACACACTTCTTTTTTTCAAACACACACACACACAAAAAATTAAAAAGAAAGAAATGAGTGCCAATTCAGAAAGTTTGGAGAAGTTTTAATAGACTGGAAAGTTCAAAATAGTGATGTCTAGTGTTTTTATATATTTCACATATATTTCATAGGTGAATCAATGTTCGGCAAAATTATTTTTTCTTGCTACCTACAGAAGTCTTAAGTACCATCCACAGAGTCTGTTAAATTTCCAGATGTCTCCTGAAATCAGACACTGATCTTTTCTACAGGCAATGATACCCAAGAAAACCAACATGACAGATCTCTGAAAGATGGTCCAACATTACAGAAACAGGCATCAAATATGTACTCTCAACAATAGAAGAGTTAAAATTACTGTTCACTGGTATATGCAATGCTGGTCATCTCAAATTCCCAGTCAAAATAATATAACCTTTACCTTAAAAAAAAGCATCAGCGTGAAAACCACACACACATACCCATACTAAACAACAGGAAAAAAAATAAATGTCCTAATATTAGTATTCAATGAAATGTGGAATGCAAACGTTAGTGTTCAGTTTATGATGGCTAAAAAGGTGTATATAAATGGGAATGTTCTCAGTTGCTCGTGAAAAGCTAAGATGGCGAGTTTCAAGAGCTTACAAGCTAAAGGACAATCATAGTTTAAATATTATTTTTATTCTTGAGTCAAGGAGCCAGAACTAGAGTGACATGTGGTTTAAACCATATATGTACCTGGCATTCTTCTAGCTTCTGAACAAACTTCTCTGTATTTCCTTCTTCAGCTCTAATGCCTTCTTTGATTGGCGCTATTTCTTTTTCCATCTCACCCACCTAAATAGAAGCATATATCAGAATGTCAGCAGCAGATTGGGAATATTTTAAAGTACATTTCATATGAGGAAACATATTTTAACAAGACATTTACCACTGCCCAAGCCATTTTATGTTTCAAATCTTCAAGATGATTCCGCATGTCATTCACAAACCCAATGCTTCTGTAACGTTCCTTTTTTTCATCGTAAAGCAGCTTAAGTTCTTGAAGACGCTTAAAAAAGAAAAAGAGAGGTTCAGTCGTGTGTGCAAAAAAACTATGACTTAATATGAAATCTTGGAAAGATTTTTTTTTTTTAATTTAATGTCACTGAAACCTCATCAAATCAAAACTATGTAGTTTAACTCCTATAGTTATTTCAGAGCTCAGATCTGTACTAATAATTACTTTAACTTTTACATACTTCTACTCCTTGTTCTATCTGAATACATGTATTTTCTTTAGTTTTCATAATAGATGAATAATCTTCTTTCATTTGTTCCAGCTGAGTTGCCTTCATAAAAAACTGAAAAGGAATAAAAAGATGCAGATGTTAGATTCAGCAGCTTATCTAAGTGAACTTTAAAAAAATTACCATAGAAAGACCACTCATCACAACCTCTATGCATGCTGAATGATACCCAAAGTAAAATAACTGGTGGGGTATTTCTGAATAATGAACTAACTCAGCAGTGTCCCGAATTTTTTTTAAGTTTATCGGCATCTTTAGAGAAAAGAAACTTCAAAAAAATTGTTTTTACAAGTGGATAATTGCTACAATCAGATAGCGTACTGGGTCTGGCTGGCATGGAGTTAAGTTTCTTCATAGCAACTGTTATGGTGCTGGTTTAGACGTGTGACCAAATCAATGCTGGTAACACACTAATGTTTTAGCTGTTGCTGAACAGTGTTTGTACAGCAACAAGACCTCCTGTTTCTCTATCTGCCCTCCCAGTGAATAGACTGGTGGGGTGTGCAAGAGGTTGGGAAGGAATACAACCCAGCAGATGAACCCAGCTAACCAAAGAGATCCCATAAAACATCATTGTCATGGTTTAACCCCAGCTGGCAACTCACAGCCACTCACTCCCTTCCCCCGCAGTGGGATGGAGGAGAGAATTGGAAGGGTAAAAGTGAGAAAACTCGTGGGTTGAGATAAAAACAGTTTAATAAAGCAAAAGCTGTGCATGCAAGCAAACCAAAACAAGGAATTTGTTCACTACCTCCCATCAGCAGGCAGGTGTTCAGCCATCTCCAGGAAAGCAGGGCTCCATTACGCGTAATGGTTACTTGGGAAGACAAATGCCATCACTCTGAATGTCCCCCGCTTCCTTCTTCTTCCCCCAGCTTTTTATTGCTGAGCATGATGTCATATGGTATGGAATATCCCTTTGGCCAGGGGGGTCAGCTGTCCCAGCTGTGACCCCTCCCAACTTCTTGTGTAGCCCCAGCCTACTCGCTGGTGGGGTTGTGTGAGAAGCAGAAAAGGCCTTGACACTACATAAGCACTGCTCAGCAATAATGAAAACATCACTGTTTTCAGCACAAATTCAAAGCATAACCCCATACTAGCTGTTATGAAGAAAATTACCTCTATCCCAGCCAAAATCAGCACAGTCATGCTCAGCAATAAAAATGGAGAGGAGAGGGTTTTGAGGGATTAGCCATCTTTTGCTCAGGAACTGGCTGGGCATCGGTCTGTCCATGGAGGTAGTGAGTGATTGCCTTTGCATCTGTTGTTTTGCTTTCTTTCTCTCTTCTTCCAGCTTTTCCTTCATTTTTTAAACAATTTTTATCTCAACCCCCGAATTTTCTTGCTTTTACTCTTCCTTTCCTCTTCCCCCATCCCAAGCGGAACGCAGCAGGGAAGGGAAGTGAGCAAGCAGCTGTGTGGTTCTTAGCTGCTTAACCAAGTTAATCCACAACAGGTCATTAAAATTTAGAAATCCAATTACTTTTTTTTCCCTCCAAACACCACCTCTAAGAATCTGAAATCAGTATTTTACTGTTTAATCAAAATGTTAAATGATTTTTCTTACCTTGTACTTGTCACCTTCATTTTTAGACTGTAAAAAGTGCTTACTCATCTCTTGGGTTAAAACAGACACAGGATTATCTACCTGTAAAAATAAATTACTTTAATTTTATTTTAAGTAAAAAAAGTTCTCATATAACTGTGTATCCATGAAAGTGAGCAAACCATCTCCCTGTTCCACACCCATCAATGCAGTAATAAGCTCAGAGAAGCAGATCCAGAAATTAAGATTTCTACTCCTCTTACCCCCTTTTTTAAAAACAAATAGACAAACAAAAAACAACAACAAACAAAAAATGAAAAAAATCCAACTCCATCAAGTACAAACTACAACCACAACAAGGACAAATAAGGAACTGTTCCCAGAAGGATAACTGACTTCTAGAAAGACAGTGCCAGGATTTTTTTCCATTTATTTAACAATATCAGCATTAGAAATTTTGTCCAATGCTGTTTAATTTCTCATTATTTAATTGATCAAAGTATTGCATTAAATGCAATGAATTGCCCCATGTATTCTTACAGAAGTTTCCACAAAATAAAATCAATACATACTAACAGAAGCTTATATTATTTGAAAGGCTGAATATGTTGAATATTTTAAACTTCACGTGCACTACCTGATCTTCCTTAATCACTTAAGCAGCAAAAACACACTCAAATTTCTGCAGCAGCAAAAACTGTTGATGAGCAGAAAAAAAAAAAAGTTCCAGGTATGAAAGAAACCTACATACGCTAAGACTTTAATTAACAGGATACATGACTCAGTTCACAGATGATAGCAAACCCTTATCTGTCTGGACAGAATCTTACTCTACATTGTATGAGGCACAAATTTCAATTTTCTTTTGCCATTGCATTTGATCTTGAAAAAGCATGGAAGAGGTGAACCTCTCATTTAACAAAATGAAACACTGCTTTTAATGGAAGAATTATAACATCATATGCTGATGTCTTAAATTGCACAGAATTTAAACACTATAACAATTACCTGTATATTAAAGTGATCCAGTATTCCTATGAGTTCCTCTTTCTTTGAAGAAATTAAGCTCCCTAATGGTAAAAAAAAAAAAAAAGAAAGGAAAAATACTGATAGGTCCCAAGTAAAGAGACATACAATCATAGAACGGTTTAGGTTGGAAGGGACCTTAAAGGTCATCTAGTTCCAACTGCCTTACCACGAGCAAGGACACCTCCCACTAGACCAGATTGCTCAAAGCCTCATCCAACCTGGCCTTGAACACCTCCAGGGATGGGGCCTCTACAACTTCCCTGGGTAACCTGTGCCAGTGCCTCACCACCCTCACAGTGAAAAATTTCTTCCTGAGATCCAATCTGAATCTCCCCTCTTCTAGTTTGAAGCCATTACCCCTTGTCGTCTCGCTTCATGCCCTTGTAAAAAGTCCCTCTCCAACTTTCTTGTAGGCCCCTTTCAGATACTGGAAGGCTGCTATAAGGTCTCCCAGAAACCTTCTCTTCTCCAGGCTGAACAATCCCAACTCTCTCAGGATGTGCTCATAGCAGAGGTGCTCTAATCCTCTGATCATCTTCACGGCCCTCCTGTGGACCTGCTCCAACAGGTCCATGTCCTTCTTATGCTGGGGGCTCCAAAGCTGGACACAATATTCCAGGTGGGGTCTCACGAGAGCAGAGTAGAGGGGCAGAATCACCTCACTCCACCTGCTGGCCATGCTTCTTTTGATGCAGCCCAGGAAGCCATTGGCCTCCTAGGCTGCAAGAGCACATTGCCAGCTCATGTTGAGCTTCTCATCCACCAACACCCCCAAGTCTCTCTCCTCAGGGCTGCTCTCAATTCATTATCCGCCCAGCCTGTATTTGTGCATGGGATTGTCTCGACCCACATAGAGGACCTTGCACTTGGCCTTATTGAACTTCATGAGGCTGGCACGGGCCCACCTCTCAAGCCTGTTCAGGTCCCTCTGGATGGCATCCCTTCCCTCCAGTATGTCAACCGCTTCACACAGCTTGGTGTTGTCAGAAAACTTGCTGAGGGTGTACTCAGTCTCAACATCTGTGTCACCAACAAAGATGTTGAATAGTACCGGTCCCAGTACTGACCCCTGAGGAGCACCACTTGTCACTGCACACCACTTGGACATCGACCCGTTGACCGCAACTCTTTGAGTGTAGCCATCCAGCCAATTCCTTATCCACTGAGTGGTCCATCCATCAAATCCACGTCTCTCCAATTTAGAGACAAGGATATCATGGGGGACAGTGTTAAATGCCTTGCACAACATTTGTTCAGTTGGCCCTTGGTGAGGCCTAGACAATGCCTTAGTCTTTTGTTCAAGCTAGTGGTTCTTAGTAAATGTAAAAAAATTAGATTAGTATTTTTGTAACACAGATTTAGTCCTAAATGGGAAACACCATTGGGTTTTTTAATTTTTCCTGATATATTTGCATTTGTACAGAAAGACTTCTAATTAAAGTCCCTTCTTGCCTCATAAACCCTCTGTGACAGTATTTACGTAAATCAGCAAATTCAACAAAAACTCAAAAAGACTAAAAACTATGTTCAGCCTCATCACATAAACAGATTTTCATAAAGACAAATACTGTATGACCTCACATCATGCAAAACCTGACACAACTGCTTTTTACATGCTAAAATATTCTGTCTAACACAAAAAAATTCTTAGTAAACACAAAAAAATGGACATCATCATCCTTGAATTATGAATGACATAAGAAACATCATCCTTTACTAACATCAAGGCATTTAAAGCAATGAAAACATCTAAAGAGCTTCTAAGACTGAAAACAAAACAAACTACCACCAACCAGATTTGCTTTTCAGTCTGTAACTTCTGCTTCCATCCAGATTAATGTGCTGATTCACAATAATAGAGCCACCATACACTTCTGGTTTAAATGCATCTCTACCTTGGTTTCGCAATGTTATGGAAATGTCTGCAGAACTAAAAAAATAAATATAATTAAAAAAAGACAACTGAAATTAGTTCCAAAACTTAAAAAAAAAAAAAAAAAACCACCAACAAAAAAACCCCAAAACACAACCAAAAAACAACACCCCCCACAAAAACAAACAAAAAACCACACAACAAAAGCAAACAAAAAAACCCCCACGGAACATGACAATTTTTGTGGAAAAATAGAATGTCTTGCACAGGTCAGAACTGGAAGTCAGTCATTGTACCAATCAGAACAAGATATATTTATGTCGTTTGAGCCAAAACAGCATCGGAGACACATGGCCAGAAAGGCTGCCATACACTGACCTGTTTGCACCTTCTATGCTTCAGATAAATCATGAGCCAAAAAGCAAATAGTTGTGACAGCAGATTTCCCCCACCTTCCCTTCCCATGTGAGCGAGCCCATCTTTAGATTGCAGAATCAAGTTGCTTTTTGGTTCTTCTCCTGTCCCCAAATTGGCTTCTGTAGAAAACAGCTGCTTAGCTTCTACAGCCTAACCTAAGTAATCTATAGCAGAATGCTTAAGGCATTCTTCTAGAAAAGATGCGGTGTGGTTTCGGTTCTGAATTCATATTTTCTGTTTCTCAAGTGAATGGTGAAACATTAAATTATTATACATAAGGCTGGTACTGCCAACAATTTTACTCCAAGCACCTCTGAAAGGAAAAGCCTGAGGCTCTGAGTTACATAAACTTTTAAACCTCCTCTCCTATCTTTTTATCCCCACTCTTGCAGCAGACATGAATCCACTTCCTGCATGTTTAATAATCCACCTGTATGTCAAGGTCTTTATATTGTATACTCATTCATATCACCAGAAAGACAGAAAAAGAATTCTCGTACTGCTCGCATAACAATAACCAGTTTCCTATGAATTTTTTCTAACAAACTCAATTCTTCTGCAGGATATTCAAGTACATCGTGAAAGTAATACACAAGAACTGGGCAATACTCTGGACATATCACTATGTTAGCTAGTTCAGAGATAATAGTATACTACTGGTAAAATACTGGTAAAATTTCTAATGTGTTTTTTGTTTGCAGTTTTGGGCATTTTTTGTTTAAATACGGTCTCTTGAGTGTTACGCTTTTTATTCAAATCTGGTAGATCCAATAAGAGAACAGAGAAAACAAAGGTGAACAGAAAACTGATCACCTAACCTGAATCACAATCACTAAACATGTTCAACCTTAAAATAAAAAAGTTTTACTTACGTCTCTCCATCTCGTACAAACATTTTTAATGAGGAACCTCTATTAGTTGCAGTGGCTTTTCCACCAAGTCCAACAATAAGAGCAGTTAACACAGAACTTTTTCCACCTGTAATAGAAGCATTGAACTTTTAAAAAGTCCTTTTAACTCTTTATCCAGTTCATCCATTTTGCAGATTTTTGTTTGACTGCTTATGTATTCATGCACTTAAAAGTCCAAATTCTCTCCTTATTGAACAAATGAAATAACGATAACTCTAGAAAAACATCCGCCACTTCCAAGGTTCTCCCTAAAAAAAAAAAACACCCAACATGCCAAACTTCTGTTACTTCTGTTTAGCAATTTGCATTCAACAAGATGCCCTGTCTCAGGAGGAAAGAATCTCCCCTTCCTTACAAGCATACAGAAAGCATGTATACAACAAAAGAAATGAAACACACATTACCATTTATATAATTATCTCAAAGGTTTTAAGCTCTCTTTCAAAATTTATGTTTAATTTTTGAAATTCTCTCTCCAGAAGAAGTGAACTTGCATAAGTAAGTATCACTTCCCTCTCTTATAATAAGACAATTACTGTGCATTTAATAATGAACATACGAGTGAGTACATTTGGTTTCAATATAAGTCTACACATGATTTAGCTATGAAAAGATTTATATTAACGTTATCTTTTGCAAATCTCCAAATTTAAGACCTAACTTTTTCACCAGCCTTGAACTACTGGGGTAGACCTGTGTGGTTGCCAAGTCCAAAAGTGAATCCATCTCAATTCCTAAAAGATGGCTAGCAATTCTTTATCAAATAAAAATTACATCTTCTAAAATATTAACAAAAGTGTTCTTTGACAAAGAAATGATGCAATTAATACTTACTTCCATTGTTTCCAACAACAAAATTGAGATTTGATCCAAACTGAAAAGGCCCCAACATCGAATGGCACATAAAGTTCTTCAGCTGGATACTTTCAATTATCCCAACTTCCCCTGCAGTCTAAAGAATTAACAATTAAAACTAGTGTACACTTTATCTATCTTAAATACAATGAGAATTCAAATGACAGTATGATATAAAACATCAGTGGTTACAAGCTACAAGGAAACCATGACACTATGAAAAGTTGCTTGCTACAGAGCAGTTACATAATAAAATAAGAGGAAAACAGTTACCAAAGCTGATCGCTCACCGGAACTAACTTTCAGTTTTCCCCGTAACTAACTTTTAATTAATACAACATAAAAGATTAAGATCATAGATTCTACACAGTTGTCAGAGCAGTAATAAAGAGCAACACAGAAAGATTTTTTTTGTTACTTGAATAATACCATTAGGGAGAATTCTTAGCACAGCTTAGAATGAGGGAAATTAAATTAGATCTGGAAGTGGGAAATGAAACTAAAAGTGGGACGGCCCACTGTTCAACCGATGAAGTAATGTTTTGAGAGGAAACTTTAGTTTTATTACCAGTGCTTCAGAAAAAACAATGTTTTCTAAGAAAGCAAAGTCCTCAGGAAAAATAAGCAAACCAATGACACAGAACAGCTGCTGTTCAAGAAAATGAAGTGAGGAACAATGCTCGTGCGTACCAAAAATCAATCATCGTGTCTTACAGAATAGACTAGACTATTTCAGTTGGAAGGGACCTACAACAATCATCTAGTCCAACTGCCTGACCAATTCAGGACTCACAAAGTTAAAGCATGGTATTAAGGACCTTGTCCAAATGCCTCTGAAACACTGACAGGCTTGGGGCATCAACCACCTCTCTAGGAAGCCTGTTCCAGCATCTGACCAACCTCTTCGTAAAGAAATGCTTCCTAATGTCCACTCTAAATACACAAGATAATATCTGCAATCTCATAAATTATTTTTTAAAAATTCTCCATCAGATCAGAATTCAACTATTACAGAAAAGCAGAAAAAAAAAGGTATTCGTGTTTTCAAGTTTCATTTCCATCAAAATGTGCACTTCAACCACTAGATTTTTTTTTTAGACATCTGAAAGTATCAGCTATGCAAAACAAATATTTAGTGCTTCTTTTAGTAAATAATTTATTTTGCAAATATTTTCTTTGCTTTTACTACAAGCATAAACCAAATATACCATACTTCTCTCAAACAAAATTGGTTCCACTGAAGCCTACATGCCAGACATTTATTTCAATGTCAACTAAAGGCACAGAACTTTTTTATATCAACTTTTTCTTATATCTTCCCCCCAACGACTTTTTAAACAGCTTACCGACAGTAAAGAGACATTACTATCAGCTGATGACTGTGAAATTTCTTCTTCATTAGACTCATCACTATGTTCATCTGTGTATTCTTGTCTCTGCCTTTTATGGGATCCAGGCTTTGAAATACTTTCTTCCTTTCTCTTACCCATGACTACTGAAAAATGAAAGCAATGAAAGACTGTAGGTTTCAGTCTTCTAGATCAATAGATGGCAGCACAGACAGAGCAATATATTTACTTTGGTAAAAGAAATACTAACATCGCAATAAACACTGCAACAAACAAATACTTTTTCAGAACTGAAATCGCAGTGAATTAAGCCTAAGCTTACTATGAAGAAGTTGTATTAGAATAAAAGAAACACAACTTCATTATTCTAATCAAGCTGAATTTGTGATTAACAACAAAATCAACCTTGATTCTGTCTTTCTTGGTACATTAGACTTTGGGATATTTGCTAGACTTGTTTTTGGTTAGTAATAGAGTTGAAGATTAAGTTGTAAAAAGTACATAACTATCATAGTATGATCAGCAGCATCAATGCAGGTTTGATTAAAGTGAGCTGCGCAGCCAAAAAGAACATGTATTAATTATATTTTGTTGACAAATTCCTAGAAAATTAATATGCAGAACACGTAGAAGTAGAATAAAGGAAAATTTAGAATCATAGCGTTGTTCCTGTGCTATTTCTTGCACACAGCCACCCTGCTTTTGTGAGGCACTGTAATGTGATCACAGTAAACAAAATGCTGTTATTTTACTAATGAAGGACAACAATTCTCTATATAGAGAACATACGTGTATGTATTTTGCTTGCAAATGAATAAATAACACACAGACTTCCTGCACTAATATCACTGGTCAGAAATTAATCTTGCAAAACTAACAAGGTCTACTTAAGTCACATAAAATGGAAACAGCAGGCATCAAGTCAAAATCTCACATTTTCTGTAACTGTAACCTTAGGGCATGGTTTTTACTCCCCCAAAAGTACATGTTACATTCTTCTTACCTAGAGTGCCGCAGCACTACACAAAACATGGAAGTTCACATACTTCTGCCCAAAGTAGAAGCAAGGTCTTGTTTATACAAAGGCAATGCACAATCTTTTTATTTGCCAGTAGTTGTCACCTACTAGTAAGTGACCAAAACAGGCTAAAGCTGACATCAGCTGCATAGTTTTCTGATGTCAAAAAGTTTCTGAAATGGAGTATGTTCTCCTACTCAGACAACTTTGTTTACTAGAATTTAATCTCGAGCTCCCTTCTAAAAAAGATGACAACAAACTTAAATGCATCTCACCAGTTCAAGCAAAATTCAGAGGCATTAAATGTAATTAATATCCACTGCTGTAGAAAGATCACTGCATGACACATGGCCTAAGAGTAGGCTGAGTTCATTTATAAAAGTAAACAAAAAACAATATTTTTTTTAAAAATGGGGTGGGTGCAGGAAAGGAAAGAATGACCAGCATAAGAGACACTGCATGTCCAAAGTTGATACCATGTGTCATGGTTTGAGAGCAAATTAATGATGACTAAACACACTAAGGGCTTGGACACCAGAACACTTCTAGTCACAGATACATTTAACAATAGCGAGTGAGCACTTCCTTGTCCCACAGGACAAATGGGACGATCCAGGAGAGAAGGCAGGCAGGTCAGCCTAACAGTTCCTAACACGATCTCCTGTGTCCTGCAGGGGTGACAACACAGTCCATGAGAAGGCTGGGTGGATCAGCACGGCGGTTCCAGCTGTGCAATCCACAGCCTCAGGGCCCCATGGGTCTCCCTCATTAAAGCCCTGGGGGCCTCCCAGAGCTTCCCTGTCGGTTTTGCTCCACATTCCCTAAATATTTTAAGATTAATAACTTGGCGAATCTACAGAGAACTCAATGAAATAAAGACTGGTAAATTACAACTTTAGTCGTAAGAACTAGCTCTGGAGACGAGCAGTTTTTCCTCCCTCTGCCTCTTCTGTTTTGATCTCATCCCCCTCAGTTCAAGCAGCTCTTTACACATCAGAATGATAAACTGTCTCAAGGCACTGATTCTACTGAAAATTAATATAGGAAAAAACCTTTTTTCTTTTTAAATTATGTAAGTTCCCCAACCATTTCACCATTCAGATTTGTACAATCGGGTCATCGTGGAGAAAGAGAGTGCTTCTTTAAGCAGCTTCTTTTACTTGTGTCATCTTAATGTTCTGGTCCAACTATAGCCTGACTTCAACTGACGGAAGGTCAGATAGCTCGTACTACCAAGCATCACAGGCAATAGCATTTATTATACAAAACACTACAGACATTAAAGTTTGTTACATTGTTACATAGAGTATTTAATTTCTATTCTAGATATTCATTGACTGTTTTATGAAATACAGTATCCAATAATTCCCTCATTAATTTTCATTGACAGAGCATCTAAATGATAAAGAAAAAATAATATGCATCTCTTTCCATTACGCGTGATGAACAAAATTCAAAGCAAATGCAGAAATGCAATAAACTTCCCATCTGACATTCTTGCAATAATTCTGTATCACAGGGATTTCAGATCAAATACTGGATTATTATTATGTCCATTAAGTATTTACAGGCAAAATGTAATTTCCATTTTATGTTATGTAGTTTAATACTATATACATAGAAACCAAGAGGCAAATACACTTAATGATTCAGTTACATACCTTCTGCTATGTTACTTTTGGTTTCCTACATAAACATGTCTTTATGCTTAAGTTACTCAGACCAGGAAAGAGTCGCTTGTATGCTCTTGGAATTTACCCATCACCCAAATATGAAGATAAGCATTCATTCAATCTGCTGTTCCATTGAAATCCCTCTCTAGAAAGAAGGGAAAACACAAGATTTAAATGTTGCAATTATTAATGTTTGAACTAAAGACCAGGGCTATGAGTTCCATTGCTATAACATTTGGACATTTAAGACAAAGAGAATACGACAGCGGAAAACAGAACAAAATAATCTAGAACAAAACTCACTCTTGTAATCTAAGTGTGATGAAGGCAAAGGACAGTCTACACCCCAGAACTCTTGAAGAACTAATACTGCAAAGAAAATTTAACTTGACCTGCAAGCAAACTTCATTGAAGTAGCCTCAGAAACTATTATGACAAGTGCCAGTGCATGTAATACCTACATTGAGTACAAAAAAGCCAGAAGGAAAGAGAAACTGACTACAGCAACAAGGAATCCACTAATAAGACTTCACAAGAAACAAAGCTTTACAAGCTAAAGGAAGAAATAATAAACACTAAAAAAAATAAAAACCCCACAGAAAATGACCCATGCATTTGAATTTTATTTTTAGATCACCTTGACATTTTTGACAGAAAAAGTTCCTTTTTCTACATTAATTGCTCCCAAAACTCTTGCACCAAGACACTCCTAATTTTCTTCATTAAGGTTTTTAATTGATTTAGTTGATTTCAGCCTCAGTACCACTCACCATGACTTTAACAACAGTTTGGGAACAACTATCCAAGTGCAAAGGAAAAGCAGCTGATCTGACCTATCTGAAGGTTATTAAGATACGCAATACTATATTGGAAACAATTAAACTGGGAAAAGCATACATTAGTACAAGTATTTTAAGATATGTAACAGACTAATGAACAATGGACACTTTTGAAAAATGTTAACAGAAGTTTTTTTTAATGGACGAGGCATCATATTTAAAAACTGAAGTCTAGATTTGTGTTTATATTGCAATATAAAGTAGGACTACGTTAATGGAAACTTGTGATGGCAGAGTCAGGAACATCAATAATTCAAACGAGAACCTGATTGTTATTAAGAAAGACAAAACAAAAGTGCTGACATAATAGAGAAAATGAACTTTACTATCATGGAATGTAAGAGCATACAGTTAGGAATACAAACTGGAGCTACGAATTGTAAACAAGTAAGGGCAAGACAGATCCAATTATAAAAACATCACAGGATCACTACAAATTACCACCAGCAATTGTCATGCATGTAATGAGAGCAGGCAAGAAAAACACAATCCCCAAATGTGCTGTATAAAACTACTAGGACTATTACACATTATAGTAGAAAAGTATTTACCCTGTTAACAACCAAGTATAGGAAAACAGAGGCTGCATTCGCTGGAAGCAACATGCACAGATGCCCACCCACGTTCCAACTCAAGCAATCGCATCTCTTTCCACAGTTTCCATTGCAATGTGGTTCTACAAGTTTTCTTCCCCTTTCCCTACCCAGCTGGTCACGGTCAGCCTCACGCAGAGCAGACGCAACCAACCTACTGCCACCAAAGCCACTCCACCAGCTTTCTAGCAGCCTTCTGTTGGCCTGCTGTCCCTGTAAGGTAGCAAGCAGCTGCCACTCAAAACTTCCCCTTTAACTGCTCCGCACCCAGATCAGCTAGAACCTGGATTGCCTTCCGTCCCGTCAGCAAAACAGATGCAGAGAAAAGACATCAGAACAGATCTATGGTGGGATGAATCATAGAATTGTCTAAGTTGGAAGAGACCTTTAAGACCATGGAGTCCAACCATCAACCTAACATTGCCAAACCCACCACTAAACCGTGTCACTAAAACGACTGCAGGATATGGGAGGACGCATAGGGTGGGAGAAGAGAAAGAAAAGAGTTGCGGTCTTCTGATGTACAGCACATTACAGTTGTTTAAACAGACACAAGGACAGTGATAAATAAATTACAAATTAACTCTAGTGGTTTATAAAAATGAAGGAAGGGAACATATGCTATCTGTTGTACTTGAAAGGCAGATATTTCAGAGGATTGAAGTCCGAAGCCCAGCTTCACACCCAGCGGCGGAGCGCTGTACGTTTTTAGGGGCTATCCGAGGCAGATGTCCCATGTCAGACTACAGGACTCTGACATCCACGACTCTTCTCCCAACACATTCACAGCCAATGCCTAAGAAGCCTCCACCATCCCCTCTCGACACGGGAAAAGCGCTGCCTGACACACAGCAGCGCGGAAGGCGGCTCCGCCTCCTCTCGGGGGAGGGACAGAGGAAAAAGGGGGCAGAAATCCCCCCCGCTCGCACCTCCGATCCCACGGTTATCGCTTGCTCGGCCCAACACTTTCTCCGGACGGCCTGGAAGGATCCGCTCACCACCCGGAGAAGCGACACCGGCCTCTGCGCGGCTGGAAAGCCCGGGCGGCAGCCGCTCCCCGCTCCTTGGCCGCTTCCTCCCCCCCCGCCTTCGCAGCGCCGGCTGCCGTCGGGCAAAGCCGGGCACCCGGCGGGAAGCCCTCACACCAGGCGCAGCAGCCATGCTGGACAGCGGGTGACAAAAGCCAACTCCGACTACTAACGGGCCTCCATAAAAACACCTGACAGAACCACCCCGGCGGGGCTCCCGGCCCGGCGCTGCCCTGACACTCCCTCCCTCACTCCCAGCCGCTCCCCACTCCCAGAAGAACAGAAGCGCGCCCGGCCGCCGCCCCGCACAGGTCGCCCACCCCTCACCCTACTTCTCCTCAGCGCCAACGCCGCCGCCGGCAGGGTCGTTAAACCGCCACAAGCTCAGACCCCGGGAACCTTCCCAGCTCCGCGCAGCGGGAGGGTGCGACGGAAGAGCCGCCGCGGGGCGCGGCGCCTGCGCGCTGCCGCCCCCCCACCACCGCCCGCCCCGAGGGGGCGGTTTCCGCGCGCCCGCCATTTTCGAGAGGGCGGAGCCGCCGCTGGGGCTGGGGAGTGCGGCAGGGCTGAGCGGTTCTGGGGGTTTCTTCTGTTTCCCTTCTCTGTGCTGTAGGGGCCGCGGGAGTTAGCGGCTGGGCCTGCTCGGGTCTCCCCTGAGCCTCTCGGGGCTCTAAACCGGGATGTAAGTTTCTACTGATCTCCGCTCTCCACCCCACCCCCCCCAACCCCGAAGCCGCCTTCTCTGAGGAGGCGTCAGGGGCCTCCAGGCGCCGCGGCTTCGTCTCCTCAGGCGGCTGCTGGCGGGCGGGCGGGCGGGCAGAGGGGAGCGTTGCGGGAGAGCAGGCCCCAGCCCCAAATCTGGAGTCAGGCCTGCAGCCCTCTTAGCGGGCGGGGAGAGCCCTCCAGAAGGCTGCTCGTCTCGCCGCCCGTCAGGGAAGCGCCTGGTTCTTTCCGTGCGGGGCGTTACTATCTCTAGCTCGCGTCAAGGCGGGAATTTTAAATGCTTGTATTCAAGATGGCTATGCGTCTGGTTATTTCGTTTTCAGGCAACTTCTCGGGTTTGTTTTCATCTTAGTTAAAAAAAAAAAAAACAACAAACAAACAAACGAAAAAAAGATCGTAGGAGATTGAGGAAGAATGCCACTGCTGTGCTTCAGGTGCTCAGGTTTGTAGGCAGAGCAGTGCCAGGTGCTGGGGTATTGCAGCAGAGAGACCGAGTGGGAGGGTTGTTAACGTGTTGTGGGCTTTATTTTTTTCTCTTTTCTCTTTCTTCTCCTCTCCCCCTTTTCCCTCCCCCCACTCTCTTTTTTTTTTTTTTTTTTTTTTAGTTTGTTTATT
>VFFE01008933.1:1233958-1274706 GCA_008921705.1 Burhinus oedicnemus | reverse complement strand
TCCCCGCCCCCCCTTTTTATTTTTTTTTTTTTTTTTTAGAGGTCTGTGGGTCAGACAAAGCATATGCTTGGCTGTCTTTGCAAGTTACCTTGGCAGTGAGTGAAAGCACATCTGTATGAATTAAACTTCAGCATTAAATCTCTTCTATAGTTATTTTCAAGTAACTGGCTTACTTTTCTGGCTGTGTAGAAAACTTTGTAGAGTAGAACGTTGTCTTAAAACACAATTTATAAAACCTAAAAGCTATATAGCTATAGCACATACTGGCCCAATGAGAAATTGAGAATATTTTGCATGGGGTTTTTTAGTTTATATTTCCTGTCAGTGATCTTAGAATAGCATGACGTCTTCAGTGATTTGTAACTGTATGAAAAAATCGGGTTCAGTCTCCCTTCTTTGGAAGTTACCATCTCTCTAAACAGATTGGAGGCTTGTGATGAATGAAGCTCCTCAATAAAATCTGAGTAGACAGATCACTCCTATTAAAAGTAGTAGATCTGTTTGTATACAGGATCCAGATCTAAATATTTTACAGAATATGGACAGAAAAACAAAGACTGGTAGGCCTCACAGGCTTTCGTAACTCAACCTTAGATATATATTGAATAGGGATAAGGAAAACTTCTGTCCTCAAATAACAATACTTTATTACCCCATAATGGAAAAAAAAATTGGGTTTTTTGTAGTTTTCAAATTTTTTATACTTATTTTTTTCTTTATTATTTGTAATCTTATGGAATTCTAAGTGTCATGAGAAAAGACATCTTCCTTTTTTGCTAGGTGTTCTCTTGTTAAACCCCACTGAAGCTGAATATCACGCTTGTCTTTTGGGAAGGTTTGGATGCCTTTTGTTAGCCTCCCCTGTGCATCAGAGAAATTGATCATCCAGGACTTCAAGAAATTATGTGATATATTTGCATGCTTTATTTATATTTTTAACTCATTTTACATGCTTGAGGTATAACAACTACAAAAGCAATACATTATGCTCTGTATGCATACAACTAAAATCAGGTTTAGTGAGTGAAGTAGTTAAATAAAATGGATTAGAGAAATGTGACTTTTGTTGAAAGTAAATCTTAATATGAGAACTTGATTTAAAAACAACGTGGAATTCCTGCAGTGGCAGAAATGGTGTATTATTGGTTAGCTGCCTTGCTTTAAAACAGTTCTAGAGTATAAAACAATGCACCCTACGATGCTGTTCTGACAGACTGGTGGTGGTAAATGCAGAAGATTGCTGTATTTAACATGGTCGTGCTCACTAGAAGCCACGAGGTGGCATAGCTCCTCACGTGTCTTAAGCAGACCCAGAGCACGGGTAACTAGCTCATCTAGTCATGATTTATTCAAAGGAGGGTTTTATTTTATCTGAGTATACGGTAGTTTCAAACTCAGGATGAAAGGAATACAAAACGTTTCGGATTTTATTTGATTTCTATCTTCTAATATTGAGGGAGAAAAGGGAAAAGTAGATAAATAAGCATGAGGCAAACTTTGTACAGTAAGACAGTGCAGGAATAGATTGGTATTGTGAGGGGGAAAGCAGAGTATGTGTTAGAGGCCTTGTATAGAAGTGGTGAGGTATGAAAACCAGAAAAATAATGAAAAAGGAAAGAAGGAAAGGAAGAAAATTTAATCTGTTAATGGGGTAGCATGGAGAATAGAGCTATATAAGTTAAATAAGTGACAAAGAAATATACTATCAAAGGGGTGTATGTGTACTGGAAGAGAGTAGATTTAGATATCAGGAAGAAATTTTTCACTCTGAGGGTGGTGAGGCACTGGAACAGGTTTCCCTGGGAAGTTGTGGAGGCTGTATCCCTGGAAGTGTTGAAGGCCAGGTTGGATGAGGCTTTGAGCAACCAGGTCTAGTGGGAGGTGTCCTTGCCTGTGGCAGGGGGGTTGGAACTAGATGATCTTTAAGGTCCCTTCCAACCTAAACCATTCTATGATTCTATGTTTTCAGCGGGTGTTTGTCATAGATAGTGCCAGTCACACAAGACCAAAATTAAAATAGTAAAAATATACACAGTGGTGTGTTTGTGCAATCACAGTGTTATAAATGTCAAAATATTTGTTGGAAGGGACCTCTGGGGGTTTGCAGTGCTGATTCCCTGCTCAGAGGGGGACTTCCACCAGTATTGGATTAAATCAGTAAGACAGTGTGCTGGCTAGATGTTGAAAATCTCCAAGAATGGAGATTCTGCAACCTCTGGACAACCAGGGCTGCAGTACCCTCTGTCACTTTTTTCCTGAAGTCCAACTTGAATTTCCCAAGCCAGAATCTGTGGCTGTTATATCTCCTTGGAATACAAAGGAGACTTTAAGTTCTGTCATCACTGTAAATATTCGTCAAGTAGCTTTAATCTACTTCTATTTGAACATAAACGTTTTAATGTGAATCCTGCCACTTCAGATGAGGAAGTAATTCCCTCAAGAGGTGTGGGTTTTTTGTTTTTAAATAAAGCTTGGATTGTGTGTATGTAGGGGACACATGACACCTGAAAATGAGTGATTTATTTTATTTTTTTCCCCCGAGGTTTTTTTTTTTTTTTCATCTTAAGGCTGTTAGCAATGAAAAAGTACAGCCCAAAGAAGGTATTGAGTAATAAACCATCTGTGACTAGGAGTCACTACACACTTAAAAGGCTTGGTTGCAAGTGTTCTTGGCTCATAAAAGTAAAACTGATAATGACTAAATATTCTGAACCTCATGTTTGTATGTTCTATGTCATATTATATTCTGAAAGTGTTTTATTTTGCTTGGCCTTCACAGCTGAAATCTTCATGCTTACAACAAAGAAGCTAGAATAATGGGAGTGACTAATCTGTGGCAAATCCTTGAGCCTGTGAGACAACCTGTCAACTTGAGCAGTCTCAAAGGAAAAACACTTGCTGTTGATTTAAGCCTGTGGGTTTGTGAAGCACAGACCGTTAAAAAGATGATTGGAGTAGTTACCAAGCCACATCTGAGGTATGGTATCCAAATAATTGTTGTAGCCGAAACTCTTGGAACTGTGTAATTTAGGTATGATACTCTAAATCTTAGACTACCTCCAAAATTCATATGACTGTGTTGTTTTGATTCTGTTATTATCACTTGTGCTATATGTGTAAAGGGTTTGAAGTGAAGACTGTCATACTGGCTGAATTCAACTTAATGCTTGGGTGCAAATAGAAGTTCTTGGGCCCAGCCTACTTTGCCTCGAGGCCTCAACTGTAGATAAGAGATAGATATAAGCAGAAGCATGTTTGTCGTACTGTGGTATATCGCTGTGTGATATATAGATTATCAGTGAACACAAATCAGTGTGTTAATTCCTATATATTTCTGAGGCTGTGTGATGGAAGGTAGTATGAGAGTTTCAACTGTTCATCACAGCAGTCTGGATGCTAGTGAATTCAGAGCATGCTGAGAGTCATGCGTACTCTACCTGATCTGGCTTATAAATTAAAATTCTAGTTAGACCCCATGTTGAGGGGTCATTCTTCAGGCTTATGAACAGCCTTGAACAATATTTATGGTTTTAATTTAAATGACTCACATACTTAAGGCATGAGCAAGTATAAGCACCTGTAACTTCAAAGCACTGTTTTCTGCAAATGATGCTAACAAAAATGAAAATGTACACAAATTTTCATAAATGATCCGTTATTGGTTAGCTCAAGAGTACTGAGTTACTAGCTGCTGTTAGTCGTTCCTGTGGCTTCTGTTGAATTCAGCTGATATGAAATATCAGCATCTTCTGAGAATAATTTCTTAAAATGTTATGTTTATGACCCCAAATGGATTATGAACCAAAACTTGAAGCATGACCAAAGTCATTACTTCCCCCTGGTAGGATGTCCTGTGTGCAATGGAATGGAAGCATCAGTCCAGCTCTCTTATGCAGTCTTTCCAAAGCAAGACAAAGGGATGAACAGATTTCTACCAAAAAAAAAAAATGTTTTCAGACAGTTGGAAATTAAATTGTTTTACTGAGTATTTTAGAGAAACTTACTGTGATTGATTTTTATATCATTTGTGAAAACAGAACTAACCTCAAAAGATCAGCTTATCCTTTTTTACCAACAGCAAATGTACAAAATTAAATCTAGAGTAGTGGTCTTTCCATGTCAGTTGAAGAGATACAAATGTTTGATCTACTCTTTTTGAAAGACTGATCCTGGAATTGCTGGAAAAAGCATATGCTGTCTCGTATTATTGCTCTTGATTTTACCAAATAGTTATTATTGCTCCCTTGCAAAATTCCACCCGTCAGTGATGCTAGTTTGCATATGAACTAAACTGGCATGGTAATGGTATCTATGAGTCTGTCTAATACCACAGCATTCAGTCACTTCAGAATCTTGATGTACCTGTGTTGATAGAGTTGGGATTAATATTTGATCTAAAAGAATCAATGTGGATATGTGTTTGGAAGCTGACTTTGGATATTGCATGTTTTTTATTAAACCTTTTAAATTTGCTTACGTCTTTCCACCTAAAAAAGATCTTTCGTGTCCTTATGGGGTATTTTCTTGGGAATTTTGTGAAGCTGTTACAAATTCATAGTAAAACAGCTTCAACCGAAGGCAGGGATGTAGCTGAAAGGTTTGTTAGCTTGGGGATGAGGGAACTGTAAAAGGTGGAGAGAAAGCTGAGATTGTTCCTGGAGTAGGTGGAGGGATATAAGGAAAACATCCGAAGAAATCGGGCTTTGCTAATACTGCAGCTTATGGAACACATTGTTTTATTGCAGAAACCTATTTTTTCGCTTCTCTTTCTTGACATCAATGGGAATTAAACTAGTGTTTGTCATGGAAGGAGAGGCCCCCAGATTGAAAGCAGACACTATGAGTAAGAGGAATGAGATGCGCTATGGACCTTCAAAGAAAGTTGGAGCTGCAAGAACAGGGAGATCTTTATTTAAAGCCATGTTAAAAGAGGTGAGTAATTGAGGGCTGTGTTTCAGTATTTTTAATGTGATAGGAGGAAATCTTAACCAAATACAAGAACTCAAAAGAATTAATAGTTCTCTACACAACAAATTTCAACAGTGTTTTGAGGGAATATATGCCTTTGAAATTGGACCGTACAGCATCTTTTAAGTGTTGTAGAAGACGGACAATGTCAGTTAGAATAATTTCCTTGTTTGATGTGTTTCCTGTGCGTGTTATGCTGTAGTGAGCCACAGTCATAACTGAGTGTTTATTACAGAAATTCAACTTCCTTATTCTTTAATAGTGTTAGTATTGTTACTTTTTTTTTCTAGATTGAAAACAGGAATGTGTTGTGTACCTATGTACACTAGCTAAGCTAGTGTGTTTTTGAAGGGGTACACAAAACTGTTGTGTAACCTAAATCTATGACTTGGTAAACTAGCTGTTATAGCTAAGAGGATATACTTGTTGAAAACCTACTGTATTAGGCTGAAAGGAAGACTGTATAGTCTTCTTTGTATAGATGGTTGAGACAACTCTAGCTGCAAAGACCTCCTGTTCAGTAATTTTGTTTTTCATTCATTGTTGCAGATATTAACCGTTTAACCAGAATTTTTTGGAATAGAATTTATAGATGCTTATGACTTCATCAGGTTGAATGTATCAGTTCATGTTTTATTCTTAAATTCTAAAATAAATTACTTTCTCTGAAATTTGTAAGAAGTATATATGAATATATATCAGTATGTCTTATACCATGATTCAGTCTTACTAGGCCAACAGTACTGTACTTTCATGCTTGATATTCTCAGGGAGTCTGGCGCCTGTTGAAAGATGTCTGTGCTAGCCCAGTATTACTCCTTGAGTAAACAGTGGTGTTTTACGAAGATAAATACTACTTTTGTTACTCTTATTTTGAAAACATCCTAAATAATCTATTTAAAGTGTAAAGATTTTTGTGAAGGGGTAATCATTAATCATGCTGTGTTCAAGTCCTGTAACTAATACTTTGCTTTTAGTTGGATATTTCTTTTGACTGTTACGGTAAACTATATTCCTCCTAAAGTAGTGCTTGTATTAACATAGTGTCCTACAGGGAGTGCAACAGTAGTGGATTTTGTATACACTTGGATCTGAGAAAACACATGCCAATAAGTGGATCTAATTCAGCATTCAGTCTCTCTTTCCTTTTGGATTCCTTCATTTAGTGTCTGGAACTGCTGGAGTGTTTAGGTGTCCCTTGGGTTCAAGCAGCCGGGGAAGCAGAGGCAATGTGTGCTTACCTAAATGCGAAAGGACATGTTGATGGCTGCATTACCAATGATGGAGATGTCTTCTTATACGGAGCTCAAACAGTTTATAGGAACTTTGCCATGAATGCTAAGGTAATGTACCTCATCCCGTTCTCATCCTCTCTTTAGACTCTTCCCAAAAATGTAAATAGAAAGAAGGGACTTGAAACAATTACTTAGATATTATTACATTTACCCTCTAATAGTTGGGTTTGTTTAAAGTAGCACCCTTAAGACGGGAATGTTTTGTTTGATTCACTGGCGATCTATGTATTGGATGTGAGAGCGAAACAACTGAATTGAAGAACACGTATGGCATTATTGTCTGTGTTTGTAGTGTCCTGTGATGTGTAATATAAAGCTAAGTATCGAACTTTTTGTCCCCTTTCCTCCTCTACAGTGGAGAATTTGAGTGAAATAATTGCTTACTTTAAATTTACCGTTAGGGCATATGGGAGTGGTCAGCCTCCTGGGTCTAATACGTGTTCGCACACTTGCATTGTACCGGTTTGTTTTATTATGAATACTATTCAGCTCCAATTCAGCATGAATAAGGTATGGATTGTACATCTGTATAATAATCAACTGTGATCATTCAAAAAAACAAATCAATTTATGACCTTGGGCTGAAGTGTTCACTTGTTAGGAATGCAATTTGCCAGAGCTGGCAAAAGGCAACCCCAAATTTTCAGAATTTATAGTTTCTCTGTAAATCAGAGAAAGGAACGCATGTGTTCCGTCTGGTGAATCTAACAAGAAAGTGGAGGAAAAATTATATTGAGGTTGGAATTTTAAATAATGTTCATCTGAAAGTCTTGTTGAGAAAATACTTCAGTAATATGAGACAATCAATAGAGTAGAAAAAAAGCACTATGAACAACTAACTTTTTTAAAAAAATAACTAAAACCGATGGAAGATGATTTGCTTTGATGGCATTGTGTTTGGATTTTGTCTTGACCTGGTTCCTTTTTCGTTCAACTTCCTTGTCTTTTATCACCAAAAATGAAGGTGGCCTCAATCTTTCAGGTGTACTTTGTTACATATCTAAGTCAATATAAAAAATTAATTTACATAGGTGTGTTTCTGCTAGGGGTATCTGTTCCAGAAAACCAGATCATTTTGGGTTGTTGGCTTGTGTGGGTTTGTTTTTTTAGGGGGAGGCAGTGTCCTGTGTTTTAACTCACATCAGTCTTGATTTCATGACGGTGTGTTTGAGTCCCTCTACCCTTTAGCTCATGCTAGGTAACATTTTAATTATTTTTTCTTTTTTTACTCAAGTAGGCCATTAAAATGTTGACATGGATTTTAAAAACTGCAGTTCCTGAGGACTTAGCCACTAATACTAGACAATATTAATTTTGCCACGCTTTTTTCTACAGGTAGTAAACACTAAAAACACCTTTTGGCATATTTTAATTTCTTTCAACAGTTGATTCCCATACTTACAACTTGGAATTCCAGAGCTGTAATTATTTATGTGGTGTGCATGCATTATATAACAAATTTTAATTGCTGGGGTTTTTGGGTGGTGGGGTTTTTTTTGGTTTTTGGTTTTTACGGTGTTTTTTGCCATCAGACACCTCTTATGGGATAGACCCATTTCCTGCAAATGTGGGTGAATATGGGTGGGTAACCAGTCACGATTAAATGTGACTCAGGGCAGTTCCTTTCCTGATGTTACAGAAATAAAATGTATGAAAAATTTCTCTTGCAGGATCCACTTCTTGACTGTTACACAATGTCCTCTATTAAGGAGAAGCTTGGTTGTGACAGAGAGTCTTTGATTGGGCTAGCTGTTCTTCTGGGTTGTGATTATCTTCCGAAGGTAAGCAATATGATTTTTTTTTTTAATAGGTACTTACAGTTTATTATGTTTCAAGACAGTGTATTGAGGAAGACTTGTGCATTCCGACAAAAGGCCAGTCAATGGATGATGATGTGGATGACAGTCCATCTTCACCAGAGGTGCTGGCAAAGTCAGATAGGCTGACCGCCTCCACGAGGAAGAAAAGAGAGGTTATAGTTGTAGGCAGCTCACTTCTGAGGGGAACAGAGGGTCCAGTATGTCAGCCAGGCCCTCCTCTTAGGGAGGTCTGCTGCCTCCCTGGGGCCCAGGTTAAGGACATCACTAGGAAACTTGCTAGCCTGGTGTGGCGTTCGGACTATTAGCCGTTGCTGCTCTTCCATGTGGGTGGCGATGAATCTGCAATGCATAGTCCAAGAGGCATCAAAAGAGATTTCAGGGCTTTGGGACAGTTGATAAGGGAATCTGGAGCACAGGTTATTTTCTACACTCTCCTCCCAGTTGTGGGCAGCAACATTGGAAGAAACAGACAAGCTCAGTCTACTAATACGTGGCTCCAAGGCAGATGTCACTGCCACAATTTGAGGTTTTTTGATAATGGGATGGCCTACACAGCACCAGGCTTGCTGGCATCAGATGGGGTTCACCTTTCTGAAAAGGGCAAGAAGGTCTTTGCTCGCAAGCTAGCGGGACTCATTGGCAGAGGTTTAAACTAGGCTTGCGGGGGGAGGGGTGCAATATTAGGCTTGCCTGTGACAAGCTGTGAGTTGACAGGCAAGTTAGAGGGCTGGGGTGCTGGCGAGGGCCCTCAGCCTGTTTCTCTGAGACGTGCTGGCTACACTGCAGCACACTTGAAGTCTTACAGAGGTGAGACAGGGGCTCCTGAGGTAATAAGAGCCCAGAGGGATACACCAGTGAAATATCCCAAAAGAATTAAGGTGTGTTCCTCTGAGAAGGTAACATGGTCGATGGCCCAGCTGAAGTACCTCTACACCAATGCACCCAGCATGGGCAACAAACAGGAGGAGCTGGAAGCCACCATGCTGCTAGAAAGCTACAAGCTAATTGCCATTACTGAAACTTGGTGGGACGAATCCCATGACTGGAGTGTGGCTGTCAATGGCTACAGGCTGTTCAGAAGGGACAGGCGAGGAATGAAGGGCAGAGGTCGTTGCCTTCTACGTCAAGAAATGGGTAGAGGATGAAGAGCTGACTCTGAAGAACAGCCATGAGCAGATTGAAAGTCTAAGGGTAAGAATAAGAGGCCAAGGCAGCAAAGTGAGCCTTGTGGTTGGTGCCTACTACAGGCTGCCCTGTCAAGGGGAGCCTATTGATGAAGCCTTCTTACTCCAGGTACAGGAGACATCGTGCTCGCAGGCTCTTGTCCTGCTGGGGGACTTCAGCCACCCTGACATCTCCTGGAAAAGTAGCATCACAAGCTGTAGGCAATCCAGGAGACTTCTGGAGTGCATTGAGGATAACTTCTTCAGCTCCACCGGAGGAGAGGCGATACTGGACCGATTGATCACCAACACAAGTGAGCTAATTGATGACATCAAGATTGGAGGCAGCCTGGGCCGCAGTGATCATGCACTGGTGGAGTTCGCAGCCCTGAAAGATACAGGTCAGGGGAAGAGTAAAGTCAGGACCCTGAATTTTAGGAAAGTAAAATTGTAGCTTTCCAAGGAGTCAGTCAATAGGACCCCCTGGGAAACTACCCTCAGGGACAAGGGAGCAGAACAGAGCTGGCAGATGTCTGAGGACACTTTCTGTAGAGTGCAAGAGCTCTTGATCCCCAGGTGTAAGAAATCAGGAAAGGAGGGCAAGAGACTGGCATAGCTGAGTGGAGACCTGCTGGTGAAACTAAAGGGCAAGAGACAGATGCACAGACAGTGGAAGCAGGGACAGGTATGCTGGGAAGAGTATAGGGATGAGGTCAGGAAGGCCAAGGCACGGCTGGAGCTGAACTTGGCAAGGAACACAAAGAATAATAAGAAGGGCTTCTACAGGTATGTCAGCCGGAAAAGGAAGGTCAAACAGAGCATGCTCACCCTGATGAGCAAGACTGGCAAACTGCTAACAAGGGACAAGGGGAAGGCTGAGGTATTCAACAACTTCTTTGCCTCAGTCTTCACTGGCAACCTCTCTCCCCACACCTCTCAAGTGGATGGACCACAAGGCAGGGACTGGGGGAGTCCTTCCCACTGTAAGAGAAGATCAAGTTCATGACCACCTGAGGAATCTGCACATACAAAAGTCCATGGGATCTGACGAGATGCATCCACGAGTCCTGAGGGAATTGGCTGATGTAGTTGCCAAGCCACTCTCCATGATTTTTGAAAGGTCCTGGTAGTCAGGTGAAGTCCCCGGTGAGTGGGAAAAGAAAAATGCATGCAATGTTTCCAAAAGAGGTAGAAAGGAGGACCCTGGGAACTATCGACCTGTCAGCCTCACCTCTGTGCCTGGGAAGATCATGGAACAGATCCTCCTAGAAGCTATGCTAAGGCACATGGAGGACAGGGAGGTGATTTGAGAGAGTCAATGTGGATTCACCAAGGGCAAGTCCCTACCTGACCAACCTTGTGGCCTTCTATGATGGAGTGACTGCATCAGTGAACAAAGGAAGAGCTATGGATGTCATCTATCTGGACTTCTGTAAGGCCTTTGACACGGTCCCCCACAACAGCCTTCTCTCTAAATTGGAGAGATATGGATTTGATGGGTGGACTGTTTTGAGAGAAATTGGTTGAATGGTCTCATCCAGAGGGTAGTGTTCAATGGCTCGATGTCCAGATGATGAGTGGTGTCCCTCAGGGGTCTGTCATGGGACCAGTACTGTTTAGTGTCTTCATCAATGACACAGACAGTGGAATCGGGTGCACCCTCAGCAAGTTTGTGGATGACACCAAGCTGAGTGGTGTGGTTGATGCACCTGAGGGACAGGATTCCATCCAGAGGGACCTGGACAAGCTCAAGTGGGCCCATGTGAACCTCATGAGGTTCAACAAGGCCAAGTACAGGGTCCTGCACTTGAGTTGGGGCAACCCCTGGTATCAATACAGGCTGAGAGCAGCCCTGCCGAGAAGGACTTGGGGGTACTAGTGGATGAAAAGCTGGACATAAGCCAACAATGTGCGCTCTCAGGCCACAAAGCCAGCCATGTTCTGGGCTCCTTGAAAGAAGCGTGGCCAGCAGGTGGAGGGAGGTTATTCTGCCCCTCTACTCAGCTCTGGTGAGACCTCACCTGGAGTCCTGCATCCAGCTCTGGGGCCCTGAGCGCAGGAAAGACATAGACCTGATGGAGTGAGTCCAGAGGAGGGCCACAAAAATGCTCAGGGGGCTGGAGCACCACTCCTACGAGGACAAGGTGAGAGAGTTGGGGTTATTCAGCCTGGAGAAGAGAAAGCTCCAGGGACACTTTATTGCAGCCTTTCAGTACTTAAAGGGGGCCTATAGGGAAGATGGGGACAAACTTTTTAGCAGGGCCTGTTGTGTTAGGACAAAGGGCAATGGCTTTAAACTAAAAGTGGGGAGATTTAGACAAGATAGAAGGAAGACATTTTTTACTATGAGGGTGGTGAAACACTGGAACAGGTTGCCCAGAGAGGTGGTAGGTGTGCCATCCCCTGAAAACTGTATGCAATGCATGATTACTGAGATCTAGTTGAAGAAGTTGCTTATTAAGTTGCTGTAAATTTTATTTGTGAAGGCTTAATAAAAATGGTTCATGAAAATGAGTCTTACAAAACTGCTATGAATTATTCCAGACTTTTATATAATAGGGGTGAAGACAGAAGTTTAGATGTTGATTACCTTGAGCAAACATGAGAACTGAGTTATTTGCCAGGATACTTTGAACCCATTTGTGTGTAAAGTACATTCCAGGAAGAGCAGTTGTGGAAAATGAGGAAAAAAAGCTTTGTCTATGCTATTTGGAATAGCAGTAATGGTAGTTTTGAACTGTAGTTATTAGTAGCATCGGTTCTGGATGCTGTTTGGATATATCCCCTTTTAGTTCTATCATTTTTAAATGCATGATTTATGAAGAGGTAGGAGTCACCTGTTTGCAAGTTTGCCTAATGAATGAAGTGAGAGGAACCTCACTGATTACTGCTTTATTTTTTTTCCTGTAAGTTCTGGAATTTTTTTGGAGACTTTGAACAGAAGCTGTTGTAATGGCTATTTGAAATGGAAAGGAAGTGGGATGAAACTTGATTTCCATACAGTTTACAGTGGTTAAGGCAATGGTTGCTCCCGTTCAGGCTTGCAGTGACTATCTAGTTATTCTTAAGTCATTGTGTTCCAATTTGATAAAACCGTCCTTTTAAACAAGTGATACTGCTGAAAGAGCAAAAAGCTCTAATTATTTTTTTTTTCTGAAAGACTTGCTTCTGTTATAGGAATATTTAAAAAAAAAGAACTTTATTTTGGTGGTTGTTATCATTATTATTACTACTACTACAAAATAAACGTATAAAGAGAGAGGGAGCAAAAGATCTAGTTACTAACCAGTGGTTATTGTAATGGAACTAGCAGCTTCCAGAATGCCACGTTCTTGCATAGCCCTAAAGTAACACAATTGTGTACTGCCAGAAAGGTCTTTTGAGTTATTGCAGCCCAGCAAAGTGGATAAAGACAGGAACTTCCGAGGAAATCTGAATTACAGGGGTTCATTGGGAATGGGTTTGGCATAACAGATAAATGAGAATACCACTGTATAATTGCACTTACTTTGTTGAATATATATCAAAACAATGCTTTCCTTGCAGAAGCTGAATATCAGTCTCTGTGCCTGAGTTTCTGTCTGCTGTCCAGTGAGAACTTCTAATTGGTTTTGAATGTACATTTATTTCATATTGCTGCATATATTCAGCTCAGCCATTACAGCTGAACAAAAATAACCTATAGATTTATTTATAATAATGCTGTAGATAGCACACTCAATACAGTCTTTATATTCAACTGTACTGATTCTTTGCAAAACAGAGTAAGAATTGGAAGAGGAACTAGAAAAGCAGTATGTGCGTTTTAAATCATAGAATAGTTTAGGTTGGAAGGGACCTTTAAAGATCATCTTGTCCAACCACCCTGCAATGAGCAGGGACATCTTCCACTAGATCAGGTTGCTCAGAGCCCCCTCCAACCTGACCTTGAATGTTTCCAGGGATGGGGCATCTACCATCTCTCTGGACAACCTGGTTCCAGTGTTTCACCACCCTCATAGTAAAAAATGTCTTCCTTCTATCTTGTCTAAATCTTTCCTCTTTTAGTTTAAAACCATTAACCCTTGCCCTATCGCAACAGGCCCTACTAAAAAGCTTGTCCCCATCTTTCTTGTAGGCCCTCTTTAAGTACTGAAAGGCCACAGTAAGGTCTCCCCGGAGCCTTCTCTTCTCCAGGCTGAACAACCCAAACTCTCTCAGCCTGGCCTCATAGGAGAGGTGCTCCAGCCCTCTGATCATTTTTGTAGCCCTCCTCTGGTTATTTTGGATCAACTGACTTTCAGTCTTCCGTGTGTCTAGGAGTTACTATAAAGTTCTGTATTTCAGTTCATGAGCTAGGTTCCAGAAAAGGAACCTCCAAGGTCAGGTTGGAGGGGACTCTGAGCAACCTGATCTAGTTGAAGATGTCCCTGCTCCTTGCAGGAAAATTGGACTAGGTGACCTTTAAAGGTCCCTTCCAATCCAAACTGTTCTGTGATTCTATGAAAATATTTGCTGTTCCTATCTAACTATTATCCACAGTGGTAATCCCTTTTCCTATAAAGGACATGCATACTACAGATGTAATAAGGGAGAAAACATCAAAATCAAGGAAGAGGAGGAATTCTTTGGGTTTGTCGTTTTATTGGGGGTTTTAATTATTTTTCAGAAAATATTCTTGCAGTTTGTCGCCCCTCAGAATTGATTTTGCATGAGTGCTTGAGGTCTTCAAATATTAAAAGTTGTTTCCTTTGTCATAAAGCATCTCTTTCCTGTGAGTGAAAGCTTTTTGCTGTGTTTCTTCTATCTGTTAAGTTCCAGCCTTTTGACTCTAAAATCCAAAAAATCTGTCTTCATCTTGTCTTTCCAAGATAATTCTGAAAATTTTCAGCTCTCTACCAGTTAGTTGGCGAGAATGTTACCAGTATTTTATATTGTTGTCCCATTGCAGGTAGCAAGAAGCAAAACAAACCAAACAAAACCTCTTTTCCTATTGTTTTCTACTACTTTCTTTCTCTGCCTTATTTTATCTGAGCTGCTATTGAGCATAAGAACATTTTATGCAGCTTGTGTGTTACAGTGGTAGTACAGCTGTAATCTGTCACCTTTTCTGACTTTAAAACTTGGTCAAAAAATATTTTTCTCAATTTATTCTCAACACCTGGGATCATCTTTGTCAGTTCTCTGCATAGTGTTACGAAGGCAGTTTTTATGAAAAACTGAATACTTTTCTTGTCATTAAATAATGTTTAATTTTCTGTCTCTACAGGGTGTTCCAGGAGTTGGTAAAGAACAAGCTTTAAAGTTAATTGAGACTTTGCAAGGTCGAAACTTACTGCAAAGGTAAAGTGAACATTTATGCTCAGTGCTGAAGTACTTTATGTACTCCAAGACAATGTTTGTAATACTTCAATTTGGGGGGTGGGGGTGTGGAGTGATTACCACATTCCTTACTTTGTTTGCTAAATGAATTCTGTGTTTTGCTAGGCAAGCTTCTTAATTGTTTCAAACATTAGCTGGCCCCTAGCTCTTGATCTAGCAGGTGTATATTGATAGATTGGAAAGGAAGTCATAGGAATTGATGCAAGACTTCTGCTGATTTTTTTTTTTTTAATTGAGTTGTGGATCAGGACATGAGATACCAAATGGTTTCTGTGTTTGTTATCATAATGTGTGTGTCAATACTAGAAATCGAACAATCATATAGTTTACTTTAAAAAAAGTCTATTTCATAAAACAGAGAACTTAGATGCCTGAGAAGTATAAAGGGAGCTTTTTTCAGTATTTTATTTTAAGTATGAAGGTTAAAAATACTTCTTAATCCTTTTAATGTCATCCTTTTAGGTTTGAGCAATGGAAAGAACAATTTCAGTATGATAATAATCCACCTTTGGTTGTTAAAAGGGTAACTCACTGTTCCGAGTGCCATCATCCAGGTCAGTGTGAAAAGTGCTGCATTTTATTTTTAGCCTGTTTATTTTTTTGTTCTGGGGGTGGGAGGTGGTGTATTTTTTGTTTGGTTGGGTTTGGGTTTTTTTTTTATGACTAGCATTAAAAATTGTTTTTCTTGTCATTCAGCTTCTGGACTATCTTCACATTTGTAGTATATAAATATTTTTGAGGCTGGGGACTACCTTTCTTCCAGTGTGAAACTCATTGATAGCAGATGGAATGTTACCACAATGCTGTTGTGTGATCCCCAAATATTTGCCTTTTTAACATTATCAGTAAAGTATGCATGATATACTGACAAGCAACTATTTCTTTAGTTGCCTGAATTGATCTTGCATCAAGACGACTGAATCCATTAGCATTGCTGGATTTTGCTGCAGTGTTTTCTTAAAGAGAAATGAATTTTAAGGAACCTCATTTTGGTAGCATCTTTCGTCAGTGAACTCGTTTAAACCCATCACTTGCAGAAGGAAAAGCTTGTTTGAAGTATGTTACTTACTTACACTTGTTAGGATGTCACGGACGACTTCTGTAGTTTTTTAGGTAATAAAGCATTTGGCGTAAGGTCTGAAACTGTTAGGAAAAAGTCTTAAGAAAAAAAACTTGCTTGTATTCGTCAGTTTTCACTTAAATATATAAATACAGCTAATGGACTCGGATCTGCTTACAGCTACTTTTCATGTCAGATTCATATGTGTTCTGAGCTTTGTGTATTTGGAGATTTTGGAAACCTCTTTTGTCCTCACACTTTGTGCATCTGCTTCTGTAGGATCTTACAAGGAACATGAGCACAGCGGATGTAAATTCTGTGAAAGCACTAGATCCTGCAAACCCAATGACTCCAAATATTGCTGCCCTTGTGAATGGCATCAGTTAGAGCGAATGAAACAAGCAAGTGCAGTGGAGGACAATATCAGAAAGTAGGAATGTCTTGAAAATTGAACTGCTTTTCCCTGCGTTTGTGTGCAGGATGAGCATTTAAATTCTGCATTTTTCCCATTTGTATGCAGTTCCTAACGCGTTTGTTTTACCTGCAGAAAAGCTAACAGTTGTGAGGGCTTTCCATTCTCTGAGGTAACAAACAAGCCAATTTAAAGATAATTTTTTTTAATGAATTAATTGAAATTTCAGGTTTCTGCCCTCTCTTAAACTGTCTCTTTTTTGTTTTATCTCAAGGTTATCCAAGAATTTCTTGTAAACAAGAATAAATTGATCAAGATAAAGGAGTACCAAAGGCCAGATTTATTGTCCTTTCAGGTATATAACAAAATACTGGATATTCAGCTCTGTAGTTTTTTGTTTATTAGTAAGGAAGGCATCTGATAATTTTTATCTTCATTGGTAATTTTACTGAAAATAAGAATTAAAGAATGTTGCTACAATTTCGTTATATACTTCATTTTTTGAAAGCCTGAAATTGGAGACTTTGGAAAAAAAAAAAAATTAGTTGACGTAAAAACGTATGTAGAAAAGTGGAAGAAAGAGAACTCACAAAAAAGGTCACTTGCCATTGTTTTGTTTTTCACTGTCCAGTATTACTAGATTGGGTTGCTGAGTGCTGCATAATCTGTATAGTGTATAAAGTACTACATGGTTATATGGCATAATACATGCTTCAGGGATGTTATCTTTTTTTGGTTTCACCCACCTTTTATAAAGTTATTAACAGATACAGCTCTTGTTTTTACTCATACTTGTTTCATCATCCTACTGACACAGTGCATGTATGGTAACTTCAGGTATTAGCAAGTCATGATTGTGGACTCTTTTTTTAACATTAAACTTTCTTTTCAGTATTTTTTTTTTGTATCATTGAGATAACCAGCTTCTGTATACAACAAGCAGAGTGACTTTTATTCTGAATGTTGCCTGTTTTTCCCAAAAACAGATAGCAGGCTTGTATGTAGAATAGACTAGACTATTTCAGTTGGAAGGGACCTACAACGATCATCTTGTCCAACTGCCTGACCAATTCGGGGCTGACCAAGTTGAAGTATGTTATTAAGGGCATTGTCCAAATGCCTCTGAAACACTGACGGGCTTGGGGTATTGTCCCCCTTTCTAGGAAGCCTGATCAATGTTTGAGACAACCTGTCCCAGTGTTTAGCACAATACTGCCAGCTTTCAAGTTTAGAAGCCCTTTAATTCAAAGTGCACAAAGCTCAAAAGTGGTCCATCTTATTCCTCTGTCCATAGACAAAAGAATAAATACCCTGAGAGGCGTTTTTTTCTTTTTTTGAGGGATAGGGGAGCAGGGGAGGGTGTTAATATATGCATGTTAGCATTGTTTTCTAAGAATTATTTTTATTTGGTTCTTATTGGTGAAAGCAGATCTTTTACAATGTTTCTCATTTTTCCAGGATTGAATAAAGTGTGAGAATTATGTACGGTATAATAGACTGCTGTTGAGCAGTGTAGCTGTAATGAAAATCCATGTTAATCCTTCTCTGATATGCAAAATCTGTAATTTTCACAGCTCCTTGCATAGCTGATCTGAATCTGGTAAGGTGTTTAGCAACTGTCTTATCCCTGCTGCTGCCACTACACAACTGTTCTCTTGGCTTGTTGTCGACAGCTGATGAATCTGCCATGTTATGGATGACTGTTCCCTCCCTTGTCAGTGAGATACCGTTAGGCATTCCATTAACGTATGAGTGTTCTAGGTATTTTAAGTATTTAGTCCTGTGTCCCTACTACATAGCTGTCTAAGCATGATATCTAACAGAATAAAAAAGTTTTAAAGTTTTGGGGTGTTTTTTTTATACTAACAGGTCTTTGCTTCTGAGAAGATGGAATGGAACAAACATTACGCTTGCAAGAAACTGTTAGCACTATTGACACATTATGATATGATCCAGAGAAAATCTGGATATATTGATTCAAAACAACTACAGGCAATACGGTAACATAGTTTGATTTCTTGAACTTAATATGTTTACTTCTGCTGCTGGGTGAAAGTCATGGGGGTTTTTTTATTTATTTTTTTACGGAAATACAATAGTTTTCTTCCATCTCTGTTTCAAGCTTTGTGCTCATTTTGAGTAGGCGTAAAATTTGGATCAGTACACCAATTCTTATAATACTGCTGCACAAAGTAATACGTACAGTAGTTTCCTTTCATTCTGACAATGCCTGCTTTTTGCTATGTGTGCTTTCTGTTCTGTTTTCTTGGATCTGCACATGAGACTTAGCATTACAAGTTTGATCCTCTGCTCAGGTTCTTGGCATAAGTTGAACTGACTTTTGTGATTAAAAATAAGAGCCTAGGCTTAAAAATGAGCATCTGCAGATTCAGTCATGGTCTCCTGATTTCTTGTCAGACCTACTGATTGTCATTGTATAATGTGTCTGATGAAATCATTGGCTTACGGTTCTATTCTACTACCCCTTCTCAAAACAATGTTTTTGTTCAGGACTGATGCATTTAGGAATATAAAAATGGCCAAATATCCTTTTACTAAAAATGAATATGCAGGGGAAAAAAACAGGATAAGCATGTAACTACTGTTCCCTAGAGTATTTTCCCACCACCCAGGTTTCTGTTACTCAGGAGTTTTCTGAGCTAGAATTAGTATCTTCTTACTCTGTCAGCCCTCAATGTCTTTTTTTTTTTTTTTTAAATGATCTAATCTTTCCTAAACTTATGTAAACTTTTAGAATCTACAGTGTCTGTTGGCAAATCTGAACTTAACTTCACTGTGTGAAGGGAATTACTTACTTTAACTTTAGTATATGATGATTTCATTTCCCAAATGAAACCCATATTCCACCCACCCCACCCCCCAAATTCTTGTATTGCAAGAAGATTAGTAGTTTTTCCATGTTCCTTGATGCCGTTCAACATTTTACAGACCTTAATTTTGGGGGACAGAAGAACAGTCAGTAGCAATGTGATAGTATCTCTTCTGGGTTAATGTGTCATAATCTGTTAAATTATTATTTGCAGAGAAACTGTTCTATTCAGCGTTACCTTTCAAAAGAGTGGAGAGACTGGTTGGGGGCTGCTTTAAAATGGGCTGGCTAGATAAATTACCAGCATTTACTTTGATGAATGAATTAATTGACAACCTCTGTTTATAACACTTCCTAGTGTTTCAAGAGTTTGAAAGACAAATCATGCATGCTCTAGATTTCTTTTCTTAACAAGTGTTTAAAAATGCAGTAATGATTCAGCAGGAGCCTCTTCACTTGTAGGACCCTATTAAACTGGGGTATAGATAACGTTTTTAGAAAAATCTCGTAAAGGCTGACTGTCCCTGCTCGGTTCGTGTTTTATCTTCCTTTACGCTCTCATGCAAAAGATATAAATGACTCAATCTGGTCATTCAAAAAACTGTCTATGGCAACAGCCTTCTCGGTGGCATAGTTGAAGATATCAAACTGATGTTTGTAGGAGTCTGCGTTACGGTTGTCTGTTACAGAATAGCTTTTTGATTTCTTGTTATGCTCCTCTGGGCAGTATCATTAAAAAAAAAAAAAAGTTTCAATATTCAAATCTAGACCCAAAATTTTACTGTATAACTTAAAGAAGTAGTGTATTTTTTAAAAAGTATATTAATTTCACTATTACAAGAATATTTTTTTTTCCTCTGAATCATTACAAGTTAGGGTACTGAAACAGATTTTTTTCATTTCCTGTTTAAACAAAGTAATTTAATGGGCTTCTTTCTGTCTACAGGATAGTCAAGACACGTGTTAAAAACGGAATTCCTTGTTTTGAAATTGAGTGGCAAAAACCAGGTTGGTCTGGTTTCTATGTACCTTATGAAACAAAACAGTTCATAGGAAAAGAGAAAAGCATGCTTTAAAGAGGAAAAGAGTTTAACAACCTTATGAGGAAATGAAATGTGGGTGAGATTGGAAACTGTTCTATGAAAAGGATAGAAAATGTGCATCAAATTTCACATACTCTGAAAGTAAAAGCAATGCTTCAAAAAAAAAAAAATCTACCTAGAAAGCACGGGACTTGGTCTTCAGGTACATGTTAATAAGACCTGGACTCTATATTGCATATGTTATTTTGCTGTGTACCTGAAGCTGTGACTGTTTACTAGCTAGACATTTTTCTGTACTGACAGACTTCTACCTTTGGTGTGCCTGTTTGAGCCAGGAGACTGGCAAAAATAAAAAGACTTTACTTGTAGCTAAATCTCAAGCATTGTACTATTGACCTTTTTACATACGTTCTTTGTACTCTGATAAGTCTTTTGTTCTTTGTTTTTCTTATTCCTTACTTTGAAATGTTAGTGTATACATGTCTAGTGTATATACATGTCTAATGTACGTTCATTAATTTTTTAGAACATTATGTTGATGCAGAAGATGAGCCTGCGGAGTTGTTTGTAGTCACAGTAGAAGAGGAGTCTTTGTTTCGGGCTGCTTATCCTGATGTCGTTGCCCTTTATCAAGTGGTGAAGTCGGAAGTTCTGAAGAAGAAACAGAAAAGTAAGTCCAAAAGTTTATTTCTTACAACTTATGGGTCTTGCCAGAATACATGAAGCAAAAGCAACAAACACTTCTCCCATTGTTGAGCGATACCTTGTTTCGTCAAGATCAGGGCACAATATCTTGCAGGGACTGTGCTTTTATCTTACCATTTTATACTTTAGCACTAGGAAATCTGAACTGTGGTTAATGTGCCATTTTGATATGCCTTTTTTATTTTTTTCAGACAGGAAAGACAGACCAAAAGAAAAGGAATTATCAAATGTTTATGATGAGGTTAGCGATCTTCTGTCTCAAATGGATTTAAAATCTAGATGTGGAATTCTTCCTGTGCAAGACTCCACATCAGATATAAAAACTCCCCCAGAAGATCAGATACACCAGAGAAGTACTGAATCAAAAGATCTAGTCTTAGCTGCAACTTCCTGCGTAACAGCTGTTGAAATGCCAGCATCAGCAGCTGCTCTTCCTCTGACTGCATCACCTTACTCGCTCTTACAGAGTACGTTGGCTGACTCATCTGTATTGCCAGCACAATTTATTGAAAATTCAGGGATATCATCCTCTTCCTCTGTAACAGCTGGTGTACAACTGAGCAGTATTGATTGGGAAGGAACCTTCTTCAATGCTTCATCAGCCTGTGGGGGTGATACCCATGATCCAGCAGCTGCCTTAACTACATACACAAAACACTCGCATCCGCTAGGTCATGAAACAGTAAGAAGCAGCTCAGAATATTCTGATGCTATGCAATCTGATCAACATCATTCTGATAACGCAAATGATTTGGTTTCTGATGATGCTATGGATGAACTTGAGAAGTGGTCTTTAAGTGAGCGAATACTTAAGAAGACTTCCATTCCATCAAAGCCTTTATTGTCTGAAGATGTAATGCGACTGGAGTCTTTGAAATGTTTTAAACAAACAAAAGAAACATTGAATCATGATAAAGATTATATCTCTTCCTCATGCCGTTTAAACAAACTAGTGCAGGAAGATAAAAATGTGCTATTGGAAAATCATTCAAAGGAATCCACCATACACATTTATCATTATCAGTACAAAAAAGCTGACGGCCTGACTAAAACGACACAAAAAGACCATAATATAAGCAGTTCAACACCTCTAGCCCTCAGTAGGCAAACAACAGAGAGACTGCATCCTGGGTGTGAAATGCTTCCAGTGTCTCAAAAGCCAGTAGATGTTATAACTGGCTGTCACATTAAAAAAGCTTGTACTCAAACTACTTGGAAAACTTCTTTTAAAAAGAGTGTGTGTCAGAACAGATGTTCTTCTAGTGAAGACAGTGATGATGGGGATATGAATAAAAATTGGATTTATAAGCAGCAGAAAAGTCAACTGAATCCTGGTCAGTTTAAAAAATGTTTCACAAAGGAAAGGAGTGATGCTGTTACTAGCAAAAGAACAAACAGTGACTCAGCCCTTATAATTAAAGGGAAGAAGAACGAGAGCAGTTTAAAAAAAGCTGGTAATAGTTTGTCATTGCAAGTATCTCCAAAACCATCCTCTGTAGGGGAAATTAATTGTTTCCAGAGTCCAGAGCAACAGTTTGAGAAGTCAGGTCCTGGTCCCACACAGCAAGCTGAAAACGCATGGGCAGACAGTCCTCTTCCCCTGTCTGAAAGACTAAAAGGAAGAATCAGAATCAATTAACTCTGAACCTTCAGCTCTTACAGAGGTCTTTCTCAAAGTTTCTGCAGTGTGCTCTGTCAATTTTAAGTGGACGCAGTTTTGATGAACAAGAAGTGCTCTGAAATACTGCATACTGGTGCTAAAGTTTGAAACTAAAATGTTAGTAAAAGTACCAAATAGCTCATTACAGGTGAGTGCCAGTTATTCTGGACTTGATTACATTCTGAACTTGATACATGAGCATCAGTATATAGTATACAAGGGAGCAGGGGGGTTTATTTACAAAATAAGAAGGGCTTTTTCCCAGCCAATTGTGAGGATTTTTTGTACACCTGTTAGTCCTTCTGCTTATAAAAACAGGCTTATTAAAATAGAGCTTGCACTGCTGTTGGATATTCTTGGTCAGAATAAGTAAGTGATACAGGTCTTTCCAACCAAAATTTTCCATTACGCTCCACTAGCTTAATTTTGCTAGTTTTAAAATGGGTTTTCAAATCCTGGGATGCTGGTTGCGTTATCTCTGAAGGACCAGATAGAGACACATTGTAGATGTACCTTGCAGGGTAGCTTATCTGCCATGCCCTATAATAAACTGTTCTTTGAGTGTGTGCATCTTCCAAAGAATGGAATAGGCCATGTAAGGATATTCTGGTTTTGTAGCTGTCATATCTAATATTTAAGGAAATTTGATGGCTGCTTTAATCAAACATTTATAGTTTGGGGCATTTTTTTCTTAAAAATATATATAATATACATAGATATAGATAATACAATCTGTAATTAGCCCAAATGGTACTGTCTTATTTTCCTCTGTGGGCAGATGCAGAAAGTTTATTTATAGTTGATTTTCCAAATGACAAATGTATTATGGAAATGAGGGGAAAAGTTTTGAAGATTGTCTCTGTCTCTCTCTTCTGGAGACTTTTAACCACCCAGCTGATGTGAGAGAGTAGCTAGAAGAATAGAATTGCTAAAGCGAGTAAGAGTAGCAGTCACCTGGGGACCATAAATGGAGAGATTCCTTATGCAGTGGTCAGTAGTGGGGAGATCAGACCATTTTTTCTGGAAAAATATGTTTATTATGTATGGTTCTTTCCTTGCTGCTGATTCTGAATACTGGAAGTTGGAATCAAGAGTTTGAATTTTCATTTATAAAAACACCAATGTCATGTGAATAGCCTCACTTTTGTTCACTTCGAGTGTATGAGAATGTGCTCTTTTGTTGGAGGGATCATACAATTTCACCCACAGTGTGTGGGGGGGGTTGTATTAGGGTTTTGTTTAAAATTGAGAGGCAAGAGCAGTTTTTGGAGGGTTTTTTGTTTGCTTTCCAAATCCGGCTGGGATGACTGCTTTAATGAATGATTTGCTGAAAGTACTCTTGCCAGAATTATGGGGAATTCATGTTTTGCAGATGATGGAAACCATAAATAAGATGTAATCATAAGATACTAAGAACTGCAGAGGAAAAAACAAAAGACTGTTGCTGGTTACTACTGCAAATAAATCTGGTTTCATAATTACACATCAAGCATGAAAAGCAGAAAAACTTCAATTTTATTTTTTTTTTCCCATTTGCAATGAATCTCAATTTTGTGCAAGTTTTCTGCCACTGCTTTAGGAGCAGCAGTAGGTGTGAAAACAACTGTACAGGATGCCCTCTCTCATTTAGGCTATAGCTGCTCATTGCAGCAAATAAACACAAGAACATTTATCATTGGGGGTAACTGATGCTTTAAATAAACTTGTGATTCATTACAGAAGAGAAATGACAGTTTTTAAAGTGTTTTGATTTCTCCTCTTTCTGTAATTTACTCAATCTAAGGATTAGGGATGATTTTTCTTCTTTGAAACTGTACCGTGCCAGAGCTGACTGTTTTGCAACTTCTCACACTTGTGAAGATGATGGTTAAATAAATGGAGTGGGCGTACCAGATAACTTTCTTCTGCAGGAAATATTCCTATAAGATTATGTTAAACTGGCTGTAAGTGAATATGATGCATCAGCCTGATGACCCTGGCTATATTTTCATTTATCATCTGTCCTAGTCAGCCCAAATAGGCTCTATCAGGGTGCTTCATGTGAAGTAACAAAACTATATCTGCTATGGGGATGGGGCAAGTGAAGGATGCGTCATTCTTCAAGTACTTTTCTGAAAGTTTTTGTGTAGAAGTACTTTGCCTGGTTTATCACGCCTGATGTCAGCATCCCTCTAGCTTAAATCATTCCTGCAGAGATACAAGGCAGATCCAGAGGTTCTGTCTTAGCAGTATAAATATCATTATTTCCACTTATAAACAGTATTAAACATCTACTTAGATGCAAATTTATTTAGCATAGTGTAACAAAGGGAAACATTTATTTGGCATTCCTTGTGCTTGTAACTCAGTATTTAATGTCCATGGGGAAATCAACCAGAAAGGAAAATAAATACTGTTTACATGGAATATATACAGAGAGCGCTACAAAAAGTATAATGTAAAAAAACCTAACCCACCTCTTAATTTCTATAACCATGACACACTGTCAAGCTACACATGCCCTTACTTTTTTGATGGGATGATATTACTGAAATACTTACCAACATGTATGAACATGCTTAACAAAAGGAAAAATTCATTTTCATTGCTTTTACCAATTTCTGCTTTATCGATAGAATTTATGAGCTTGATCAATCTTTTGCTAGTTAACAGAGCAATTTCCTAATCTGAGAAGGGGATTATTTAATGTTGAGGCTTTGCACAGGCTTGGATCTGTGCTCTTATGTCAAGAAAGATACTTGGAAATATAGCGGTGAAAGAGACGAACGGCAGCTGTTACTCGAGACAGGATAAAGTCTTTTCATGTCTAAAAAGGTGTCAAACCCTGCTGTATTATATCAGCAGATAAAAGGAAACTGCGGTTAGAATATTATTGAGAGTTGTTATAAACCTAAGTGCTACTGACAAAACAGTAAACTTGGTGCTGGATTTAGCACTTTTCCCTTCAGGAAACAAAACACTTTAACTTTTTCAAGAAAACAAAATTACGATGGGTGACAGAACCACTCTGCGCAGTTGTCTTGCTTATGTATCCTGCATCATAGCTACTATCAGTACTGAACTTCATTTAACTTAATAAGCTTCATCACATATAAAACTTTAAAAGTTCTTTAAACCCAAGACTTGTCTCCACCCCCACCCCAGTTTCCCTTGATGGGGTTGGAGAGATTTTGTCACCTCAAAGACTGAACACAGCTGGAAAAAGGGGCATACCTTGGAAAATTTTGCTCCATGCAAACAGCTACATATATTAAAATTCCACCTGATGGATATTTAAAGTGAATTAGCTGCCTGAGTAAAACACAATGAAGGAGAAGAAGCTCACCAGGGATATTTTTAATGCCAAGATAGTGTAAAAGTAGCTGTACCTTAGCATTTGTGTTATTTTAGTATCTGATTTTAAAACGCAATTTGTTCTGCTAGAGCACCTCTCTATCCAAGCTCAAAGCCAAGTTAGTTGTCGCACCAAACATTCTTGACAAAGGCTGGATCTGTGGCAAGCTGTGGGTATTCTTTAGGACATGGTGGGAGGACCTGTGAGCGTGGTCTGCTTTGAATAAATTTGTGGGCAAACTTGCTAGATGAAGCCTTACGTGCTGTCTTCTCCCAGCATCCCAGTGCTGCCCTGGCAGTGGTACCACATAACAAATAGCGGACAGGCAAGATAGCACAAACCCGAGAAACTGTCCAAGTTTTATCTGCTGCAAAAAACATTAAATTTGTGGCCTCGTTTCAGGTCAAATTCAGGCTGTCTTCCAGTCCAACGTGAATGCCAGGTCTCAGAGCAGCTTTAGCCTTTAAGCCTCTGTCACTCAGCCCACTGCGATGTCTTGTAGATATTTTCTTTGAATCTTTTGCACTGGTGAGCTAAATTCACTGCTTGGTCTGCAACTGGGTGGAAAAGAGCCCTGTGCTCAAGCTCACATTCCCAAAGTCTAGAGTTTAATGAACAAAGGACTTCAGGAGTTACACACACGTGTACACCTGTTGTACAGGGGCTTTGTAAGACTTTTCATCCCAGCTAACGCGCTGCTAGTTTTTGTAATTGTTGAATGGCCTCTACCAAATAAGACCTGCCAGTTAGAAATGTGGGAGATGGTCTGTTTTCTTCTAATGAGTTACAGAGCTGATGTCTCAGTGTGACCTAGGAAGACACGGCTGGGGTAGACAGCATCTTTCAGATGAGATGCTGCTGAAGGAGTGGGCAATTAGCAGTTCATAGATGACTGTATGGCACTGGGACAGCTACGTTAATTGCATTTTTCTATACCTAAATTGTTTTTGTGGTTTCGTTTTTCCAGAAAGCTTGCTTAGCAGTGCAGGCCACCAGTCTCTTACATTCTCTTGACTTTATAGAAGTCTGAAAGTTTCCTGAGAGCGGGTAAGCAGACCTATTGCTTAGTAGACTTAATCAGGCCTCCCTTATTCTGTTGGATAGACCAGAAGAATGTAGGGTGTCTTTTTTGTAGCATTTCTTAATAAATTGAGAATTTCAGGTGTGTTCTTGGCCCAGATGGGTCCAAATCATCTGTCTTCTGGGAGAGTAGCCGCACCACCCAGTTTTGGGCATGGAGCCTTATGGAAAGATGCCTTGTCTATGTCATGTGACTTCTTTCCCTTTGTCCTTCACTGATACTTTTTAACAACTGCCCAATTTCAACCAAATTTGATGGTTTCAGAGCTATAAATTTTGATAATCAATTGCTCAGGCAAGGGAGAAAGACTTTTCATGCCTTCCTGATGGAAAGAAACGTGCAGTGGCTCTGATGACAGCCAGCTGGGCAGTCAGTGCTCACATGCTTCCCTCAGCTGTACCAGGGGCCAGCTTGTGGCTATCAGGCTGACCAAAAAACATGGAAAACGTGGGGGGGGGGACACGAGGGTGTGAAGGTCGTTTTGCCTTTATCAAAAGCCCGAGGAAGGTGATTTTATGCAGAGGTTTAGGAGATACAGCAGAGGAGCAGGAGATAGTACAATGGGGTGTCATGAGGTGTATATTAATCCTGGATACCTAAGCACTTGTGTTATAAGTTTGGGAATAACCTCCTGGGAGAGCCCAAGGCATGCAGTTCAGCAGCTCTGCCTTCGTACAAACCTGTACCAAACTGCTGCCCTCCCCTCTCTGGCTCCTACCATAATTTTTAGTAAGGCTCACACAGCCCAACATCTACTTCTGCTTTTCTATTACCTTTTTAATCTTTTACAGCATGATTTCAGGTCATGGTTTGCATTTATTTTGAACATCATGGGGTGTGACGTTTGTAGCTGCTCTTGCCTTCAAGTCCAAGTGGAGGTGATGCGATCCCACCCATGTGTCTCCAAGCACAAATACACCTTCTTCATTCTGGTGTCTGCTGATATGCCATCATCAAAGAGGATGTCACTCTGTTTTCTGGACTTTTCTTTTTTTACCTTTCTAAAAATCCTAAATCTTACTGCTTGTAGATTGCTTAGAATTTGCAAGATAGATATTTGGGGAAAATTGTCGCCTCGTAATTTTTGTCTGTGACTTTAATTCTTTTCAGTTGGTGGTATATTTATATTTTCTCCCAGTATTACTGTCAATTGCCAACTGTTACAGTGGTTAGTACGCTAATCATAAAAGCTCATAGAATGTGTTATTCTGCTGTCCTGTTTTATGAATATTTTTGGCAATACCATAAGAAAACACACATGGTTAAGAGGTTCTGAGATATAATGTAGGAAAAAAAGCAGGATTCACAATGATTTTTTCCATTTTGTTTTGGGTTTTTTTCAGTTGAAAAATCTAGTTCTGTTTTACAGAAAAATACCCTATCCGGCACTACTCCTCCAGCACCTTCCCCATTGCAGTCTCTGGTGTTAGTGGTTTGGAAGGTGGGCTGGGAAGTATCCCATAATAGTTGATTGATTTCCATATAGCAGCCTAGCAGATTTCAAAAATAATTTTTAAAAAGCCACTAGTCCTTTGGTTGTTCTGCTATCTGTAGCCCACCGCTGAGGTCTTACAGAGAGGACATTCCTCTCCCTGCACTGATAAGCTGAAGAATATACCTGTGTCAAATGGGCACGTGGGTCCTGCACGGAAGGTGCTTCAGTGTGTGCACAGAACTGACAAATTTATTCAAGAAAATGATATTCCTTCCAATAATAGTGATGTGGTCTTGCAACAACTTCTTCGTGATAGCCTATTTAACTTGTAAAATACCAGCAAATTAAGTGTTGGGTTTTTTTCTTTTTTTTCTTTCTTATTAAAAAAACCAAACCCACGCATTTTGTGCTGGGAGGCCATGAATTAGAGATGCAGAAAAAAACACTAGCATAAATGTCTTCCAACTGCCAAGCCACTCTCAACACAGAAGCCCAAGATTTGGAACTGCTTTGACGTGACAGTGAATGGGGAAAAGCTTTCAAAGCTGTAGGGTTCTCCTGGTGTGACATCCATGTAGGTGTCTATATAACCTTGTACCACCTTCTTGTATCAGCTCGTATAACCTTGTTACTCACCCCTGGGAAAATTACCCTAGTTTGTATGTTGTGTTTAACCAATCGTATAATTCAGAATATAACCCAAGTAGGTGACTGTGGAGGGACGAATGTTTCCGAGAGGGAATATACCAAAACTTTGACCAGCGGAAGAGCCCGTGAGGTACAAAGCGTCCTTGGTGCAGATAAAAGTTACCACCTTCTGAAGATGCCTGCTGAGCACAGGGTCCCCAGGCAGCTCCCCTCAGACAGCCCCGCGTCCATCCTGACCCGGAGCGTTCTGATCAAGGCGTATCCGCTTTCAAAGATAACAATAAAGCTCGAGTAGTGAAACCTCTCTGCAGTTGTTCGTTTAACAAAACAGAGTGCTAGGGTTTCCCCTTGTAAATAAAGATTATAGTGCCTTTTTTTTTTAACTCTTCTCGTCAACTATATCAATCAAATATTCTACTACAATACTGAAACTATAAAAAAACCTCAATACATAATACCTTGTAAGAAAGTGATTATGTTTTCAGAATAATGACAGCCTAAAATACGGATGAGCATGGCAACTGTCTGGAGAACATACAGTTTAGGAAGGGCACGTTAAAAAATTCCCCTAAATGTAATTCAAGTTAAGAAGCCAGTTGACAATTAGTACATAAATCACAGTAGCTCATAGTTGGGCAATTAAAAAGAATGGCTTATTGTAAGTACTCTTTTAATAACCTGTTGTCACAGATCTCAGTTTGACTTTAACATTATGTGATCACATATTTTATTTATGGATCATTTGAAGAGTTTGTTATGCAGATATTCTGATTAGTGGGCTATTGGACCATTAGCCAAATAAATCTAAAGGTAATAAAACTCACAGGAAGATAAATGGCTTGCTTCTTCTTGTTCTTTTCAGCCAATTCAGGCTAATTTAAGCCTTTCACAGAATGGTGATAATGAAGGATTTGTTCTCAGCAGTGTTATGGCAGGTGATTTGCATTTGAAAGTTTGACACATTTATAGGCCTTTGATCTTTTCCCTCCCGTGCTTGTGCCCCTGGCCAGACACCTACACGCACTTTTTACCAGGTGGAAGATCTAGGAGCGAAAGTAGCTCCCAGAGTCACTCTGAAGATGTACACTGGAAAAAATAATTACACAATTTGTGTCCAGAAAATATTCTATTGCTGAATTTGAGTAGCCTTTATACAACACAAGACAGAATATATTTGAACTTCTTTTACTAGATTTTCTTTTAAACTAGAGAAAGTCCTCATGGAAGATTTTAAAGGAATACAGAGTGTGATGTAAAAACCACTGAGCCATAAAGATTGGCTTCTTCTGTAGGTTTGAATTTATTGTTGAAATGGAACTTCTCACTGTAGGACACTTCAAGAATTCTGGCACCAAACGAATTTGAGAAAAGAATGTGACACTGTCCTGGTTTGAGGATGACAGACGGCCATGGAGCCATTTCTTAAAAATTATTTCAATTTTTGCTTTGTTATTAAAAAAAAATAACTCTCTGGTCAGGAGAGTTTTTCTTCGGGCTGGAAAAGAAAGCCTTGAAAAAAAATCAGGTCATAACTGGCACCGTGAGCATGTGTGAGCAACATCAAGTGTGTAACCTAGGGTATACACAGGGTGCTCTTAATGTTTAGTATTTGACCCCAAAATAAGTAGGGAAGGATTCAGGAGGAACGTAGCTGAATGTTTGAAACAGCACTATTGTATCCCTCATGATTTTCTAAAATTTAATATCATCCGCTGACTTCTTTGCTGCATCATAATGGTTAACTCCAGGTCTGTGAGCCAGGGGCTCACTTCATTCTCATCTCAGACTTGATTCCTAAGGTAGGCTGGGTTCGCTAATTAAAAATTGCCTGCCTGAAATTCCTTTCTGTGCCATGGGCAAATGATGTTGCTCCAGACTGAGGTGTTTCTCTGAAAGAGGGCCAGGCTTGCTAGGTTCCATGGAGGAGGACAGCCTGTGTGAGCTCGGGAAAACTCCAAGGACGGAGGTGTCTGGCCAAATAGCTGGCTTCGGGCTGCGTGTTGTATTTGGGAGGATGCGGCTCACCACCCCGGAATACTCAGCCTTTCTGAAGCTGTGTAATGAGTATTGATGAGCCATTGTCTGAAGTACATTGCAAGTAATGGGGACTATGTAAATGTTAGCTTACTTTATATGCACATTAATAGGGAATCCCCAATAGCCCTTGAGATTTTTTTTTATCTCCTTCTCTCGCCTTTAAAAGTCGCTACTACAATCGAAGAGTTAACTTCACGTTGAATGTACTCGAAAATTCAGTTCCTGGTACATTTTGTTCTTCAAAAGGGAGCACTATCCATCTGCGTTACTTTGCTTTCAACTCGTCACAGAATGTCAGATACCAGATAAGAGCAAGAGACTGATGAGTGTGCATCCCAGCCTGACAGGGCAGGTCAATGTCAGGGAAATTTAAGTTTCCCTTTTTCCTTTCTTTTCTTTTTTTTTTTTTTTTTTTTTTTTTTTTTTGGCATGGATTTATTTTCTAGGAAGGTGCCACCTGAAATACTAGGCTTTCTTAGCTCTTTAGTGAGAGAGCATCAGTCACAGGGTATAGAAAACTACACCAGCCCGTAGCCATGCCTTCCTCTGCATGGCTCTTTTTAAGGCCCTATTATAAAACACCACCGTGAACTGTTCTACTGTTTCCAGTAATTTTTGCCTAATTGTCCCTGCTTTGTGAGATAATTTCCTAACTAACTGAGGTTTCTCATACTTGTGGGTTGAAACGTAGCGCTAGCCAAAACTAACTAATCCAAACCCAGCTAAATACTATGAGGCTCTGTTGACTTACGTAGGCTGTCGATCACACAGGGATCGCGGAGAGACCTTACAGAACGTCCCGATTTGGCCAAAACCAAGGCACACTGCGTATGAGTACATTTTGGGAACCTGGGGACTGTAGGTAGGAATGGGTGGCTATTTTTCAAAATTGAACCTCTGGCTGTGTCTATACCAGTAGAGCAGACAGGGCCCCAGCCCCTTCTCTGGCTCTGAAGACACGTTATCACGGCAAAGCTTGCTTTCATGTGGGTAAACACTTTGCTCACCGCTACGCCCTTGGTGGCAGCCCCTGAACCGCAGACAGGCGATGTTTGGGTCATAACTAGGTGGGTCCAAGCTAAAATAGCATCAGGGTGCACGATGGTAATAAAAGAGGATGCACAACGGCACGGCAGTTTTCAGGTACGAGCATTAGCCCTTTGTTATTTACTAATATAGAAAAGCCTGTAAATTTTTTCTTGTCCGTGTAACAGTTTATAAGAGCATAAGCTTATAAGATCCAGTGATCTTTTTCATGCAACCAGAGCAGTTGTCCACATACGCTAATATCCTGCCCTGGTCGCTCTAAACATTCACCCATAAGATATAAGAAAAGATATAGCTATTGCTGTAATTTTCACTCCTCTACCCTGCCTAATCTCATCCCAATCCCTTTATACAAGAATACAGAGCTGAAATCTGACTGTGTACACGTCATTTACAGCAATACCATCTCGGACATGCACAAAATCTTTTCCGCGCCCGTATCTGAGCAACACTCTTGATGATTTACTCATAGATTAGGGGTATAAATCGACTGGCAACATGCATTGTTTATAGTTGGCAAACAAGTGACTTGTTGAAATTTTTGCTTCTAAATTTGACTGCATTTAATTAACATTTGATTCCAAAATCAAAACTGCTGAGCAGAACAGTTTTTATATGTATATATACTCAACATGCATATATTAAAAATATTTATATATGTACACAAACACTTATATCTGCAAGCTCCTTTTTCTTGGCACACACAAGTTCCGTCTTTTCCACTTCCCCCTCCTGATTTTTATCCACTTGTAGACTTAATTGTTGTGTTTACCAAAAAAGTGAAAGGCATAAAATAAGAGCAGGGGACATGTCAAATGGAAAAGGCACTATAAACACAAATATGGGGAGGAAAAGAGAAAAATAGTGGGAGAAAGATTTTAACTGGGACAAAACCGAGTCCCCCATTTATGCTAAATTAGACCTTGTGTCTAACTTGTGGCCTTGTGACTGTTGTCTTGGTGCTCAATGAAACTCATTCAGTTCCCTGAAGTCACAGAAAATACCTGTGGTTCATCTTGTCTTAATTTTAATTTGTAGGAGGCATTTGTGATTCTTAGGACTGTTTCAGCTCATTTTCCTTAAAGAAAGAGTAAAGCAGAGCTCAGAATACGATCAGGTAACTGGAAACCCAAAGCAATCCTGACCATGAGGAGCTGTGCCCCAAGTTTCTGCCTGGCGTAGATGTCATCATGGTCAAACTGTCCCAGCCCAGGTTGAAATGTTAAAATTCTTCACTTTTTTGTTCTTATTCATCTTAGCATAAAATCAGTAGGTTTCCCACAAGCTGCTTCTCAACATTTTGATCCCAGACTCATAAAAATTCACAAGAGCCTTTGTAACGACTACAAGGAGTGTTGGGTTGTGTGTGGGGGGGTGGTTTGAGTGGTTGTAGTGAGGATTTCACAATCAAAAAGAAATTACGTATTCCGGAAAGCCTCATCTTGCTTCAGCTATGCGCCATTCAGAGGCACTTAGCCCCCTTTCTTCAGAGTGGATTATGGTGCACACAGAAGGAATCTCTAAAATAAACCCTACTTTTCTTTTTCCTCCAGGTTGGCACACCCTTTCTCCCCTTCTTTTCATTATATAGTAGATTTTACTTCCATTACGGCCTGATACAAAGTCATGGCTGGCAGCCGAGCTGCTCAGTAGAGCTGCAGACCTCAGTAGTTTTGGACAGTTTTCCTGGCTCCCCTAATGATTTGCTGTGTGATTTTGGGCAAGTTACTCCTTGCCTCTGCTTATCCATTTCCCCAGAGTAATAGAGATCATTAATCATCACTGTAAGCTGTTCCGAAGCCTAGAGATGAAACATGCTCATCATTAATGCTATTAATTTATAGGATATACGTTTTCACTTGAACTGCCTGACATATAACTTCACTGTTGCTTTGAATCAGGGCTGGAAAAGGGTTTTTTTGGCAGAAGAATGGATTCCTAGACGTAGAAAATTTTATAGAAGTAGCTTCTAGTTTTCTCTTACACATGACTAATCTGTATATTACTTTGAATTAAACTTCCATGTAAGACATTTTTCTGGGCCCAAAGTTTATACATTGTTTATTTTATTTCCTAGACTTCTTTTTTTTTTAATTAAATTTTCCTATTTTTTTTTTAAATGAGACTTTGACTTTGTTTACAGTTACGGATTTCCTTTTTTGATTCCCAGTCATGATTTAAAATAGCAAATGAATATACAGACTGCAGGGAATGCGTTGCTGTACTTTCCTCCTTTCTCCTGTCGAAAACCAAAGTGATCCAGAGAGAAGCTGCAATCTCATGAGAAGAGAAATCCACAGAGCCGTAACATACACAAATCCAAACAAACCATCTCTGACTTTCACGATTAAGATGCAGATAACGAGAGACTCCTTCAGCAGCAGTCAGCGCGGATCAAATCATCACCACTGCAGTGCCATCGCCTTCAGTTACACAGAAATCAGGGCTCGATGGCTTAAATTCAGGGTTTGTGTTAGTGGTCATTATCTTTAAATGTAAATTGTTTTGTAAAACTGTTAATTTTCTTTTTTGTCTCTCACCACTTATCCCCCCAGCGCAACACTACATGTAGATGCGCAGCCTTAATTGGTTTAGTTGCAAGAAGATAATCTTTTTTTTCCTCCTTTCTCGCTGTTGCCTGTTAGCTTAAAGGCTTTTTAGCTGAAGGTTGATAATTATCACTGAGAAGAAACTAGCACATCAGGAGTTCATTTTCCATCTTAGCACTTGTGGCGCTCCTTTGAACTCCTCTTGCCAAACTCGCGTTCCCACTCTGTCACTTTCCTCCCTCCATCATAAAAAGGTCTCGGCAGCCGGCGGCTCCAGCCTTTGCTGGCGGGCAGAGGGCATTGCTTCTCCCGAGCGCTCCTCCGGCATGGACAAATTGCACGAGACATTGATAAACATGGAAGACGCTTTGGGTTCGGAGCACTCCGTCTGCTTATCATCCTGGGACTGGAAAAACACCGCCGGGGCTTTCGAGCTGCACCCCGTCTCGTCTCCGCACAGCTTATCCCCGACGCCCTCCTTCGAATCCTACTCCTCGTCCCCTTGCTCAGCGGTGGCGGCGGAGACCCCCTACAGCAGCGGTGGCAGCGGCAGCCTGGTGGGCTACAGCCTGGTGGGCTACAGCCTGGTGGACTTCCCCCCCGCCTACCTGCCCAGCCCCGGGCAGGCTCGGCTGCCCAAGGGCACCAAGGTGCGGATGTCCGCCCAGCGCAGGAGGAAGGCCAGCGAGAGGGAGAAGCTGCGGATGAGGACCCTGGCCGACGCGCTCCATACGCTGCGCAACTACCTGCCCCCCGTCTACAGCCAGAGGGGACAGCCCCTCACCAAAATACAAACCCTGAAGTACACCATCAAGTACATCAGCGAACTGACGGAGCTCCTCAACAGCGTCAAGCGGGCATAGAGCCCACCTGGAACACCCGCCCCGGCACGCTCAGGGTCTTTACAAACAGAAAAGCAGCAAAATTTCTTCCTTGCCAGAGTACGGTGGCATGGGGGGTGAGAGGAGGATGGAGCGAGGGAGGGAGAGCAAGGGCCGCCGTTGTACATAGGACCCGATGCTGGAAGGTGATGTAGGATTGCCTAGAAACCTGAGCTGCAGGTTGCTGAGACGGAAGTCTTGCTTTTTGCCTTTTTAATGTCTTTTTTTTTTTAAATAATAAGCTTCTGAGAAATATTAAACCTAGTCTGATACAAAAGTAAAAAAAAAAAAGCCAACTGGTCTTCCTAGGATTTACGTATCGCTGTTCTGACTGATCTTCTGTTTAATAAGGAAAATAGTAAATCCATAGGTTTTAAACTGAATTTTAAAAAAGTGAATGACAACAACACTATAGGAGTACTAAGTGTATTGATTTGTAGGCACTTTAAATACTAGGATGAGGAAGAACCTGTATAGTTAGCTCAAGTGTTGTCTATTTATCCACATTTCCACTGTACCTAAAAATCAAGAAACTAAGTCAGTGAGAACATTGCTCCAAAACAAATAAATACCACTGTCATAGTCTGTATCTTGTATTATATATCTGATTGATAGATAAGTAAAATCTAACAATGATGACTGCTAAATATTGGAAATGAAATATAAGCAAACTGGCATTTTTTGTAGATAAATTGTTGTTAAACCCTGTCTTCTTTATTAATATATACAGAAACATAATATTTCTTTATTTAATGTATAAAACCCCCTTGCTTCAATGCCTGATAAATTTTGGAAGACATTTTTACATCAAATTGCTAGAAAAAATAAGATTAGGCTGAGTTATCTTCCTTCTCTTCCTTCTCTCTGACATGAAATAAATCAATTCAGGTATCAGAAAGATGCAAAGTTTTATCCTCAAGGTGTACTGAAACCTAGGAGGGCTCTAGTAAACATACTCTCTCCTTATTAAAAGCTGCCACATCAGCTGTTTCCTACAGCTAGTGACAGTCCTGTAAACCACACACACAAAACCCTCCAAAAACCAAACAAATGATGACATACTTTTAATCCTTAATCACTTTGACTTTCATAGTTATCACACAGGTCTCGCCACACCACCAAAAAATACGGGTTGCTTTGCAAATCCCATTGCAGATGGATTCGTAAGACATTTGGCTGTGCTGAGGCCAGCAACGCACAGAGAGGAGCAAAACCCAGGGCTGAGTTGTGTGGAGCTAATTAAGTGAGATTAACCTTTTCTCCACAGGAAGATGTGAGGCACAGAGAGAGCAGCAGCCAGGAGGTAACAGGCTTGTCTCACCGGGATGGACAGATGAGCGTGTCTGTGTGGGGCAGATGCTTCAGCTTTGTGGATACATCCTGTAGCAGAGCACCGCAAAGCTAAAACTTTATTGCATCCTTCTCTTTTTTTCCTTTCCCTCTTTCTGTTTGTTTGGAAGGAAATGCAATTGTCTTTGTACATATTTTTCTCCAAGGCTCAGCCTAACTGACTCAGTGCTCTTCTCAGAGAACAATCAGCGTGAAATCCATCATTGTCTCAAAAAAGCGGCTACATTCAAATTTATGCAGGTAACACCGTCGCTCAAGATGTAACCAAATTTAAGCATACTCCATATGTTTCTGTCTTGTTTTAACCCATGTTAGATTTCTCACAAGCTTTAGAGTTTCAGCAAGAATATAAGTAGAATCATTTTTTAAAACCCTATAAAGTTTTCAAACTAGAGAAAATTTTTAATCCCATACGAGATGGCAGCACTAATGTCAGCATAGCGTTCCTCAGTATAAGCCTGTGCAACTGGTCCAGAATTGAGCAGATAAAGAGCCTCATAGACAAAGTCAGTCTGGATTATGTTTTGGATTTGGTGCTTATAGTGTTCAAGGGAGTGAAACTGTACGTTGCCTATGGGATCTTGCACAGAACTACAACTAAGCTTGATCCCGAGTCTTTTCTCAAAGACTCTTGTGCTGTAAAGGGGTACCTGCTCACTAGTGCTGGTAAACCACTAGCAGATGCACAGGAAGATACTCCCATCATTGTGATGTTGATTAAAGACCATCATCATTCACAAGTATACTGGTTTGGTAAATTGGGAAGATTTTTAACCTTGTTCCTCAAATGTTCCACACCTGAAACTACAGGAAACGACTATGGTTTTAGCTCTTTAGCTAAGGAAGCATCTAGGGTCATGGTTAAAGCAGAGGAACAAGGAATTGGAAGGATCCGCTTCTACTGCTAGTTTATCTATGACCTTGCCTGGCCATCCAGCATTGCTGCCTCAGTTTCCCCATGTACAAATGAAGACACCGATAGCTAAGGGCTTCAGGAGGCTGCTGCTCATAGACAAAGCTAAGTAACGCTGTACACAGAAGGTGTGGCCCAGCAGGAACTACCCTGCAGATTTGTGAAGTGGCTCAGGGTCAGCATTTCCCACCACCCTGGAGACAGTGGTAGCTGAAGACCCTGAAAGCACAGGGCTATAGCTTGCTAGACACCTGTAGATTTTCTCTCTGTCTCCCTGTGAGTCCAAGGTGGAGCAACAGCTCTAGGTAACCATAAAGACAAAGCTTTAAGTTTCAGAAGGACACTTTATCTAGTGAACTAGACCTTACCTGTGCGCACTCTCTAGAGCCAGAAGTCCGGTGGCTGCCGCCTTACCTTTAAATACTTTGAACTCCAGCATGATGTACCTGCACCTAAGCTGACCTTAGGAAACAGGCCTTGGTCTGTCCTAAATCACTCCCTGTGCTCTACTGGGACCAAAGCCTGTGTCCAAGATGAGTTTAGTTTACTAGAATACATTGTCCTCTCACCCTGTTTAGTTTTCTGGTGCTGACAGAGCTGTTCCGCTTTCAGGGGATCTCTCCTTGTACATGCACGTGAGGGGGAAAAGTGACTGAGGTGTATGCGTAGGAGGCATAGGTAGGTTCAGTGCCTGCCTGTGATACAGATCTTCTAGGACCTACACCAGGTTCATTTCTCTCCTTGCAAAGAAATGAATTCTTGCTCTGTTTGTCATAGAGCATCTCTGTAAATCCCTCCCTTTGTAATTCTTACCCTTGGCATAGACATTTCACTGATCCAGAAGAAATCTGAATTATTATATTCATGATGGTACAAGTCCTGCTGCTAATACACGTTGGATTTTATTTATTTTTAAATAAAATGGAACACAGCCCAAGTTCCTCCTCTTTTCCCTTACCCTCATGAATTTAGGATATTTAATTCCCGTGAAAGAGATCAAGTCGCCCACTGGAGGGTATAAGACCTAGCCCCCAGAACCGTACATAAGGTCCACAAAGCTTTATTGAATTCCAACAGCAACACCATAATAATCCATAGACCAGAGGCCAAAAAGTGAAATCTCAGTCTACAAAGGTTGCGCAAGTCATACAACTAGAGAGACGTCTTTCACATAGAAGTGTTTTCTCTTAGTGTGTTAAAAATCTACATGGAAATAAAGCTAAAGTAGCAGTCCAGCAATCACTGGAAGTCCACAGCTGAGGAATTAAATTATATTTTGCCTAAAGTATAGACTTGTTTACCACGCTAAAGAGAAAGAGTCTACAGGAGAGCGAACTGGAGTTAGTTCCTGTATTGGGGTTGCATGACAAGGTTTTGATAGTGGGGGGGCTACGGGGGTGGCTTCTTGAGAAGCTGCCAGAAGCTTCCCCCATGTCTGATAGAGCCAATGCCAGCCGGCTCCAAGATGGACCCACCGCTAGCCAAGGCTGAGCCCATCAGTGACAGCGGTAGACAGTGGTTATCCTCTGCAATAATACATTTAAGAAGGGGAAAAAAAACCCCAATTGCAGCACAGCAGCAGCCAGAGAGAGGAGGGAGAATATGTAAGAGAAACAACTCAGCAGGCACCGAGGTGAGTGAACAGGGAGGAGGAGGAGAAGGAGGTGCTCCAGGCACTGGAGTAGAGATTCCCCTGCAGCCCATGGAGGTTGATGGTGGAGCAGATATCCACTTGAAGCCTGTGGAGGACCCCACACTGGAGCAGGTGAATGCCTGAAGGAGGCTGTGATCCCACAGGAAGTCCACGCTGGAGCAGGCTCTTGGCAGGACCTGTGGCCCTGTGGAGAGAGGAGCCCACGCTGGAGCAGGTTTGCTGGCAGGACTTGTGACCCCGTGGGGGACCCACGCTGGAGCAGTCTGTTCCTGAAGAACTGCACCCTGTGGAAGGGACCCATGCTAGGGCAGTTTGTGAACTGCAGCCCATGGGAAGGACCTACACTGGATAAGTTCATGGAGGACTGTCTCCCATGGGAGGGACGCCATGCTGGAGCAGTGGAAGAGTGCGAGGAGAAAGAAACGGTAGAGGCAACATGTGATGAACTGACCATAACCCCTATTCCCCATCCCCCTGCACTTCTAGGGGGGAAGAGGGAGAGAACTCAGGAATGAAGTTAAGCCTGGGAAGAAGGGATGAGTGGGGGGGAAGGTATTTTTAAGATTTGGTTTTATTTCTCATTATCCTACTCCACTGTGATTGGTAATAAATTAAATTAATTTTTTTCCCTGAATTTGAGTCTGTTTTGCCCATGACTAATTGCTGAATGATCTCTCCCTGTCCTTATCTTGACCTATAAGCCTTTCTTTGTATTTTCTCCTGCTCCTATCCAGCTGAGGAAGGGAGCCATAGAGCAGATTTGGTGGGCACCTGGCCTCCAGCCAGGGTCAACCCACCACAGTCCCAGACAATGAAATAAACTGTTCTCACCCTAGGATCTTCCTCTTTTCCAGGTTAGTATGTCACTGAAATTCCTCACTAACATGAAGAACAGAACACAAGTACTAAAGGGGAAACCACCACAACATAGTTTTCTGCTGCAGTCACAAGTTTCTCATACAAGAAGTTAGCACATGTAATCATGGTTCCTGAGTGATACCAGTCATAATGCTGAAGGGGCATAAGTTGGAAGGCTGAAGAACACTATAAGATCTTCTACAGAAATTAATTGACACATATTTTAGAATCTCAGGAAAAGCCTTGAGCTACAACCAGGTTTCTGAACTGCTAGTCCTTCACTCTCAGTATACTGGCAAGATGATTACACCAGCCTGCGGCTCCCAGAATCAGTTACTGCATACTATACAAGTGGATATTTTGCCTTTTAACAAGTGTCCCCAGATAATAAACGACCCAGTGCATACTTTGCACTGAGCCAGAAACAAATAGCCCAGACTGCGTGTGCTCTACTTGCCCAGAGACACTGGAGAGCAGTGCGGTGAACAGGCTGAAGGCAGAAGAGATGCACAAGAAGCACGAAGTCATAGGTGAGGTGGCTGGACCCCACCAGCTGTTCTCCTGAGCAGATCTTCATGTTCAGAGCTGTGCCCTTGTGTCCACCCCAGGTGAATTGCTGGGGTGGGGGGGGGGGGGGGGGGGGG
>VFFE01008933.1:987285-1233938 GCA_008921705.1 Burhinus oedicnemus | reverse complement strand
TTTTTTTTTTTTTTTTTATATATATAACCAGGAAAGCAGTTCCTGAATTTTAGTATAAACAGACACCTCTAAGGTGGAGAGTATTACTGGTCATGTGGTCCAAGATTTTACTGATATTCAAATAGATTGTGTGTGTCTTGCATGTTGTTGGAAAAAATCTGACAAGAAGGTTTATATAAATCCTAGTCCAACCACAGAGAGGAGTCTCCTCAAATTTTTCCATGTATCAAAAAAAAAAAAGTATTAACACTTCTCATGTTGCGAGGTGGCACTAAGCAGAGCTTTTAGAAGAGCTGAAGAATAAACCCACAGTTTACCTGAGCATCATCTTGCTTTTTAAGAACTCTTAAATCCCTGTCAACAGATAAGGAATCTCAAGATGCTGACTCATCTGATGAAACGAAACAAAGGTACCTTAGACAAGATTGTAAATACCAGATTTCCATTCCTAAGTGATGCCGTCTTCAAGTCTTTGTCTGAAGAAAGGAATCGGAAACCCAGGAAGCCACAACTGAGGCTGAGTTAGCAGTACAGAAATAGGCTGCCCAACCTCATGCTTGGTCCTCACAGCAGTCCCTAGCTGCTACGTTTTCCCCTCCGCACAGCTGTAAGAGGGGAGAAGGTGCCCCAGGCTACCAAAGGCAGCTCGCACTGTGCTGGTAGAGCATTGTCGTGGCAGATGAAGATTGCCACTCACCTATCTGGAGAAAACATTGCATAGCACTTTTTTTTCTTGGGAGACAGTCAGCATGATGTGAGACATGCAGGGAAGTTGCCATACTGCTTAAAGTGCCCATATGTGTATTCTGTTAGGTGCAGAACCCTGGCAGCATATTATAGGTGTGTCCTTTGACTTCTCAATAGATTGTGCCTATAGACTGAGAATAACAAGTACTTGACCTACTGGGTTAACATAGGAAGAAAAAAAAAAAAAATCACTCAGCACAAAGTGACTGACCTGTCAAGTCTGCTGTCAGGCTTATACATTCTGCATTTTCCTTTTATTCCCATGCTGACATACTTACATCTCATTCCTCAATATCATAGCTCCATGGCTTTAGTCGTCACCTACCACAGGAGTACCAAAATAAGACTCCTCGAGCACAGTAGCCTCCTCTATTGGAAAACAGACTTGATGCACAGCCAGGGACTTGACATGTCCCTCATCATGAAGCCCACACAGATTTTGCCAGGAGTGACAGTAAAAGACATCTACTACAGATATGCTTAGCAGGCAACGGGAAGAAAGACAAGACTTACAAACATGAGCTTGTAATTATAGAACAAACTGTTTAGTGGGATCTCTGTACAGGTACTGTAGCAACAGAGCTACAATCTTTCAGACACCGTGCTTTTTCACAAAGTGCAAATAGATTCACAGAATAGTTTCTTGCTATTTAATATAAAGTTAAAAGCAGACACCCATTATTTTATCTTTAGCCCCAAGGGATAATTGATGCTCAGGAATAGCTTTCCTTAGAACAGGAAAATACAATATTGAATCTGAACTGTTTTCACATCACTGTTCAGATGCAAAGAAGAAACCAAGAAATTTCTCTCCCCTTAAAAAGAAAAAAAAGACAGAATAATCTGACAGAAGCTCCTAAGCATCATGTTCTCTAGTAAGGAAGAATCCTTAACACTTTGTGGATAGAGTCCATGTGTTATTGTTATTACTACTACAAGTCTTCACTAAAAGCTTTTTTCCCCCCTTTGGGTTGACAGTTTACTCAGCTAAGCAGTCACTGATCCTACTTCTGAGCGATTTCCCCCCAACTAGGGAAGGCAACTTGACATTACAGAGTCACAACACTCCTGTGAGAGCCACCGTTTACAGCTTTTCTGTTAATAGCCATTACAGGATCAAGTATGTTTGTTCCCGTCTTACTTCGAAAAAACCACTTTCTCTTACTGACATTAAGCTCCCTGCAATCCTTTGTTCATATCGAAGCTTTAAAAAAAGCCCAAAGTGGTTTACAATTGACTTCACGCCTGTTGCCACCTTCCTCCCCCTACCCCAAACCAGATGCTTCCAACTGTAAAGCCACTAGACCCAAGTTTTGGACATGTTAGCTGAGCAGACTAGGTCAGATGCAAGTCACACAAAAGACTAGGAGTTCACCACTGTAGAGGAACACAAGAGAGCAACATGCTAATTTAAGTTAAAGACAAAGATACATCCATACTGGTTAGCCGATCCTTTTCTCAGTAGACACCATCAATATATTTTCCCAGTAGATACTTTTGAGATGTCCTTTTAAGTCTGGGCAGGCTGTGCTTGCTTAGGCCACCTAACTGCAGCATCATAAACCAAAATAGTTCTTGCTTAGTCTCCGTCAAACCTACAGGGAGAAGAGACACATAGACAAGTCTGTCACATCACAACAGCAGTATACTTGGTATTTCAGTAGTGTAACTTAAGATTGACACCAACCTCTGCTTGTCGTTTTCCTTCCTAACAAGCACTGCTCCAGATGACACTTGCCCGCGTGGATGTGATTCTGCACTGCGGTCTAGTGAGACATTTCAGCTTTTAGTTTTCTGTACAGCACACGCTAGGACAAGGAGTCTGTCATCTGACACAGCTCCTGAGAGCACGTACTGTGTTGGTGAGCAGCCATTCCGGAGTGACTCGAGAAGTGCCCGTTTTCTTACCAAGTCTATGTTTCCCAGGATTGCATCTCCTTGGACAAAGAAAGCCTGAAGGCTGTTGCATAGTGCTGCAGATCACCACACTGCAGTGGAAGTACAGCTACAAGACAAAAAAAATAATTATACTATGTGTAGGGGAGTCTTATTTGGCAAACATCTGATATGTGTACTGACCCCAAAGGAGATGAACTGGACACTACTAAGTGGCTAGTCTTTATTTACTACTCTTATAGTGTTACGCCTTCAGGGAGGTGACTAATAGCTCCAGGTAGCACCTGGCCAGCTGAGATCTTACACAGCATTTGCTGCATGCACCGCTCCAGGCTCATGAATCAGGACTGCCGACAGTATGTGACAGACCACAGCAACATCTCACCTGCTCTTGTAACAGAGTCGTGCCTTGTACAAAGGTGAACATCCTCACTTCAAATCTCTTTAGGTGCTGAGGAAATTTTACTCTGGAACTATGGTTAACTTCATGGAGTACTGTTCTGTAGGAGTCTTCGCTGTTTTCACACCTTTTGGGGAAAGTAAAACACAATTTATTTAAATTTAAACCTTCATCACTTCAACTGAATCTTTAAACAAGTCAAGGAGATGGACTACAGAGGAACTTCCCTCTGTTTCCTTCTGGCCATAGGGCATAGATAGAGCCTCCCCCTTTCATGGTCCCTGCCTTTGGCCACAGTCAGGGCTGCTGCTTGCTCTTTCTTAACAGCTGTTATCTAGGACCACTTCTGGCCACCCCCATGACCTGCTGCCACCAGAAGGCATAGCCACTGAGCTGACACCGACATGCGCTTCACAGCCTAGCAGCAGTTACAGCCAGGAAAATACAATGCATCCAAGCTGATTTCTGTCCTCTTCCCTTTTCCTCCCAGCTAAGGTAAGGGGCCTTGCGCTGCACAGCTACCACATACAGAAGGGAAACCCCCCTTACCCTTTTATAAGGATGGGCCACTGTGGAAGGCTATCCTGGCTTTGAGAGTTTGTAGCCCAACAGTCATCCAGGTTTAGTTCCAGTCTCACATCTTCAGGCTGGAGCAGTTCAACTTCAAAATACAGTGCCTCCCTCAGGTATTTTACTACAGGATATTCCAATTCCAGATAGGGGTCTGAATAGGATTTCTCTAAAAGAGAGTATTGATGTTAGAGTTTTGTTTTTGCAGGGTGAGTATTCACAAACTCTCTGCTTCACTCTTCTTTCCACCACCATTTACTCTAGCACCATAATGATAAAATCTGGGAGAGCACATGGATGTCAGCAAATGGGGATAGGATGGTAGCAAAATAAGAACTGGTAACGAAAGTAAAGATCTGAACTGTATTCCTTGGCTCTGAGAACCCAGAAAAGAGCCATTCCTCCTTCTGCAAAAACTCATTGGAGTAAGATGATTAGGGGACTGGAACATCTTTCTTATGCGGAAAGGCTGAGGGACTTGGGTCTTTTTAGTCTGGAGAAGACTCAGAAGGGATCTCATCGATGCTTACAAATACTCAAAGGGAGGACGCCAGGAGGATGGGACCAGTCTTTTTGCAGTGGTGCCCAGTGACAGGACAAGGAATAACGGGCATAAACTTGAACGTAGGAAGTTCCATCTGAACATGAGGAGGAACTTCTTTCCTTTGAGGGTGGCAGAGCACTGGAACAGGCTGCCCAGAGAGGTGGTGGAGTCTCTGACTCTGGGGACATTCAAAACCCGCCTGGACACCATCCTGTGCAACCTGCTCTGGGTGACCCTGCTCTGGCAGGGGGGTCGGACTAGATGATCTCCAGAGGTCCCTTCCAATCCCTGTGATTCAAAACTATCTCTAGAAAGATACTAGAAAAAAAAAAAAGATAAAACCGCATCAGGGCCACTCCAGTCAGGGTGAGGGCTTGGTTCAAGGCTTCAGTTAGCCCTTTCTGCTGGTGTAGTTACTATTTTACAGCAATATTACATGTAGCTTGCTTCTCTGACACTGGTCATGATTATTTTGGTCAGGTAGCCCTTCTTAGTGACACTTAGGGATTTGACAGGGGAGAGAACGACAACCACTACACAAAGCTTTTAGCATGCCTAGGCCAAGCAGGAAAGCCACACCTGTGTCAGTGATGATACAAGTGTGTCTGATCCACTGCAGATACTTCACTATTTGTATTGCATTCTGGAATGGAAACCTCTCTTAGGGGCCTAAAGATGTTTCCACTTCATCCTTGGAGATATTTAAAAGTCATCTGGACATGGTCCTGGGCAACTTGCTCTAGATAGCCCTGCTTCAGCAGGGGGGTTGGAAAAAATGACCTTCAGAGGTCCCTTCCCACCTCAACCGTTTTGTGAAGTCTAAACATAAATGTTACCTTTGAAAAGCTTCAATGAAAGAGCAAGAGAGCCAAACCCTGGCTTAATACTGGGTGGTAGATTCTTCTTAGATTCATATCGGACATTGACAGTCTGCTTGATTGCATACAAGCATACAAATTTCAGTCTGAGGGAAGAGGTTTAACATTAGATTTTAGAACCCAAAATGCCTTGGACAACCTTCTTCTAGGGAATGACACTTACTGGTATGCTGGTGTGTCATTGCCAGGTCTGAAATAGAGTACATCATTTTCATATGTCATGGTTGTGCTATTGAACTGAAAGATACACATCATTACAAACAGGACAGTTACATTAGAATTTACTTTGGTTTTGACACAATATACACATCCCTTCACTTGACTGGCAGATTGCGCCGAGCACAGTATGCTTAGGAATGGCCAGAAATTACTGGCCAACAGCCTTATACCTACTGAACTAAAGCTGACAGCTGTGCCATAGTCAAGAAGAAACAGATTATTAGCTAACAACACCTTGAACATGACCTAACACCCCAGAAAGGAGTGCACCGGGCCTAAGAGATCAGGTATTTCTCCTGACAGAATCAATGTCTAGCATAAGATGCAACACTGGCAGAGGTAAGCTGCTTTTGTGGTGACCTGAATTTGAGCATGATCTAATCCTTTGCTATTTTGGCTGTTTTCTATTTATGCAGTATGCAGGTGGCAGGAACAGGACTGACTCTAGTCTTGGGCCAGGCAGTTATTAGCAACACCTAACCAGCTTTTGCAAGGCCTATTAGTATATATCAATAACGTAAACTAACATTCAACTCCATTACTAAGAAATTCAGAGGTGTCAAACTGAAAGCTAGTTTCAGAAAGCACCTCTGGCCTTGAAAACTGTTTTTACCAAAGAACTTCTGCCCAACTGAATTTGGCACTCTCAGAAAAGGAATATAGATATACTACTTATCAAATGTCAGCTGTGACCTTCTTGCAGCTTCTGCTCAACTCTGAACCTCTGCCAGTTCCAGTAATATACCTACCTCAACACAGAGTAAACTTCACATGACTAAGCCCTTACCTTCCTATTTGTTCCACAAGTGTTCACATTGAACTTGAAGGTTGCAGTCTTCTCTGTCACTGAACTGGGTTTGCACTGTCTGTCCCTCAAGACAAGCAGGCTGGTGTCCAGGTCTGCAATTCCTACCAGTTTCACTACAGTAATAACCACAGTGCCATTGGGCAGGCACTCTGAAAAAGAAAACACAGTTTTCCATAAGAATCAGGACACAAGCTCCTTTGTTATGTAGCCTAGCACAAAGGGTTGGGTGCAGATTTGCTAGCAAGTGTTTTGGCAGCTCATAAGGATGAAGTTTTGAGCAAGACTCTTCAATACTAACACTTGATTTTCTTCAAGCTTACTACCAGTAGAATGTGCACCACACGGGTGTAGTCTGATTTCACTCACCTTTTTCATGCCAGGAGGACTCACCCCTCCCAAAGGGGTTTTTCTAGCCAAGATACCCAATACATTCAATCCAGGTGAGTAGCTCTGGAATGACTAAATTATAAACTGATCCTCCCTACACCTACTCGCCCCTCCCCTTCCCCCTCAAAAAAACCCAAACCCAAAACAACTCAAACAAAAACCCAACCCACCCAAACCAGAAACTCCAAACCAACCCCAAAACCCCTTTAAGAGCTTCATGCTCTTGGAGGTGTGAAGGGAAGTAGTTTCCCATCTCCTTCGCCCTCTCCTGTGCTAGACAGGATAGTCACTCCAATCTGTAATTTGACTTGGTTTGTAGCACATTACTTTGTGGTAAATCTGACAGGCAGATAGGGTATCGCACAAATATAAACCCTAGAAACGTTTCAGACTGCATGGGCTTGTGTGACTTAGTTATGCAACTCAAAGAGCTTTAATAGCTAATCCCCCAACATGTTATTACGTATTAGCTCTGAAGGTGAAAATCTGCAGGAAATTGAGAAGTCCCTCCTATTAGCCAAGGTGATGCCATCCTTCAGGGTTAAGTGGAGTGAAGCCTTTATTCCAGAGGCATGAAAATCCTAGAGATGACAATCACAGGTTAAACAAGAGAATAAAGACACACTGTTCAACTAAAGTATGCAAAAACTAAGAGGTCAGGTTATCACAAGCCAAAGTCAAATTCACAGGAGAGATTTTTTTTTTTAAATCTAGAAGCCAAGACAATGAGATTTTTCAGTCGTTTTGCAACAGAGTGCAATACAAAGTCCATTGCATGCAAAATTGCCATTAAAGATAGCTCAGCCTTAAAGTGCTTGCAGAGTGTTTTTTTTTTCCTTGACTACTTCAGTCAATATTAACCAAGGGAAATTAAAGTGTTCTTCCAAGGGCAGAAAATAGCTCTCCATTAATCCTTTGAAGCCTATTTCAAAAGTAAGTTTTATTTTATGACCTTCAAGGACATAGTGTATCTTGTTCATCTCTCACAGCTAGAGCATTCCATTTAATTGCTGCATGCTGGCATCCTTACCTCATAGTTCACATGGGAAGAAAGGAAAGGGACAGAGATTGCCAAGTGACTGCCATTGTCCCTCAGGCTGTAATTGTATTTCTGCGCAGCCTCTGGGGTCAGGTGCCAGTCTGAGATGAAGGGTAGCCAGTTTTGGTCCACATTCCCACGAGTGATAATGAGATGAAGGTTCTTCCCATCACAAAATCCTCTTGCATTGGGCAGTACTGTAACACAGCCAAGAGTCAGCCAGCGTGACAGCTGTCATCAGAGTTTAATAGGGCTATTTGGGACTGACAGCATCGCTAGCTGAAGTAAGCCCAGTTAACAGATGAATTCGCAGCTAGGTTAGTCACAGCCAGGTTAGTGCAGTTTTGCTCAAATTTCACTACTTTACCTGCATCTTTAACAGTGGACACTGCTATGACTGGGACAGCAAAGGTCTCACTTGTTGGACGGGTTATGAAAGCAAGTGTGATGTTCAGGGTGTATGCTCTCATATCATCTCTTGTGTACTAGGAAAAATCATATTTCGAAATAAAAATCATCAAGCAATATCCTCATTTTTATACCATGGTATGCTGCAGTGTCTTAGTACACACCTCTTTCTTAATGCTTGGTGCATCAAATGGGACTTGTATTACGTAGGTTTTGCTTCCATTAGCATATCTGATCTCATATATTAGACATCCATGCTGAACAGCCTCAGGTACAGCAACAGTTACCCCCTCAAGGGTTAAGTTCATAAGCTCCACATCTGGGAGAAGCGTTCCTACTGTCACATTCATTAGCCTTGCACTCAGATTTGAGTCTAAAAGGAACACAATAATGTTAAGCTCTTATCAGTACCAAAATCTTCAGTATATTCCATGTTAGACTACTTACTGTTGATTATAGCAAGTTCTACTTTTTCAAACGGCGTTTCTATTTCCTTGATGATAGTATGTTTGGTTAGTCCCCATTTGTTATCTTCCCATTGATGTTCCAAGAACAGGTTGATGGTATATTTTACCCCATGCTGTCCACTGCTCACAGAAGTCTAGAATTTCAAATCAACATCCTTCAGTACAAGATGATTTTACATTAAAGCTGTATTGTAGCATCTCAAGGTCCAGCTAGAGCTACAGCTCCAAACAACTGCCCTTCTCAGCTCTATGGCCCTGCTTTTATACTGGGAAAGAAATCTGCAAAAACATATCACCTGTGAGGAAGAAGGAACTCCTAAGTGGCACTTGCTGTATCACTATTGTGGGCTCTATTTTTGCCTAAGACTTCAGAATATCTCAGAAGACTTCCTTTTGAAAATTGTCCCCCATTCCCAAGTTTCAAAGCAGCCGGGGACTACTTCAGTGAAAGGGGTCCTCCTGCAACTTCCTTTGAAGTTCAGTTGTTACTTTTGCCCAGGATTCGGTTCGCCCGAAGGAACTAGATTTAGATGTGTAGTGTCAGCCCACCTCAATATCCTACGGTCTGGTGGACAAATGGGTTGTTCCCATTCTCTTAAATGGTCTGTGTAAAATACAACAGAACCCACGCACACTTTACAGTCCAGTTAGGACTGTCTCCAAGGAGTATGATGTCAGGACTAAAAGGCAAAAGCTTTGTGATAACCTGAGGAAGGAGAGAAAAATCAATACTTCTGTATAGGATTCTGTCCATCTGTGCTTGTAAGAAAAATTCTTCACAAAGCAGTGCTTACAAGAGCTATCTTTGGTCAAGGCTTTTGGGGTTTTTAATGTATCTTTTACTTCCCCTTCACCCCCATCTTTCATTTGGAAGGAAGAAAATGAGGAATTATCCCTCTCCAAAAAAAAAACCCAAAACCACAAAATGGAAAGTCTGTTGCCTACCAGACATAACATAAGTCACTAACCTTGTAAGAGCCACCTTCTGCACCTATTGGTATCTTCATTGTAATTACATTTAAGTCATTCGATAACACATATTTCCTGGAAGCCATTTCTTTGGCAGAGAGCTTGTGTAGATCCACACCAGCTTCAACAAGCACATCCTTAAAGCTAGTTGCTCCAGCAGAGAGCAGTTGAATATATTTTGGAACAGTCCAGATGATTGTTTTGTTAGCATAGTCCACACCATCTTAGGGACAAGACATGAAAGCTGTCAGCTTATTACTCTAGTTGTAAGTCAGTGCCTGTATATTTAAGCACTGGAATAGTGTACCACATCTCACCTACAGGACACGCCACAGCAGTATCCACCATCAGGATCATCCATCGCTGTTTGTAAAATGTACTTGATCTTACTGCAGAAAAGGTAATTCCTTGATCCTGTAGGAAGAGATCTAGTGAGACCTACACATCCTGGCAGCTTGCTGGGCCAGAATGAGCATACCAACCTCGATCAGCTGAATTTGCTCAGCAGTGTACGGTATTCTCAGCAGAACCCTGGTGTCTGTTGTGTTGAGTCCATAGCCTGCACTCCAAGCATCGCTCACAAGAAGAGCCTTTTTTTCTTCTGGTTGATGAAACACTATTTGCCATATTGAGGCTTCCCCTGCTTCTGCCTACCCAGAGAAATTAATTGACATTTTAAACATTCTGTTTAAAGTAGCTTCTTATTTACTACATTGAATGATTTATTGTATTGAACTGCCCAGCAGTTTCGTTGCCTTATTCTAAATACTGCTAGCACGATACTGCTCCAGCCTGCCACTGCTCAGCCTCTCACATACAGAAGACTTGCCATATTAAGGGCACTGGAGATTAACTGCACTGCTACATCGCAAATATAGGGTCCAAGAAGAAAAAAACCTATCCACAGTTCACTCCTGGGCGATGAGGTCTTAGAGACAGTTTTTGTTTCAGTGTCTTGCCTGGGGAAGACCTGATTTCTGCCCTTCCTACCTCAGTGCTTTTTGAAATGACATTTTATACTGCGCAGACATAGAATAGAAGGATGTTGGGCCAGAAGTAGCACTAGTTTTTAACTAGGAATAAAACATGTGGTTTTACCTCTGGAAAGGCAAGAGTCCAGTCCTCAGGCTCATCTAGAATGAGGTGTTTTACAGTCTGTGGAACCTCCTTCCTGACAGAAACCTGAAGGGAAAAAGCCTCTGTAAGTAAGGGGTTTGCTGGTGGCACTTGTCTCCAACACCCTATAAGTCTTTTTCAATACTTTCAGAACAGCATAGGATTGGGAAAGGAGACTAGCCTAGCATTTCCTAAAGGGAGGTTTTCACCCCCTTCAAGTGGGGGAAAAAAAAAAAGCATAAAATGTTATCGTGCACAGTGCATTATCTATAGTCCCCTTGATTTCAGATTCATTTTATTTTTAGCACATCTTCACATTTCTACTTCCAGTTAAAGCCCATAGCCTCCTTAAAGAAGATTTCTCCCCCCCTTCTCCCCAGCAAATTCAGAAAGTATACATTTTGTTATCATCTCAAGTAAGATTTGAGGCAACATTCAGTGAGTTCAATCCATTAGCTCAACCTTTTGAACACTATTTCACAACTTTGCTGGCTATTAACGCTGGCTAGTAGGCTACATGAGCATAATATAAACGTATCACTGCACTCAAGATGCATGCCTTATTCTAAATACTGCTAGTGCACACATTCACTAGTGAGCTCTTCATGGTGGGGCATTCAAATTCTGTTTCCAATACACATTCCTTGCACCTAAAAAACTTCCAAAGAGAGCATCTTTGAGTATTTACCTTCTTACCTTAAGTACCTTCCCGTTTGTACTTCCAGTACTTACCTCCATGTAGTTACTTTCACATACTAACTCTCTTGGACTCCACGGGCCATAAGGGCAACTTGCACTTTTCAGATGCGTTGTGGCATTTTTCATATCAGGAGTATGTGATGCTTTGACTTGTATAGTTACTGTGAACACATCTTTCTGCACAGACACAGGAAATGCTTGCTTGTTAGATCAGTTTTTCTAGTTAGACACCACCTACTCTTGTGAATTAAGAGTAACTTATAAAATCCACTCACCAGCACAGAAGAGCATCTCCACACTGAAGAATTATTATTTTCTACTTAGTTAACTACATAGGCTACACACCTGTAGCACACATCAAGATAAATACTTTGAGGGGCAGCTTCAACCTTTCACATAGCCCTAGAGCTGGACAAAAAGAATGCTCCCTAAAATATAGCTGATCCTGTGTTTTACGACATAGTAGCTGTGAGCAAGCAACACAAGCAGCGAAAGCTTTTGAGCTTTTACCCTTACATGTCTCAGACACTAAATGCTAGGGCAGAGTGCAACACAGCTGCCAGACAGAATTCCCTACTCTTATCCAAAAGAAACCAGTTACCCTTCAAGGGTATATATGTGATATGATTCTTCATATGCTCATCTGTGCTTTGCTATAGGACATTCAAATGGCAAGACCATAGTATGTTCTCAGACCTCTGGATGCATTCAAGGAGAATTAAATCATTTTTTGCTAATAGATGTTCAAGACATCATGGCACCTCAGTTAATACCTAACAACAATTTGGTAATCTTTTGCACAAAGGTCATATACAACAGCACTGTAGTCCGAATGCCTAGAACAGACTTACCTCTAAGTGAGAACGGCAGCTTACTGCAGAAGCACGAAACTCAATGTTACTCCAATTGCTGGAAGTTACCGTATAGCCACACTGTGATGCCATGGCCTCATCTAGCTCCCAGGCTGTGCCAGACTGATCTATGGGCAATTAGTGGAGAGCAGTATTAATGAGTATAACTCCTGCTCTGCAAGCTCCCCGAGCAATCTGCCCTTGCCCCAGGGTTCAGCTGACCTTGCTCCAATACAGCCCAGCTGTGTGCCCTGGGCTCAGACATAAAAAATGCAAAGCAGTGAAAGAGAGCTGGAACAAAAGTCTATAGAAAATAAGAAAGGTAAAATTACAGACAGACCAGGACAGGGAACACTAACAGCTCAAGGACCAAAGATGAAAAAAAAGTCTCCAACAAGTAAAGATATTAAACCCTGAAGGGGCAAAACCCCCAGTAAGTGCAGAACAATCAGTTAGGTCATCAGTGTCAAAGCTGTCAGGATTGACAGATGATGGCAGCATAGCAACATCAGGAGCCTGATCGGTGGCTGGCCCATGTTTCTCTCTGATGCCTGCCTGGCCAGAGTGTCTTCAAGGGTCTAACAAGGATGACGAGCACACTAAAGCTTAGCTTGGATTTTTCTAGGCTACAAAAATGTCTTTGTGGGGCTTTTTTTTTAAAAAAAAAATCTTTCTCTTCCAAAAATAATTGCTTTATACTTTCAAGCTGTGCATATCCCAATTGCAGAGTGTCTTTGTGTATGGATGAAAAAGCCTGAACAATGAAAATATATTAAGTGGGTTTTTACACAAGTCTAGCATTCCAGACAGGTAGATGTTATGGACTGTATCTAGTTAGCGAACTAGCATGGACAACTAGTTCAAGGATGAGCTCACATTTTATGCATATAATGTTATACCTGTTGATGTTTATAACCCAAAAGCTACCTCGCTCTGCCCTTCCAGGGCACTCTGTGGTGCTTTTCTCTCAAATGCACCACTTCTTGTTTACTAAGCCCATAGCCAGAGGGCCCAGCTAATTTTTTCTTAACTTCATTAAGAATTTATACACCTCTACCAGGTCCCTTACCTGTAAGCAAAGAAAGCGGAGAGCCACTAGTGCTAAATCAGTAACATAGTGCCAGCTTCAGCTAGTGAGTTTTCAGAATAGTATGTGCTGCTGTTACTGGGAAACATTTTTACCAGGAGGGAAATCCACCAGCATTAACATACCTAGAAACTACCATGTGCATTTTAATTTGAGTCTAAAGTCAGCCATAATTAGACTGAATATGGTGAAGTTATCACTCTGCAAGGCTATAGGATAGGTTATACACAAATAAAGGCAGCATCTGGCTGTTACTTACAATAGGGTGCAACCTACTAAGGTCTGTGATCTTAGTGTAATTCAGGGAATTCTAATGTAGGAGGACCCCAGAGAATTTTAAACATTTCACCACGTGCAATTTCCTCTCCAAGTTCTTCTATATCAACTTACCAACAACAGAAAAAGATAAGTATTTGTCTTCAAAGTATTCTGCACTCAGTGTTATACGCAAAAGGTTCCCCAAGCACTCCGAACTCATGGGTCCTGTGTTGAGCATATTGAAAGGTCAGTAAGTAGGGGATTAAAGGTAACATACAAACAGGAATGGGTTACTTCCCAGACTGCTTAATGAACTCAGTGCTGTGACAGTCATATTCTAGCACATCTGGCCAGGAAGCGTTAGAGGTTTTGTTTTTTTTTTTTTAAACCAGCCATTCTTCAAGGAGAAAGGCCAGCTCTGAAATTAGTATTCCAATAGTAACTATCTGGTCAGCTGGCAATACTACCTGCAGCAGCCAGTCACGGAAACAGAATTTTGGAACATGGACAAGAAAGTACTGAATTGGCTGCCCCAATCTGAACACCTTAAAAGGAGTAAAAGGGAAGAAAGTTAAGCAAGTCTCCCCCACCCTCCTGCAAAAAGAGAAAAAAACCTAGAAAACCTAAAACCCCAAGCAACCAAAAAACCCCCCAAAGCAAGCCCCAAAACCACACACCCCCACTTACAAGAGGAGCCACGTCAGCGACCCATCAACCTACCCCGTTCACCTGCCCCAGTACCAGAAGCCAGTTGGCTCATGCTGGGACAGGACCTCACAGGAGCAAAAATGATAGCTTGAGAAGCTCAAGTCCCAAACTATCACCACAGCATACACCAGGCTACGGCTGCCAAACCTCTTAAAGGCATGAAGAAGGTAAAAACTATTCTAAATGTAGGACTAGAGACCAGAGAAGACTTTTCATTTGACACGTATTTCTAATAAACTGGGATTTGTTGTTTCAAACAGAAGTTTCTATGGCGTAGTGAGCTAATGCCAAGTAGCCCATTTACAGTAATAGTGCATTTAAAGGGCTGACGGGATCGTTTCTCCTAGAGAGTTCAGCACTATAGCCTTAACTTAACCAGATATGCAACTTATGTCACAGCTGGTCATACTAGGAGAACATCAAACAGATGCTGGCAAATATGACCTTATTCTGCCCATATTCCAAGCTACAAACTTGACTGAGTGCAGAAGCTATATAATTGCTCCAAGCTGGATAAAACCTCCTCCAGTATCTTTTGGCAAATGCTAACATGTTCATAAGCACCAGTAGGGCAGGCAGTTCTGGAACCAGCTCTCTGTATCAGCTGTTCCAGGACCAGCTCTGTTTCACGAGGAAGAAGTTAAAGCAGACAATGGTTTTTAGTTAAAAAACTTGTTTCTTCTCAGGCAAGCACCAATATCTTTACAGTATTTAAAAGACCTTACATATTGTATGGTCAATAACAATAAGTAGGCTCAAGAAAACAAGAGCAACAATAAAGTCCCTATTAATTCATCAGTGCTTGTCATCAGAGCGAAGAAGGTAGAAACATTCGCTTAATGTGATAGTATGTAAACCTAAAGAGTGGCTGTGAGCAGTTACCAACAGACACCTCTACATTTGGAGTCTCTCAGAAAAATGTGCAAGTGTGGCTGCCACAAGAGCTTCAGACTCTTCTGAAACACAAACACAGATATCACCTATGAAAAAGCCTGGAAATTGTTACTTGAAAGCAGTTTACAGCAGCATTACCTGGTCTCTCTTGGGTCCATATTTCAGAGGTTAATATCCCCATCAGTAACAACCTGTAAGAAGAGACAGGGATTAGCAGCAGCTTCACTTGTGACAACCGCTCACTAACCAATTTCTGTGCACAGAAAGTTCTGGTCCAGATATTAAACCAGCTTTAAGTTTAGAGCTACAGGTCTAGGCTTGGAAATTACAAAATAGGATTTCCTTTATCACCACTAGAAAGTAAATCAGAGAAGTTAATATATTTAATGCCTTAGGTAAGGCCATTTATGGTTAGCAGGCATAAAGCTCTCACCTCTGCACCAGCCTCAGCTCCATCGTGCAGTTACTCAGCCTCTACCAGTGCTGCTTTTTTCCCCTTATAGTCACACACAAACAAAAAACTCCTTCATCAGCTTTGCACAAAAAACCAACACCTCTCTGGCTTCTCAGAGTCTTGGGTTAAATAGAAAGGCTGCCACCTTTATACTGATGAAACTCATTTCCAGCTGTTTGCCCTCCTAACTATGAACCTGTAATTCATGACACCTGTTCATTTGCTTTGCTGATTAAATCTGCCCCTGCCTAGGTCCCCCCGTTTTGGTGGTTGCCAGCTCCTGGCTCTCAGGTTGTCGGGGCAGCAGGGTAACTGGTGCTGTTCTGGTAGAGCACGTGACAATTCATTGTTTCAGAGTTACTTCTCTTCAGCCTGTCTCCTCTGTGTAGGATTGTGCATGGCCTTCCCCAGACAGCTGAAGTCTGCCAGAGGCAAATGTGTAAAGTGCAGCTTTAAGGTAATTGGTATAACAAAAAAGGGAAGGAACTGTTGATCTTTAAAGCAAGTGGTCAAAGCTAACAGCGTAAGAGAACCTAGCTGGAGACTAACGGGTGTCACAAACTAAATGAAGAACTGACTGGGTGACCTGTGGGACACCTACACCAGAAATCATCCTCCAGTTTGGGGAAAATTTATCCCAAAGCTGTGGAGGAGTGCATCTGACCGCAAACAGGTTGGAGAAAAGGCTCCTGCCTTTGCTGCGTGCTGAAGGCAGAGAAGTTACACCTGTGGCCCTGGGTCCGGATCAATGATGGTTTCGCACTGTCATCATCGTGGGTGCACTCCGGTCACTGTGGGTGATGCATGGGAGTGTAATGGCCCTGGGGCTGCTGAGCCAAGCTGCTGGTCACCAGAATGCGGCCAGGTCACTGGTTACTGTGCAGAGGGGTTGGTATGGTGTCCATTGACACTTTCTGTAAGTGATGAGCACTGTTTGTGTACAATTACAGCGATATCAATAGCACAGATAGTAATGGCTGCAATGTTGGTTTATGTATGGTGCTAGAATTCAGTATTCCTTGTCTTGGTCATCATTCCGTTCAGCTGTCAGTCATTCTATGCAAATACATCTTCAACTCTCAAAGCCATAGTTCCCCTGTGCCAACGATAATTGCCACAGAATAATGACAACTTCTCTGGGCAACCTGTTCCAAGGTGGTGAGACACTGGCACAGGCTGCCCAGGGAAGCTGTGGATGCCCCATCCCTGGAAGTGTTCAAGGCCAGGTTGGATGGGGCTTTGAGCAACCTGGTCTAGTGGGAGGTGTCCTCGCTTATGGCAGGGGGGTTGGAACTAGATGATCTTTAAGACCCCTTCCAACATAAACTTTTCTATGATTCTATAATTTCTCCTCTTTCATGGCTAAAATATTGCTTTGATTTCCCCATTTTCTTTGTGCACCTATGTATTTCTAGCAACTTTACCAGGACATAAGGAATATTGTGCATGTCAGCGCATGTCATTCCTCTGTCTGAAACCCCTTTGCCAAGAGGCAAGGCTCGGCAGCGCTTCCTAACGAGCGGTCAGAACTGCCTGCGTCCCTCTCTATGTATATATTTCACACCTAGACTAACCTTATATTGGGGATTCTCTGGTCCTAGACTTACGCCTGTAACGTTTGGGTGTCGCTCCGTCCTTTGCACCCGCGGAGGCTGCGGGAGCGGTAGAGCTGGAGGATTTATTTGTAATTAACACCGGAGTCCTCGAGAGGGAGCCGGAGACTCTGGAATCGGGCTGCTCAGCCCCGTCCCTCCCGCCCGCCCGCGGCACCTTCCCCAGCGGTGCGGCACAGCTGGTTCCTGAACCTAACAAAGATTAGACCCGGTCCTTCCCGTCAGAAATCCGCATTTATGCTGCTTATCACAGCTAACCTTACTGCAACCACTCCCACATCTTCAAGAGTATCAAAAATTTAATTGAATGTAAGAAACAAAGTTTGCCATGCTCCAGGATGTTGGATTTTACCCCAGAAACAAGTTTTATCCCCAACTGGTTTGTGTTGCTGTTGTTTCCTCTTGAAATTCCATCTGATAAATTTTTAACTTTACAGGGAGTTTTCCTGAGAAACACTATCCACCAAGGATACAATATAAATATTATATGGAATTATATTATAATAGAAACAATGTACACCGAGGATACTATATAAATAATGGATTATGATAATAAATAAAACCATGATCAGGGAGTCAGGGCTTAAATATTGGATAGCACATCCCTGTTTATTATTGTTGGAGTGGAGACCATTTGAATTATAGATTTATTTCACTATGCAGTGTATTTTTACAATATTACAAAAGGGTTATTATACTTTTCCAGAACTTGATTTTAGGTACCACCAGGGAAATGCCTGAGATTTCATCTCGGTTGCATGAACTCCACCTGACATTTAAAGCAGATCTGCACTGTTGACAAGCCCATCACACCACTTATATGGTAAACGTCAAGGTCGTTCGTGCTTTTCTACCCCAAATAGATCCTAGCCATGTTTCCATTAATCCTTCAACCTGCCAATACTCACGTGCAGGCTGAGGTGATGGGGCCAAGCGGCATCCTGGAGGTGTCTTGTTCACTTGCAGTTTAAACACGATCATGATAACTAGCAACCACATACAGAAACGGGAGGAGAATTGCAGTAGTCCTGCTACAGCTCAGCCTTATCTCAGTCATACTGAAAATATTACGCATCTAGTTTACCCACACAGTCACTGTTTGTTTCCTTCTTTTTCTATTTTTACCAGTCAACTGTAGATTAATTCCTAGACACTTGTATGTTTCTGGGTTGTTGTGGGGTTTTCTTATATTTTTTTTTTTTTAGTATGTAGCACATGTTGTCTTCGACCAAGATTATGATTCTGGGCAATGCAGTAACACAAATAAATCTGAGATTATTTATATCCAGTCAAACCAAAATTACCAGCTAACAACTAAAAAGCAAGAAGTCTTTTCTACCACAATTTTAATTTCTAAAGAATACTGAAATATAAAAGGCTTTACTCAAACTCAGTGGCCAAAATGTCCAAGATGACAGACAAAATCTTCCTTCTGGGCCTTTCAGTCAGCATCAGGGCAAGAAGAGGAAGAAATTAAGTAGTTCTATGCACACTTTCAGGGCTAACAACTATGTGGAACCATGCGCTGGTATCAGCATATCTTAATGTTACCAACCTTTCAGCTGGTAACTGATAATTTTCCCACGGCAAGCAGCGACTGGGCAGTACGGTCAGATCACGCAGTGCCATGACCCTTGGACGAAGGAAAAAAGGAGGTCAAGGAGGTCTGTACAATCTCCTATGGGTATCTGTTAAGCATACCTTGAAAGCTATTTTGACCGCACGAAAAAATGCGTGATAAATTAAAGCCAAATGATAGTTCCTCTAGGATTAGGTAATAGATAATTCTATGCTAATAGGAATAATAAAACCAAGAGAGATTTTGCAGTCTCACCCTTATAAAGTGACCCTCATAAAACGTCCACAAGGAAATGTATTAGTCATTTTCTTCACAGGCTTGCAATTCAGAATAATAGATATTCAATCAACTACTCTGTCTCTCTCTCTCTGTTTCCTCCTCCTCCTCCCATGAATCTGTTCCTAGACAGTGTGTTTATGTGCTAGCCTAATTCAAATATTTTCCATGTAAAAAAAATGGGCAGACAGAAAACACACAGTTCATCTGTAAGTGATATCTGCAAGAGCAGACACATTAGATAGAATGAGGCCATTAACTAAAACTCAGCAACTTATGCTGGGCTGTCTCTGCTGCAAGATACGCCTCCTCTGGGGATACGAATGATTTCCTAAATCGTCACTGACTTGATTTTCAGTTAGGCACAGTCCTGCTATGGGAGTACAGTAGAGTTAAGATCCCCAGAGAGTCAGGAAACCATCTGTCTCAGAGTTATGGGTGGTTTTCTTTGGGCTCCCCCATATTCAGTCACAGTAGGTATGATGATTATCAGCTGACAATTCCAAGATTTAACCAGGGACCAGCACATTTAAAAGGACAAATGTCCCTAGTTAAAGCTTTATAAGGCATGCTACGTTAGTCCTTTCTTCTCTGAATAGGGTACAGCAGGACATTTGAAACAAGCCTCCCCCCAAGAATGTTGATCATGACCATATTGTCTGTGAAGGGCACTGTGTTTCGCACACGGAGCATGCATGAAGCCATGCCTCCATCCCACCTTTTCCCCGCTCATGCTTTCTGAGTGTCATCTCCTTCAGCATGGTAGTGTAAGAGCAGTGGATGCCCTCCCCTGAACCAGGACCGTAACCTATGGAGTTATGTACGAGATCTCCTAAAACTGAGAATACCATTCGCAAAGTTTGTCTGCATCAATAAGACTGAGCCAAATTAAGTGAAAGAGTTACACCAGGAAGTAATTTGGCCCTTGCAGTCCAGTTAGAATTTGAGAACAGGAATTTATGTGTGGTGGAGAACAGTCTGTGGAAATGTCTGGAACCAAATGCAGAGCAATTTAGATTACTGTGATAGCACAAAAGCGCTTTGTGCAGACAATTTAAGACATCTGCCCATGGTCCAGACATCTGTGTGCAATGAATGCCATTTTTGAGCTAGCTCTTTATTTATCATTCAGGGATGTCCATTAGTAATTGCTGCCCCTGTACAACCCTGTCTTTGTCTATATGTAGTTATATATGGTTACTTGACAACTCTAATAAACAAGGAAAGAATTACTTGTTCTTAAATTGAAAATACAATCTGTGATCTAGCTCTATTTCAAATATAGACAAACACATTTTACTCTTCCCTCCCATTTTCTCTCTTTGTCTGTATTTGAAGATGCTGTTGCACATTTATATCCCTCAAAGTAATGGACGCATAAACTACCTCCTGTCATGCAGATGGGTCGTGCAGATATAATCCTTTTGTATTTTTAGCTTATCTTCAGTTTTGATCCTCTTGTGGTGCTGAAGAACCTGAAACACTCAGGCGTATGCTCAGAAGCCAGGCTTGTCTTCAGACATAGATTTCCTTTCTTTGGTCACTTCCAATACTTATTTGGATTTATACTTGCTTTTTCACTGATTTGGAATCCTATCTTTTCTCTGTTTATGTAAAGTCCTTGACATCTTGCAATATCATTTACTTATCTAGTAAGTCAGTCAGTCTTTGGTTCTATAAGAAAGAACAACATTTTCTTTGGTGCAAGACCATGCACCAGTACTAATTAGACTTTGTAGCAACAGAGACAGCAAGTGAAAATAGTGTGTCATCTTCAGCAAATAAACAGATTTGTTCCGTCTGTTCAAGAAATTCCACACAGTGTCTTATTAGCAGTCAAAATGAAGCAATATAGAACCAAGGGAAGAGTAATCTTCTCAGAGTACCTTTATAAAATTTAACTTGTAACTCTAACTGTAATTTATTTAAATACAGTTTTATGCTTGTTTATTGAAGTCTCTGAGGTTTGATGCTGCAGTCTTGAATGAACAACTGTCTGATCCTCTCTGATTTTAGTGAGCTTTGGATTAGGCTCTCAAAGTTTGGAAGATGAGGTTGCCTGTGTTCCCAGCACACTATAAATAACAAAAAACTTTTTTTTTATTGATTGATTTATTTTGAAATTTGGAAGTGTATTCAATTGCATCAGTGTTTATCTGCATTGCTGTGCTGATAGAGTTACATATTGCCTGTGGGGAAGAAGATAAATTCAAATTCGGATGACACGTCTCCTCTCCCCAGAACTGGCAGCCATCCAGTGTTAAGCTAAAGGTTTCACAGCACTTTTCATAATGGTTAGGGGGCAACTCTGGCTTTTTGCTGGATTTCTTTCTTCTGTGGAAACAGATTCTAGTCATAAAGAGCCAAATGATGAATGACCTTTATGCAGGACCATGAAAGATACGGATAAGGTCTGGGGATATCCCCACCTTGTGCAATGGATTGTGTAAGGAACCAGTCAGTCTCTTGTGTACGGAGACTACCCTATGAATGAGGCCAGAGAGGCAACGCACAATCAGCTTAACCTCCAATTCAACTCCACGGCAATCTGTGGAAAAGACTATGCTAAAGAAAAGCCATGCTGCCTCTTCCAAAACCCCCTTCCATTTTTTCCTCTTATTATCTTGAGGAATAAGACAAAACTGGAATGGTTGCACTGAATTAGAACATTATACTGAGACTGGGTGAGTCTGCTTCAGAGCTTCTATGTGATCTTGGAAGTCTCATTAAACATCTGCATCCTCGTCTCCTATTTGTAAGACAGGGTTAATAACGTTTAACAGTACTGTTAGGCAAGATACAAAAAAAGTTTGTGAACTGCTCATATACTGCAGAATCTGTGTACCAAAAAGGTCATATCGATATGGAAGATCACTTATGTTTTACTGTAGCTGCATTATTTTAAATATAATCAACCTAGATTTACACTGCCATTGAGTAACTAGGGAAAATTGGCCCTAGATTAAGTATTTTACAGAGAAGGGAGAACTTTGTGGCATAAGGAGATACTGCTCACATCTTTTTTGTGTTTCATATGCTCCTATTGATTCCACAATAAATGTCATTGAACATTCATCAGTTCCAGTCAAAAAAATGGCATTACATCCTGGTAATAAGTTTGACATTTGTTTTATTCCCAAATAGAGATAAAGAGCAGAAATAATGAAATACTTAGCAGAAGAGAAAGTTCAGAAGAACTAAACTTCAATTTGGAAAGGAGAATTCAGAAGAAATTCAGTTTGGAAGAATCTAAGGGCTTTGCTTCAGCTTGCTTTGATGTTAGGCTGAAACCTCTTGAGGTCCTGTGGTATCATTTGGAGATTATAGACTAAATGTCTTATCTCACTGCTCGTCCACAGTAGGCCACATTCCACTGCCAGACTTCCCCATCTGCAACGTACTCTGGTGTCTCGATGGATAACAGTCTGTCCCACATCCTGGAAGATGTTGCATGGTGAGAGGCTCCAGACCATGGAGAACAGGATATATTCAGCAACTGAACCACAGCTTCCACGAGATACCATGGTAGCCGATGACAATATGCCAATACTAATCATTTCAGAGTTGCATGGACACTTAGTAGTTTGGCAGTAAGTCATGGCAAGTTTTAATATAGATACTGATGTCATCTTGCTGAAAGGAATTACTCTACAGTAATTACAATTACGATGTAAAGAGTCAGGATCATGCTGAAATCCCAGGATGGCTGAGGGGGTGTAAGTCATCCCGTTTTGCTTTGACCTTGACTTATATGCTAAGTTTTGCTTCTTAATTTCACTTTGCTGACAGAAAACACTTACTCACTAAGATTTCAGAATTTGAGTCTAATAACAAAATTCATTAATTGACCCTTACTGATTTCACATAAAAGCTTAGTATTTTCTGCTGAAAATGCCAACAGTTCTTTTTGCCTCCATTTCAAAAGAAGCAGCAGAAATGGGTTCTTAAAAAAAAATCCAATTTATCAAACAATTGAATATTTGATTATGATCTTACTCTTACCACAGGAAACTACTAATTGTTCTTTTGAAATCAGTGAAGACCGATCAGGAGAAGCCTGGTGTTGCATGACCCATGATCTAGCTCTGAACAGGTTCTGGCTGTAATTTCATTAGTTAGGTTGTTGGAGGGATGTAGAATCAGAGGTTCTTGGAGAGATCAGGAGTGCTTCTAGTGCAGCTTAGTGAACACCCTTGTTTATTAGCTTATTTGGCTGCTTTCAGAACAGGCTAGGGTTGACTATGTATTGTCCACAGTGGCAGAATTGCCTAAATGTCTTCCCTGCTTGGTTCCCATGACCTGGTAGACCTTTCTGTGTTCACTCTGCAAGGTGTTGCCCCCATAGGAGCATCGTCTCAACTACGTATGGGGCTATGTTGTGTACTGAATTGGCTGACTGCATCACCATTAGAAGAAAACACGTATTTTTGCAGTTCTCCTAAATCAGCACTGGCACAACTGGAGGAGGGGAGAGGAGCTGGGTTGTTTTGGCATGGGGGACGGGCCGTGTATGGAGATGGTATACTGCTACTGATAACAGATTGTCAAATGATGTATTTTTCAGCACAGCAGATGTTTTGACCGCTTCTACCAGTTGTTGCAGAGACGGGCAGGATCCGACAACCTTGAGTAGGAGGGAGTGTGACTTGCTCCATTCTTGAACATAGATGACATGATTGCAGTGAGAATGCCTAAGGGAGGCATCTGAAAGATGTGATTTGAGCATGGCATGTAACTATGAGAAACTTCCTGAAAATTACAGTTTAGATGCTTCATATCCTTGTCTGTTTATAAAACTACGATGTTACTGTGCTGAACTTGCAGGTCTATTTGCAAGCCTGAGCCTGTGATACTACCCAGCAAGGAAAAGCCTATCAGGAGACTCCTGACTAAGACCAGGAAGAAACAGGGGGAAGAGCTGGGGAGTAGTGGCTTGACTGTTTTTTATGGTGCAGTTGCCATACCCTAAAGAACGTACAAATATGCTCTTCTAGATTTTATGCATATTAGAGACCAGACGGCTACAGCTTGAGAATAAAATCATGTTAGCGATATGATTTAATTTTACAGAAGTTGAAGGGATCCCCTTTCAACGTTATTTTTAAATTAAAGAGCAGCACTCTGACATCAGTATAGAAGTAGTGATGCAGCTTTTAAAACTATGTCAGCCTGATAATGTTGCATATTAGTCCAGTAGATGTCCCAGGACTGCTTTTAGAGCTCCTTTGTGTAGCAAGTGAATCCTGTACGCTTGCAAAGCGGTTCGCTTTAAACTCCTTTGCAGTCCCTTTATAGCCCAGGACTGGGAAGCAATGATGATGTTAAGTTGATTTTCTTTTGAGAAAACACTGTGTGCCTTGAATGTCTTCAGCTCCTTAAGGCACTGAGTGGTTTTTTTTTCCTCTTGCAAGGCAATGAGCAATGGCTGGTGTTCAAGAAAGTATTAATAAAATAACAGATTCTGCTGCAACTACTTTAACTCAGATATCTGGAAAAATCCAAGTGATATAGGGATCACCAAAAAAAATTTCATACACCTGTAGGGGTCAAAAACCTCACGTTCTGACACTGTGTTAGAACCCTCATAATTCATCCAGATAAATATTTTACTGAGTTCTGTGCTATTTATTGCATTTGTACAAGGGCGTGCTACAGTGCCATTAAACGGTGGGATTCATATATCTTTCCATTAAGCAATCAGGTTGCTCCATAGCTGATTTATAATTGGCTCACCTGTTTTTACTTTGGTAAGCCCAGCCTCATCAGATGCATTGCTTGCATCTATGTTCGTCTAGTGCTTCCACATTCAAACCGGGCATATAAATAGACGTTTGTTGCTGAAGAAAGCAGTTCTTAAAGCACCTGATTCTAATCACTGTAAGAAAATGGATGCAGCATTAAAAGGGTTTTCGATCAGGGTGACTGTTCACAGCTTCCTTTGTGCAAGTGTTAAATGCTGCTACTTTAATTTGGAGGTTTTCCACTTTTGCTTGCAGTGGTATCCCTAAAAATCTCAGGACTGGGAAGATGTTTATAAGTCCGTAAATCCATGTACTTAGTACTCCACTGTTGCAGGCAATTGGCTGTACAATCATTTTCATCAGCTGATTAAAACCCACTCCAGAACCAATCAGATTTTTTGCCCCCCCCAACTCACTAATGAAAGAACGTTACAGATCTTTATTTCCTTGACATTTGAAAATGTTCTAATTTTTATCCAGATCGTGTTCTTGAGCAGTTTATATTGATTTGTTCTTGTACCAGTACAGCTCTGGAGTCTAAATTACTCTTATTCGCCTCCTGGTTTTATTTCTCATTTTCAAAAGAAGAATTCATACTCACCTTTACTCTTCATTTTGTGGACTAAAGCATCCTAGCTTTTCTGGTCCCCTCTTTTACACTTGACTCTCCATTCTTCTGAACGTCCTAGTAGCATATTTTTCTGTAATATGGATGATCAGAAGTGAACACTGATGAGGTTTCACCAGCACTATATATAATAAGAATGTTTCTCTATCTCGACTGAAAATATCTTGGGTTTTTTTATGGTCATGTTCTGTTGATGGCTCATAGCCATGCTGTGAGCAATTACCTTAATGACATCTTTATTCTTTCTATGCAAAACTCTGAGCAGATGGATTCAGCACATCTCCTTGCTGCCTTTGAACTGCTGGATGTGAAATGGCTCCCACCTTTAAGCGGCACAAAACTGTACCAGGTTATATGTCCTGTTAATACAACTATATGAAATGTAGCATGTTGACATTCAAAAAACTTCCAGAAAGGGCAGAGAAGTTGCACAAAAAAAGGTATGCGCAATGTGAAAAGTAAGCCAGTCATATGCGTTATTAACCACCCGTACAGCCTCTGTCCTGCTTAATCATTCTTTGCTGGACATTGGACCTGAGTTCTAAGCAGACGTTTCAAAGATGTTAATACTCTGGGTTCTGGGAGATTTTGGGGGAGCCTATAGAACATACCGAGCACAACGCAACAGAACATATTGCTGTTTGATGGGAAATTAGATAGCAGCCAAAGAAGACTTTGGCAAAGCAGGGCTTTACAGCTGATAGCAAAGCAAGGTAGAAAACCCCATTTCATCCACTTTCTCCACTTAACATCTACATTTTTTAGCCAGTTTATAGATGTAGTGACGAGGATGGTTGTGAATTCTTTTGAGGGCAGAACAAGCATTCCTTCTCAAACTTCGATGTTTCTTCTTGCTCGTGTCACTGAGACTGTGTTCGTGTCTCATCTGCAATGGGCTGCGCAGTCATTTTGTTGGTGCTGCCATTTTGGTCAGTGCTTCTTCCATAACTGCTAAATCACAAAAAAATAAAAATAAAATCATGTAAAGATACTTTGTCTTAACCAGAAAGAGATTTCCTTATTCATTAATCATATAGAATGCCTTTCATTTGACATTAATTTAGTCCTTTGATTTTAGGTTTTTAGTCTAAGCCATTAGGCTTAAGCTTTTCCTATAGTCAGTCAGCAACTCTTCGTATCAGCTGTGTGTCTAAGATACATGGAACAAATCACTTGTCACCGACAGAAGGCGGCCCTAACTGGTTATCTTAGACTGAAGACCTAACCTTTGGAGGGATGCAAATGGGCAAACTTCATACCATTTTACTAAAATACAATAGCTCTAGAGATGAAAGTCTTCTGTATTGACCCTCTTTGGAACTTCTATAGTAATTGTGTCAATGGTCTGCCTCCGTAGATTCTTCAGAGTATAAACTTTCCAAAACGTGGACAAAGTTCTTAGCTTCCAGTGCTCTATTTTTTCCCAGAACACATTAAGTAAACACAAGATGGTAATGAAGATATAGTATTCCCTTCATACACTCCTAAGATTTTATTTGGCTAACCCAGACCCACAAGAATGCCATAACTTCTTTCATTATTCATGAGAAGAGCATGGTGGAATGCTTTCAGATGTAAATACCCTTACATCTCGATAATCAGTGCTATATGCCTGTATAGCAATATTGATTCCTGGCCTGTTTTTCTCTTAAGTATTGAAGGAAATCTTTGCAATTCTATCTTTCACCCACACAGCCAGTGACTGATAGCAAGTCAGAGAAATGGACGTCAAGGACTTCAGAGCTGAACAGAAATGCAAAGCAAGGACGAATCCCCAAAAGGAAAGAAAAGAAAGTAGAACTAGAAGAAAAAGTATTGTAGATTTGAAGAGATACAGAAGAAAAGCAGGTTTAAAAATTAAGAAAATTGAAACACTGCTATAGCTTTTATATTGCTCTATTCATTTTAGTATATTCCAAACCCTGATTTTCAGCTTCTTCTATAGCTCTGTCTGTCTTATCCAATCTTCAGGAGTTCTTCCCTTGTACTTGATTGTATCACGTCTACCCAATTGAAGTTATACGCCTGGACTGAGGTTCCTAAGGGACTACCTTAGTAACACGGAATAGTAATAGAGTTGAAAACCAAGAAGAAAGACAACAAAGAAGAAATAAAGGGAAGAGAAAGAAGGTTGAAGAAAGAAGGCCCCAACCTTTTCCTTCATCTTCCTAAGGGGGGAAAAAAAAAGTCCTCTATAAACTTGTAGAAGAAATGAAAAGAGTATATACAATCCTTCTTCACCATCCTTTACAGGCATGCTTTTGCCACTGAAAGGCCCTGTCTTATTTTACCTCACTAACTATGATTTCCCATTAATTTTTTAAAAAGCATAGCACTGTAGAGCCCAGTGTATTTGTTGTAAGCAGGAATTCGACTGTGACAGGCAAGCCAGGTCATATATCCAATGTGTAATTACTCTATTAGTAGCCTGTGTAACGATAGCTGCTGCATTCAGCATTTTCACACGAGCTGTCATTTAGATATTGTGCTTCCAAGGCCCTGCTTTAGACCTACTCTGCTGCAGGCCACATTGTAATTTCAGAATAATTCAAGCCAGGAAAGGTACCGGGCATTTCCTATCTACCTCAGGGATTCAGTAACTTGCTGTCCTTCATTTTCTATTAAACTAGCTTCTGCATTAATATGTTTTCAGAATAAATGGCGAACATACTTTCCACAAATGGAATATGCTTAATGGACATGTACATTTGACTTCTTCTCCTAAGAAACATGTCAATAGCCCAGTAAGCAGTGAGTAGCTGGCACTGATAAATTTCTTTCCTTCTGCTTGATTGAAGATCTGGTATGATTCACATATTCCTAGAAATATTTACAGATGCTTTTAAATTCAAATTCTAGCAGTATTCTCCTCTGACTACTCATACTTTACTACCAAGCTCAGCATAAAAATAAAATCAGTAAAATACTCTGGAGTTCTAAGTTCTGTTCCTAGCTCTGCAGCAGATGTAGTTTCCTCTAGTTATCGGATTGTGCTGTCTCATAAACTCTTTAAAACTCTTTATCTTTCTCTCAGTAACACTTTGTTATCATTGGAAATAAATACACTATTTATTGAATTGAAGGAACTATGTTGCATTATATGAGGTTATTTTCTCAGCTTAATTAAGGAGGGACCCTATAACTTACAAAGAAAGTTTGTCTTCCTGAACTAAACAACCAAAGTTGTAAATTCCCTCTGGTTTTCTTAAATCAAAAGAGCATAGACAGTCCCCAGGTTGGGAACACAAAAGCAAGTACAGGAGTGCTCTGTTACCGATCTACCTCTCACTTGTGACAACAAAAAAACATAAGAGTACAACCGTAGTTCCTCTGATCGGTAGGAGAGGGAGGACTGAGCCTCTGTGGGCGTGGTGCAAACCCCAGGAAAAACTCAACTGAATGAAACCATTTGCATCCAGCCAGGGTGCAGATGGAACCCGGAGTCCTGCACGGAGAAACACGTAAGTCAATGGGAGAGTGAAAAGCTGTGATTCCTACGGGTGGTTGCGCGGCAAGCGACAGCTCCCTGCGCTCGCTGCTGTGGTGGCCCTGGACGTGCATCAGCACGTACCGCAGGGACTGGAAGCGGTGTTGCAGTCCCTGTCCCACGTGCCCTCCCGTGGGCTGGAGTGGGTGGGATTGCAGCAGGCAGAGCAGATCAGATTCAGCTCTCGCTGACAGAAGAATTCCCATTCTAATTGCCTTTTTTTTTCTTCTTCTTTTCTCCCCAAGAAAGCACCTAAGGCAGAATTACTCCCACTTTGTCCCACAGCTGTGCAGTTTAAATTATGGGCATTTGTGGAGGAAGAACATTGAGTCCATTTGCCTTTATTAGGGTCCCCCTGGTGTAACTGCTGACAGAATTTGGTTGAATGAAGGCAATTCAGGGAAGAAAACAAATAGGGGGAAAAACGGCCAGTCCCTAGGGGCGGCAGCATTACACAAACACAACAAACTCATGCACAACAGCGCTCAGGGCGTTGTTGTTTCCAGTTTAGATTAGCCAGTGGCAGCGTGACTTTGGGTAGGCTCACTGCGCGCTTTAGAGAGCCATAAAAAGGATGTAAGCCATTTTATGGGGTCACAGTCCCTTCTGATGTAGCCATATGGTCAGTAGTGCAAACTTCTCACTCCATTCACTCCACTGGTGAAAATCCTGTCATCTTAAGAGGGATTTAAAACAACAGTTTTGTCTTGAGGTAACTTATTACCAGCAGCTTTGAAGGAGTTAACATTTGTAAAAACTAGTCTGGACACTTTGTAATGATTTGTTCCAGAATACAAATATTTCTGGTTGACCTTTGGCTAGAGCACAAGGCACTGTGATCCAGCCTTACATATGCCGCTTTCCCTAACAGTCTTCATCTTACAGCCCTTTTAAGCCGGTGAGCAACAGTTAACACCATTTTGCAATATTATAAACCACTGCAGTGCGATGAAGCTGATGGTGTTATAGCCTGGATTTCCCTTCATCTCTTTTCCCCGCCACCAGCAGCTAAGCTCATGCCCACCATAAACAGCTGCCAATAAGTTTTCCTGCATCAGGAAGCTAGAAATGACCTCTCTCCTTTTCCAGATGAACAAGTCAAGCAAATTTTAGGGCATGTTTTCAAACGAAGATGCAAAAACCTGCCAAAAACCTCAAGTCAGCCCTCCGTGTAAAAGCATGATCACAGCTCAGGGGAGCTGCTGTGTTTTAGTGGGAGCACATGAAAAACTGCTTTGTAAGGGAAGATGCTCCTTCAGACAGCTCAGCGCTCAGACACTGCTTATGTGAAAAGAAACCACGATGCACCAAATACAAAAATAAATGCAGTTCCTGAGTCTTGTGATATTTCTCGATGCAGATAACCAAGAGAAGACGTCTGGGTCTGCAGAACACTGGGAGGAGAGAACTGGCATTTCTAAATGTGCTGCCCCCAAGGGACTGGGTCTGTTGTCCAGAAAAAAGCAATGCAAGATCATGCTGATGTAAGGCGCTGTGAGTTATGATAATGCAGGTTGCAGCTTGACAAGCTCGGTAAGAAGCCAAGACAGCACGTTTCTGCCCTCCATGCCAGGCAGAGCAGGAACGTGGGACATATCCAGTGGCCACAACAGTGGCTAAGGACAGGGTCACCAGGGTCACTTGGCATGTCGACCTGAGCAATGAGCCCACCACGTCCCCCTTTGCCACTATAGATCTCACCGGGTGTCACAGAAACCTATGTGCCCTTGCTGCCCAGGGAGCTGCTGCTCACCTTCCCGGGCAATTTCCAGCATCTCACGTTCTCGCCTGTGACCATCTGATGGGTTGTGTAACCATCCGATGGGCTGCTGTGCTGCAGTATCATTTCCAAAGTCAGTGACAATATTTCTGCAGGATCTCTCAAATTTTATGCTGAAATCTCCAAATGACCCACTAAGATGACCTCATTTGTCTTCAGGAAGTATTCTGTTCACATTCTTATATTTGGATAGTTCTGAGAAATGCACTCTGCACTCAGTACATTGCTTTCTCACAAACTTTCTGTAACTAAATGTCATTCTGTGCAGGTCATTACTTTTCATCTTAATATTACTGCTGGTTAATTAAGTTTTTTAAAAAAATGTAGCAGAAATGCAGATTGCTGTGCACAGCATTGAAGGGTTGATGTAATATGTCGACAAGCCATATTCTGCAGTGATTAAAATTTCTATGATTAATGAAACAGGAAGGTGATAAACAATGAATTTATTAATGCAATTATACACTATAACTCATAAAAAAAAGAGTCCTTTCTGCACAGCAATAGTAACTTAGGGGAATACCAGTAAACAGAATCAGAGAGAAATGTATTAAGATCCTCATTCTCCCCAGTGTTCACAACTGAGGACACTTGTAAGTCTTCAAAATTATTACCAGGAACACAACAGCATGGTATTTATGATGACTCTACAACAAGGGGTCATTGAATTCTTTTGCTTAAAACATGTAATGAATTCTACCCCCTCCAAAAAAAAAAACAACCCCAAAACCCAAACCCAAAAGAGACAAAACAGAGGAGAATCAGAGGAGAACTGGAGGAGAATGTTCTGCAGCATTTATGTATGATTTTTTTCAAGGGAAGATTGATTAGAAAAAAAATATGGCATAAATAGTTACTAAGCAGGTTTTTTTCCCCGAATCTTGCAGTTGTTCATGATGATGTTGATGGTTTAGAGAACTGTTTAAATGAAAAGTTTGGAAAAGTTTGCGGAAAGTACAGAAAATACTTTTCTTGTGTCAAAATTTGTAATGAAGGAATAAACCTCCACGTTCACCTTCGGCAATTTTCAAAACGATACCAGTGGAAATGGCAAAACGTTCCATTCTCGAAGGTCGGTGCGGCTGTGCTTTGCAGTTATACCCGGAGCTGGCCTGACTTCCCAGTACCCTCTGCCTTTGACTGAGGCAGAAATGTGCCTTGATACGACTACTTCGGGGCATGATACAGGGGAGAAATCAAGTTGTCTCTGCAGCATGTGGGGGGACGCTCCCCACCTCACGCTGTGCAGCCGGCAAATAAAGCCGAGTATTTGCCACTTCAGCAAAGCAGCGGCAGCGAATCAATCGCAGATCAATCCCGTTCGCCTTTGTCATTATCTGCGTGCTCCTTGGCACCGCCGCTGCACAAAAGCGGGAAGGTAAAAGCCGAGCAGCCCAGTTTGCGGGGACCGGCGGCAGACGCGGAACTTGCTCGGCCGCGCTGCCGCAGCCCGGGGGCAGGAGGCGGCTGCCTCCCGCCCGCCCCCGACGCCCCAGCCCCGGCAGCATCACCCTCTCCGGGCGGGCTGCCCCGGGCACCGCGTCTTCCTCCCGGTCGCGGGAGAGAGGGGAACTGCCTGGTGATGCCTGGTAGGTGGCTGCGGGAGGGAGCGGCGTGGCCAGGTCCCCACGCGTGCTCCGGGGACCGGGCGCGGGTGGGTGCGGGAAGTCCCCCGCACGGAGCGGGATCCCCCCAGATGCGGAGCGGGACTCTCTGGGAGCGGTTTGAGACCCCATGGATGCGGTACGGGAACCTCAGGCAAAGTGCGGGAACTCTCCGGGAGAGGAGAGGGACGCCCGGGGCCGGTGTGGGACCCCCGGGGCCACGGGGCAGGATCCCCCCGGGGCGGTGCGGGACTTCCAGGCAACACGGAGCGGGGCCGCCCGGGCGTAAGCGGGACCCCCGGGAGCGGTGCAGGAGGCAAGGCGACACCTCTCAGTCACGCTGCGGGACCGCGGGGTGCGGAGCGGGACACCCCGCCCTCCCGCACCTCCTCCGCGGGCGGTGCAGGGGCGGAGGCAGCGCGGCTCCGCGGCCGCGCCCGCCCCGCCGGGACGGTGCCGGGTCCGTTGCGGCGCTGGGACGGGAGCGGGACGCCGGGGCGGGGGCCGAGGGATGCCCGAGGCCGGGGTGGGGACTCGCCTGAGCCCGCCCGCCGCCGCTTTCCTTCCCCTCCCACCGCGGGCTGAGCGGTGCGGCCCCGCGGTGCCGGGCGGAGCGGCCGGCGGCGGCGGCCCGCAGCTCCAGGTAGGCAGCGCCGGGGGAGGAGGAGGAGGAGGAGGAGGAGGAGGAAGAGGAGGGGGGGGGGCGCAGCCCCGGCGGGCTTCCTTGGTCCGCCAAAGTCTTGCCCTGAACTCTCCGGCTCGGGACGTGCAGCCCCTCTGCGTCCCCCCGCAAGGAGGCGGCTGCGGGGAGGCGGCGGCGGTGGGCAGCGCTTTGGTCCCCGCCGAGGGGACGGGGCGGCCGGGCGGTTTTCCTGCCGACTTTAATGGCTCGTGCGGGAGCGCATCAATAGAGGTGGCTCTGAATCCCTTTCGCATTGCAGAGCTCTGCCTTGCCTTTTGAAACCACGTTTAGATTAAAAAGTAAACTGGATTTAAGCAGCCGGGAATCACTACGGTATCCTCTATGGCTGAAGAAATGTGGGAGAAGTCTCTTCTCGCCGCGCGGCTGATTTAAAGTAGACTTAGTAAGTTGGCGATAGTTTCCCTGATTTTAGATCCAGGTGGATTTCGAAGGGGCTTTCTCTTTTCACTATAAAAACTTCTCCTGTGTGCTTCTGTCAGACAGGGAAAATCCTCACTGCTCATTTTCTGGATTTTCTCGCCAGTGAGAGCGCCCTGTGTCAATACTCTTCCTCTTTTGCCTGATGCAAAGCACAACTGCTGGTTATTCTGGGAGCTGAACTCGGAGTGTCGGCTGGGGAAGGTAGACCTCAAGATCTGAGCAGCAGCAACGTATTGATTCCATTAGCAGAATTTACAGATCTACCGACAGATCCCTTTTAACACAGTTGCTTTCCCAGAATTAAAGTTCTCCTCAGAGCATCCATCGCTGGTCTAGGCCAATAGATGGCATAAGGTACTCAGGCTAACATCCTAAGAGGACAGAGGAGGCAAGAATACACTTTGTACATGAGCCAGGATTTTCAGAGGGTTTGTGTGAGCCAAATTCTGGGTGTCCAACTGGGGATACCTTGGGAAGGTCTCATTTTCAGAGGCATTGTCCCAAGCCATGCGTTCTTATTTTCCTTGGTCACAAGTGCAGCATTTTCCAAAATTCTTCTCTGCCCTAAGCAGTTAGGGTTAAATCATCCACAGTTTTGGTAGAATGTGATCAGTGAACTCAGTAGGAAGCAGAGGTGGCTTTTCAAATTTATGGGGTGTATTTGGTCACTGCTAGGGAGAAGCTGCCTGTTGCAGCAGGGTTGAAACTGGTTATTATTTGTGATAAGAATTGAGGGGTTTTTTTGTAGAGAACTATATCCTCTCCTTGTTGCCTTATACTTTTCTAGATTTCACTGCTCAAAAAGTACTTGGGGGAGTGGAAGGCAGTTGGCTAATAAGGAAAAAAACTTATTTCTGTATCTAAACTTTTGCTGAGATAGCACTGTGCGTAGACAAAGATGATTTTATGTTCTGTAATTGTGTAAATTATTTGTATATAGGTAGGTAGCTAAATGATGATAAAAGAGCTTTAACTGACAGTAATCATACCTAGCTTTTATATGGTGCTTGTTATCTATAGATTTCAAAACAGTTCTTTTTATAGAGGTGCAGTATCATTATTTCAATTTTTTTTTTCAGTTGCAGGAACTGAAGAATGGGAAAGGTGCAGACATAATATCCAAATTTCCTAAGTCACAGTTCTTGTCTGTTAAACCTTCTTTATACAGGCTGAAAAGATTTGTTTAAGTTGATTTTAAAATAAGAAAAATCTATGTGTATTCTAGCAGAGGACATTAAAGCTCTTTTTGAAGAGACCTTCTTCCTTGAACACTGTATCTAAAAGTCTAAGCACTAAGGCAACCCACAGAAATGGTAGCAGCCCTTCAGCTTCCTATTTGTGAGCGTGGGCAAAAGAAAATCAATAAACAGAGGTTTTCAGCTGAACTGATGCAAACTCCAGTGTGATCTCTAGCATTATTGCTGAGACAGGGGAGGTCAGATGTTTTCCTAAAAGCTTCTTTGTAGAAATAGAGAGGTCCTGAAGGAGAAGCATTTCTCTGCTCATCCTTTCTAGGACTTAGCGAATTTCCCAGGATAAGAAGAATAAAACCACCTCAAACCTGAACAGATGATAAGTTGGTATTAAGCCACCAATATCGCCTTAGTTGTGCAATTACAGCTATAGGCAAGGTAAAATCAACTATTAATACTTGGTGCCAAGACCACGGGCCAGGTTCTGCCTCAGTGCGAAACAAGGCTCAGCAGTGACTGAGCTGAGCTGCAGAGGCACCTTAAACTCGCATGGAGAACGGAGACAGCCGGCTTTCCCCGCTCAGCCTCGGTGCACGTGCCAGAGGTTCTGGCTGAACCCCCAGCGAAGCCGGCGTTGGACACCTTGCCTGCCTCTGTGCTGGGATCACTGCCAGGCACCGCTGCCTCTGCGCCGGCGGCTGCCTGCTGTCTGCATCCTTCCTCCCTGCCGGCTGAGCAAGCTGAGCCACATGCTCTCAGGTAAAATAACTGCTGGTTAATGAGGGGTGCGTGTGAAAGGCAGATGCTCTGCGGAGTCTGATGTGAGCTAGGGTCAGAGTGAGAAGCAGACTGTATCCTGGTGGGCAATCTCTTTCCTAACAGCCTGTCCTTCAGCTTGGTTACTTGAAAACAGGTTGTGGCTGTGCTTTCTGTCTTTTCTCCTGGAATCCTACTCTGGCTTAGACCATTTGTTTGCAGCGTGCCTTCTGTCTAAAGGCTCTTGATTTAAAGAACTTGTTTACTTGCTACTGGGGCACATATAGTACAAAGATCTGCCCAAGGCTAATGACTAGAAACAAGGCTCAAGTCTCTAAACTCTCATCATTCCCTGCCTTGCAAATTTTCAGTTATGGGATGTCTGCCAAGGACACATAATAAAAGAGAGCTCATGAATAAATAAAATGTATTCCACTAACCTGTGGATATTTTCTTCTTATCTTGCCTTTGTCCTGTCTCTTTATTCTTATTTCTTGCTCTTTATGTATTTTTTTCTGGTTAGCTTCTTCCTCCTTTTTAATTTATGAGATCATCTTATTTTCTTCCTGTGTTGCTGCTTTACTTTCTGAGGGGAAAGCACCCCCAGAAAACCAGGCAGGATGCTATCTGATTGCCCTTGTCTGGTTCTGTGTAGAGGGCCAAATCCTCAGCTGACAGAAATTGTCCTTGAACTGTTCCATCAGTGGTTCTGCACCAGTTAATGTCAGGGGATCATCTGCTCCAAGCTGTAACCCCAATAGGTTTCTCCATTCTTTACCATTTATTCTTTTTTACACCCCATTTCCTTCTGGCCCTTCCCCCCCGCCCCCCCCCGCCCCATATTTTACTGATGCTTCTTCCCTTTATACTCTCCTTTCCATTTTATTTGAATATGTTCTGTTTTGTCTTGTCTTACCATCATTCATAACGTATCTGAAGTCCTAACAGTAGTGCATTAAACTGCTGTCATCTGTCGCTTGTGGATAACTTGCCCATTTTTTCTTAGAAGGGAGTTCTGTATGTGACAGTTGCTTGTAATGGTTTTCTTTTGTTTTTCATTCTGCTCTAGAAGAGGTGACCTCTAAAATACTTATCTTGCTTGGAGAGGAAGATGGTGTTGACCATGTTGGTCCTTAGTTTCTGAGGGAGCTCATTCCACAGTCATGATCTTATTTTCAAGAGAGATTTGTCTTCTGGAAAGATACGCTTTATCACTTATGTTAGAAGGTCCGGTTGTGGTCACTGTTCTTGTTCTGGAGCTTAGTTTTCTCTGGATTCAGGCTATTTGCTCTATTACAGGTAAAGCCTGAGACCTTGATTTTCATGCGCTATTCTGCAAGGAGCTAGGGTAAGCGTGGAGTAAGCATGCTGGTCTCTGTGGTTGGAGTGTTGGTAATGTTGATATAAAGGATCGTGGAAGGCTTCACTCATTTTGGCCTCTCTGAATTGTTTCTCTCACTGATATCTGTCTGCTAGGCACTTCTTGTGTCCTTGATCTTAGCAGGATTTTCTGTTCTCCGTCCCTTTATCCACAAGCTCTCCAGCTCATCTTGCCCTTCACACCGAAGTGCCTTATCCGTTTTGCCTTCCCATCACTGACAGGTGAGTGGGGACGGAGGTGGGAGACCCTGATTTCCTGGCTCTCCTAGCTGCTGGGGAGTTGCTGGGAGGTGGCACAAGGGGAGGCTGTTATGGCTCAGCCCTTTGGACTCTCCTCTGTCCAGGGCGGCCACATGCCCTGACTGCAGACATCAGCCTGACTTCAGTTTGCTCTGTGTCTGTTGCCATCTCTACCGGGTAGGTTTATGTCTTGAAGGTTGAAGCTGGGCAGGGGGAGCTGCCTGATTGAGATCCAGTAGAATCGATCCACGTGCGGTGGCAGTCAGGCGGCATTGCACTGTCCTTACCTCTGCCAGCATTGGCCAGAGAGGCCGTTGTCCCCTCTCGCCCCGCGAGGGGTTGTGCTGGCAAAGTGCTGTTCTGGAAGTGTACCTATCCTGCTGGAGTGCCTGTGCTCTGAGCAGGATTGTCTTGGGGTAGAGGCTTTTCTCTTCTCCCTTTTTTGGAAATATTTTGGTCTTACCAGCCTGCCAGTCCAGATCAGCAAAGGCCACATGGACAGAAGGGAGCGTGGCTGGTTTAAGGAGGACAGGTATTGATCATCTGAGACAGAGAGAATTTTGTTTTCCTTTTTTTTTCCCCCTCATCTTTTGTACATTTTTGTCCTTTGTTCATTAACTTGGACAAGCAATTTAGATGCCAACTGACATCTTAAAAACTGGTTAATTCTTCCATGTTTTTAATCATTCTGGTCCAGTGCTATTCTAATGACAGGCTCAGAGCTCAACCCGTGCAGAGGGTTGCTGGCCCCTCTTCTCCTTTGGTTTTCACTAAAAGCAAAGCAAAGACAGAGGCTTTATGGACTTGGGAATGTTGCAGTAGAACATGCTGACCTGCTACGTGATGTTGAACACGTCACTTCTCAAGTCTCAGGTTCGGCTTCCAAAGCACAGAGCTCAAGGCATCCGCCTCGCAGCAGTTTTAAGTTAATGAAGTTCTGTGAGATTCAGTGACAAAAACTGTAATAGTCTTGTAAAAGTTAGCGTTAGCAATTTACTGCCCCGTATAGGGGGGATTTTATATTTCTCTTTTTTTTGTTCTTTTTCTCTGAGCCTAACAAATTGATTGCTGCTGTTGATGTACGTACAGGCAGGTTACCTGTGGGAGGCAGATAGCCAACTCGGGAAAAATCCATGAATGGCTTTGATTCGCATGGAGGAGTTAAGACACAGCCTGGGTAGTTTGATAAAAGTTGGAAGCATTTCTGATCGCTCTGCTCTGCTCCTTGCTTTTCTTCTACTGACTCTTCTTGAGCTGACAGGAGCTGATGCTGCTTCCAGCGGTGTTAACTGTCGTGAAAAGTTCGGCTCAGAAACCTCCTTGATGCCAGGGGAGGGCGTATTGCAGTTGGCAAGGGGATTCTCACTCTTGACTTCAGGGAGAGAGAATCTATCTCATAGTTTGTGAGATGCAATGATAAATCTACAATATTACTTTAGTGTACAATTATTGTCAATCAGTATGTTTAAAAGGGGGGTGGTGGAGGATGGGATATGTCCCAAAGAAGACTCCTTTTTATTGAAGGTTTTATTATATCTTTTCTCTTCTTTTTTGTTTTTTTAATTAAAATTCTTCCATTATCTGAATCATTGTAACTGCTGATTTAACTGGATTACGATTCCAAAGCTGCTTTGTAATTTTATGAACTCTATTTATTGCCAGTTGAAAGAAGAACAAATAGAGCCATAAGTTAGGTTTTGATTTTGAAAATAACTAAGTCATTACTGCAGCACAAATTTAAATCAGTCCTCTGTGTTTTAGCCCTAGCTAGTGACAAGCATTGAATGATGCTTTCAGCATGACATTTTAGTGGCAGACACCTTTTCCCTGAATAAGCAGCTGAAAAGGAAGCTGCCTTGTATATTCTTCTTAAGCTAAGGAGATCTGTGCGTCTCCCTGTCCAGCGCAATGTTTGCACTGAAAAGGACAGCCAGTATGGATCAATACTGCTCTTTTAATTCACCCATGAAATCGGTAAAAGCTTGAGCTGAACAAGGGGGATAGCCTGGGTCCTCGCTAGTATTTTAGGTCGGTGCCATTAGTCTGGAACCAGTAATGGTGTTTATGGTCTCATTTTTTGTAAGCTGTTCTTTTCAGGGAGTTGTGATTTTGTTTCACTGTTTGCTGTGTGTTAGGCCAGGCAGAGAGCAGTTTTTCCCACTTATTTTGATTAATTTGTTAGGATGACAGATAAGTACAAAACTAAGGACAAGTTAGCTCTTTGGGTCTCATGGTATATGTGACACTCAAATAAGAGTTGTTGTGGAACACGCTGAAACCTGTGACTCTTAAAAATGAGAAAAGCTTAATCTGCAAGCACTTGCTGCTAGGCAAAGTGTTTATTCCTGGCTCTCTGGGGTGCTCCATCCATCTCCTGGCCGTGAAGCCAGCCTTTTCTGAGATCTTCTGTAAATGCTAGAGGCAGGGAGTGTGTTGCAGCCTTCTTAAGCTATCAGTTATCCTTGGTGCTGAGCAAAAGCTCCAGTTCAAGGTAATACTTAAGCACAAGGTTATTCATTAGCTTTTAAGAAGACCAGTGTGACTTGAAGGAGACTCTTTTTGCTTGGATATATCCACCTCTCTCTGAAAACTTGGGACTGAGTCTCCACTGGCATGTTTGACAGCTCCTGGCCCTAGGCCTGAGACTTGGGTCTTAGGCAATCAGACATGTTTCTCTTAGGGATAAATCTTACTGATTTCAGCTGGTATCGAGTGTTTATGTATTTAGATACAAAGTCTGAACTTTAAAGATCTTCAGGGCCTCTGGGATCTGTGGGAAACTGCTGCACAAATGAGGTGAGAGGCAGAAGTCATCATTTTTCTCTGCAAAGTTTTACCGAGCACATGCTGAAGTACTTCATTCAAACGTAGACCAAAAGAAAGAAATGTAATTTCAGGTGCCTCCTTCGTCCTCCTAGTGAGTTGTGGATTAACGCTGCTGCTCAGGCAAACCAGGGTTTTGCTTAAAGTGGTGTTTGGTGGTACTTCGCTTCAAGCAGCAGCTTATAAAGGGAGACTCCCAACTAAAACAAATATGTATTGCTCTTAAATTAGTTTCTTCCAATGCACTGCATATGCTTAATTAAATCTAATTCTTTCTCTAAAGATATGTGGTCAGAGTTTCAGATCTTCCTCTGGACCTGTTGGTATGAACTGCGTCCATATTGTGGTGCCTCCAAAATCCTTGGGGCTCATTGTGGGAGTTTATGAAACTGTGTAGCTGACGTTTAGCCCAGGCAAAAACCTAAGAAATCCTTTGTCCTGTTAAAGTCTTCTGCAAAACCTCTGCTGATTTTGTGGGATCAGGTTTTACTCAGCCACCTGTCTTCATTTTTCTTCTCTGGACATTTGTAAGGGTCATCTTAGACATTAGAAAAATATGTTTGTAAAAATACGGTGGGAGAAGGAAGGAGAGGAAGGGCTCTTTCTGGCTTCTGAAATTCCTTCTAATTTTGCTTGGCTTTAAATTCTGTTCCAAACTTTCTGTCATTGGAAGGCCATAGTAAAAATTACACCCAAGTAACTTTATAGAGCCTGACACTGGGTTAAGTAAATGGCTATATTGTTATGGGCTGTGCAAACACATGTATTAATATTGCCAGAATCCAGCCCACGCACCTAACACCTGTAGTACCTTACAAGTTGTGCTAATGTGTGGTATTATTTTGCATATGTAAATCCAGGTGTTAGTAGCTACTCAACAATTCCTGAAAAAATGATGGGCGATGATACTGACAGATACTGGTAGGACTAATGCTTATTTGGTGAAAAACTTATTTGCTGGCTGTTCCTTTCTGTGTACCATGACAATGCCTCAGATATTTCTATGAATATGCAATTTAACAGTGGCGCAGTATTGCAATTTTATATCTTAGCCTGTCATGTGCTTGCTTCACACATTTTCTGGCAAATGTCCTTTCTTGCTGAATGCATTGTGGGGACAGCCAAGTTGAACTAAGTGAGGAAAATACCTTTGGTTTTTGAGGACTGAGATGGCTAGTACTACACTGACAGGATGCTGTTAAAAGGGATTTCAATATCCTGGAGAAACTCCATCTGGGCTGCAGTAACCCCATGCAACAGTACGGTTTGAGGGGCTGACTGAATGGAAAGCAGCTCTGTAGAGAAGGCCACAGGCGTCCTGGTAGGCAACATGTTGAACGCGAGTGAGTAGTGTGCCCTCACAATGACGGCCAGCTGCATCCTGGGCTTTATGAGCAAGGCTGTAGCCAGCAGGTCCACAGAAGCAGTTATTCCTTCCTGCTTGGCACTGTGAGACTGTGTCTGAAGGACTGTGTCCAGATTGAGGCTCTCCGGTAGAGACATTGACATACTGGAGCGAGTCCCACAGAAGGCCATCAAGGTGGTTGGGGGTTGGAGCACACAGGGTACAAGGAGAGGCTGACAAAGATGGTTTGTTCAATCTAGAGAAGAGAAGGTGCAGGGGAAACCTTACCGTGGTCTACAGTTACCTGATGGGTAGATTTTCTCAGAGATGCATAACAATGGGGTGCAAGCCAGTGAACCAAGTTGGAACAAAACAGCATCTGATTAGACTTTAGGAAAAATATTTTCAAAATAAGAGGGGTCCAACACTGGCCCAGGTTGCCCAGAGAGTCTGGGAAATCCTGGAGATATTCAAAACTCAATTGGCCCTGAACAGGCTGCTCTAACTGGACCAGCTTTGAACATTGGATTGGACAATATGACCTCCAAAGGACCTTTTCAACATAGTTTAGTTTGTGATGCTACCTGGAAAGTCAAGAAGACGGGGGTGGAACAAAGTGTTGTCCAATATAGGAGTGGTGAGCATGTGTCCCAAAATCTGAGTGCTCCAAGAAATTGAGGCTTCTAGAGGCTTAAGTATGGGTAAGGCTTACACAGTGGCTCTGAGTAGTATGTTCCTAGAGCTTGATCTGCATCTAATGTGTCTGTAGAACCATGCTACAGTCTGTATCGCACTATGAGATGGCACCTGATGGATACAGCTGGCTGGCTTGACCTGTAGCATGCTGGACCAGCTGCTCCCAGTGCTGGCTGGAAGGCTGCATCCAACACCTTTTTTGCATCCAGAGGTTTCTGTGCTCAAGAAAGTCTCTCTTGCAGATATTCTCTCCAGCTGCCTCCACATATCCTCCCTTAGTGTGTGGCCTCACGTCACGCACGCTCAGACACTGTAGAAGTTATTTGGGTACTTTGAAAGTGATTGTTGGATTGAAGCAGACCGCAGAACTTACGTAAGTGTGATCTGGAGCTCTGCTTCAGAGTTGTCTTGGGTCAAGAGAATTTTTTTTTGAACAACACAGACTCCTTTAGTGAAATTAACATGCTTCAAACACAAAGGTTTTTACAGTTTTTTAGTTGAAGGTTTCACCCAAAATATGCACAATAACAATTGCTTGTGTTCTTGTTGCCTAAGAGACTCTGCAAGTATCTTGGAGAATTTCACCATGGTAAAGAAAACCTTGGTTTATCTCTGCGATTAATAGACTTTTTTCAAAACATAAAAAAATAAATACCATGTAACTTTAGCTACTCAGACTGCCAAGTAAAATTAGATATATGGCAAAGGAAGAAATTGAACTGTTATGGAGAATTTGTAGATAGCCTGTTTCTACTGTCCATCCTCAGTGACTCCATCCCATTCCAAACCTACTCTAAGTATATACATCCATGAGCCTGAACTGAAAAAGATACTTAAGTAGATGTTAGGAAAATAATTCTGAGAGCACAAGGGCATTCAAGCACTGGACTAGATTCCACAACCTCTCTGGGCAGGCCTTATCGTGGGAGATTAAATAAACAGCTGTCAAAAATTGTTTAGGAATAACTGATCCTGCCTTGAGGTGGGGGAGGGATTGAATTATATTACTCTCTAAGGTCCATTCCCGACCTAATTTCTGTACTTGATAGTATATTATTAATGTAACCGTTTAATTTATAAATAAAAAAACCCAAAGTGACTGAGATACACCCATAACAATATTGTGGGGAGATAATTTTTTAAAGCAGCTTATCCCAAAGCCAGGACTTTACAGAATAAAACTATAATGGATTCAAAAGTTATGGGTAGCCAATTGAGCGGTTCAGCACTGTGCCCTCTGCGGCTGAATTGCCCTTTTAGCTATTTTGGTCCTGTGGCTGAGTGCTAGTGAAGGTGTGACTGGTAGCACAGGCAGGATTGATTTCACATGTCTCCTGACAGTTTTTTCTGCTATGATGTGCTACAATGTAGTCCTGGGTTTTATGTTCATAGATGTCTCTTCCCAGCCTAAGGTGGAAAAGCCTTGCTTTATGGGGTGCATAGATTTGTAATTGTTCCGAACAACTTTTTCACCCAGTAAAACTGACTGCTGCAATTGGACTTTGTGTCCTTTAGAAACATTGTCTTGCTTCTAAAAAGAAAAAAAAAAAAGAAAAAAAAAGAAGAGAAAGATGAGGAGGCAAAAGAGATAATCTAGGAGCAGAGATGATCAACAGTCTTGCAGCATCAGGAGTCATCTATGCTAGGAACTGGAGGACTATTGCTCAGACTCCGAAGTGAGAAATAGGAATAACTAGTTTTCCTTCCCAATCACGAAATGTAGAATGGACTAATGAATGGAAAATTTTGAATATCAGGTCAATCTTCCTGGCAGTAAGTTAAATCTCAATTTTAACTCTGTTTTTCTGTTCCACAAGAGATAAGAACATTCTGAATTTCACCAAACTCCATATTCCTTTCCTTAACATGGAAGAATGATGGTTCACTGTGGGTGTAATTCACCTCTCTGCAGAGGCTTGTGAACCATAACACTCTTCTTGAAAACTCAAGGGAGTCTTAAATGGTTCGTGCACCTATGTATTAGAGAAAAAATATCATGTCTAATTGTTTATCCCTTTCTGTTAGGCCTTGGAGGGGTTGTAGTGGTGGGATAGATTGTGCACTTTCTCACCTCTGCCATCAGAGCCTCGCAATGCAACCACTGACTCTTGAAACTGCATCATAAATGCAGGAATAATATTTACCTTTCCTACTTTAGCTAAATGTACTTTCTAAAAAAAAAAAGAAATATTTGAAAATGTCATATTTCAGGAAAAATGAGCCTGTGTAGGATCATTAACAGGCCAGTTGAGTAGTTTTGCTGGATAACAGCAGCAGCACGTGTGTTAAACAGAGGCTACTGAACCTGCCACTGAGTCCAGTTAGAGACTGTCCTTTCTGTTTGTGAGGGGACACCTATAAATCACTTTTTTTTTAATTACCTGCTATAGGGCTAGTCTGTCAGAATGCATTTGGCTGCTGGCTCTGGGCCCAAGTACCCGATCCTGTGTCTCAGGGTACCAGTACCTGGTTTGGTATGCGGTAGCTGTCGAGGAGACTGTGACGAGAGTTATGGTGTGAGGGGATGTGGGCTGCGCTTGTTCGTGGATGGCTAATCTGCTGCTTTCCCTGTCTGGGTATCTGCATCATCGTATTTGCTTAGGTAATTAACCTTTCAAAGCCAAGCTACCTCTGTAAGTGAAATAGACTTTTGCTGAGGACTTCCTTGACTCTAGACTAATCTAATGATGAAAGGAGAATGCAGAATTATTTTTAAGAAATATGTTGGTAGACCTTTATTCTGTGTCATTTTTCCTACATGGAAAAGTATCTGATGCTGGGATCACTGTCAGCTGTTTTCGACCACTAGTGGTACTACAAATTACCACAATAGGGGTAACAATAGGATTTTTTTGTTCATCACGCTTATTGGAGAAGTACTTGAATGGGAACAATGTAGGACTCAGTGGAAAATGAGGTACAGAATATGAATTTGAGGAAGGGAATCTATAGAAACTGCCTTCATTGCAGAGATCCTTTGACCTACAAGTTACAATATTCACTTCAAAGAGTACTTCTTGTTTTGAAACTGTGCTCTTGATGGATGTCATTAAGATGACCTGTCAAACAAGGTGATTGCCAAAAAATTAACCTGGAGAGAGAGAATTTATTTTACCATCAAAACACAGCAATGTTGGCCTGGTTGTAATAATGCCTTGGGGATCTTCGCATCTTCTTACATATTTTTGTGAACTTCAGCAATTGGGACAATACAGCTTAAGGAAATACTTAATGTGGTCAGCTGTCTGTGGAAGCCATCAGGCATCATAACTGCAGCATTATAACTATGCTTAATTGGTGGGAATTTACAGGTAGATTTTCAAGTAAACACATTTTAATCTGTCAATTCCACTTAGTTAAGGTGGATAATGATCTTTTAATTTATGTGAAAAGAATATAAATTGCAGAGACTTTGGGAATATTGCAAGGTTCAAGCCTTGTTAACTGTCATAATATGTGTTATCTCCAGGAGCTTTTCAAGTTAGGAAGACACTGCCTTTTTCCTTGTTTTTATTTGTTTAAATCATTTTACAAGATGACATTCTGATAACTGGGTGATATTAGATCTTGGGCCCTGGTCTTTATGTATATGAGAAAGCAGTTTGGATCACTGACTGCATTCCCAAAGAACCTTCTGTCATAGAATCATAGAATGGTTTGGGTTGGAAGGGACCTTAAAGATCATCTAGTTCCAACCCCCTGCCATGCGCAAGGACACCTCCCACTAAAGCTGGTTGCTCAAAGCCTCATCCGACCTGGCCTTGAACACTTCCAGGGATGGGGCCTCCACAGCTTCCCTGGGCAACCTGTTCCAGTGCCTTACCACCCTCAGAGTGAAAAATTTCTTCCTGCTATCTAATCTAAATCTCCCCTTTTCTAATTTCAAGCCATTATCCCTTGTCCTATCATTACATGCCCCTGTAAAAAGCCCCTCTCCAGATTTCTTGTATGCCCCCTTCAGATGCTGGAGGGGGCCAGTCATGTTGATGCTACAGCTGATGCTGTTTTTCCTTGCCCCTTTCCCCTACTACCCCTTGGCATGTGCTCTGTCCTTGCCAGCATCCTCATGGTGAAAATCTGCAGAATTTCACTTTGGAAGGATTAATTTTACCTAGTATTAGCCATATGCAAGTTAGACACCTTATGACACTAGTCGCTTATCTGGTCAATACAGAGATGGATTTCTCCAGTGGGTGATTCACCCCACCTGAAAACACGTGCCTAAGCTAAGCAGTATAAGCCGTGGGCTGGAGGTGCTTATTCTTCTCTTCTTGCTTGTGTTCTTTCACTCTGAGTTATAATATCTCCTTTCTTATACAGTCTTTTGGAGGATATGATTTTTTAAAAGAAAGTATATTTTGCCTTGAAGACTGTTTTTCCACAGATACAGATATTTAAATAATTTTACATTTTATTGTCAGCAGTGCTCCTAGCAGCTACTGTTGTTCCCAAATGATGATTGTTTTTTCCTGATCTACATTTTATTGCAAAGATGCACGAACATTTGGCGCAAGTTCAGTTTCTGAAACGGTCTGGTGACATCAGTAGAATTGTACCAGGGGTGAACTTAGCCAAGTAGGCTTACGTGGAAGTAACAGAACAAAATTTGGCCCTGGATATTTCAACTCAAACTTTATTTACCTAAGGTCTCCTGGGAGGTTGTATTGAATCTATTTTAAGAGAAATGTAGTTGCATAATTCTATTATTTTCATGGCATTTTAATGCAATATTCTGGATAAAGGATGTCACTGCCAATGTAATATAAAAATAAATTACAACTGAGCAAATAATTTAGCAGATGCATTTATTCTCTTTGCCTCACAATGTCCATAACCACAGAGCAGTTTCTTCAGAAAGTCTTGCTAGTTGTGCTGGGTGACTTTTTTAAGTTAACCTCTACCTCCACAGACCGTTTGCGAATGATTTTACAGTTAACTGTCAAACATTAAAAAGGAGAGCTGATGGTTACAGCTTATATCACAATGAAAGAGGCTGTGCCAAGTAATATTACCTTAGATTTTTTCAGGCTTAATTATGTGTGCTAAAGCAGTTATTACTGCCCAGCTGACAGGCAATAGCTTAAGTCATACTAACTGGATTTCAGTCCAAATCCTTAATTGTGATTGATCAAGTAAATTATACAGGCATTTAGAGGTTTTACTATGCTCAGTGAGTCAGAAAGCATAGACAGTACTTTTAGGTGGCGCGTTAGACACGTATTTGCCCTATGATGAGTGGACAAATTCAAACACTTAAAAAATCAGTGAACGTGTTGATTCTGAGCTGAAGTTTGTTAGGGTCATGTCCACAGTTTTTTAAAAGTACTTAGGTGTCTAAAGCTGCGTGTGTGTAGCTAGGGTGATTTGTAGAAGCTCTTAACTGTCAGGAAGTCAGCAGAAGTTAGAGCCCAGGTGGTTGTCTGCATCATTAGGAGGCAAAATCTGTTGCCTGGGGATGGTTGGATGCCCAAATAAGACTCTTTAGAGTGAATTTGCTCAAAACTCTCTTTTCTGTACTGGGAGCACTAAAATGAAAATCTACCAAGATCATCAGATTCTTTGGGAAAAAATTATCCTTGAGCTCTGTAAATAGTTTGTAGAGTTACGGAGATTGGCCTGCCCGTTCAAGTTCACATCAGTATCGTATCCCTCGTGACTTCAGCGTGAGCAGGACTTGGCCCTTTTTATTTACATTCTTTCAACTTTGAGGAAACCATCCTGAAATGTGAACTTTCTTAGTCTCGAGAGGTTTATGAAGTCCTACTGTATAGCAAGTAGGAGGTGAGGCTATAGACAATGTAGCCATGAAGCAAACTGGTAGAAAATCTATAGGGATGTGCTATCTTCGAATATTTTAAGTAGCAAAGCACAGCATAGTCTATCCAACTGTACATCAGTTCAACTTTCTTTCCATTGTGCCTGGCTAATCACAGACAGATTAACGCTAACAAAAGCTGAAACTGTCCCAATTTGGAATTACCAGTAGCTGAGGTACTACCATGCTCAAACGTGCAACACATCAAAAAAGATGTGCTGAGGCTTGTGATGTAGGACCTCACAGAGTACGAGGAGTTTGTGTAGAGAATATGTGAAAGATAACTGAGAAAGAGAAACTTTGCTGACAAATAAATTTGTGGTATGGGGATTGACATCGCCACTAAAAATCTTTTAGGGATTTGTTCCAGAAGAGATTGGAAACCACAGCACTTTGGGGTATGTTATACATCTGTGTCATAGCTCTCTCAAAGGGACCGTATATATAAACTCTGTCTCTTTGACTCTCCGTTTGTGAGCTTTAGGGATTTCACAGCGTGCTAAAAGCCCAGAAATTTGCTATCCCCCTTCCCAGCCAGACAATGGGCCTGTGGCCTTACCAACAATGTGGGACGGCAGAAGCGCTGGCTGGAGCCCATCTCCAAATTGGATTGGGAAGAGTTGGATCCTGTCGCTTTGTGTTTTATTCTAGCGTTCGTATCCTTTTCACACAGCTTTCCTTATGACTGGCTTTTATTTGGCCCTCAGGCTTAACATTTGGAACTTCTATTTGCTGTTTTTTTTCCATCATCTCAGAAAATAATGTTGATTCTTCCAGTAGGCATCTTTCTTTTGTGTTTTGTTTCATTTACTATTCTATATGAGTTCTTACCCAGTAGCTCATTGAAACGACTGAAGCAATTAAAGCAACCAAGTAACTAACATCTGTTATGTGTTTGCTTACTCTCTTATACTCTCTCCAGGGCAAGAAGTGTGTGCTTTGGAATGGTTAGCAGTTTATTATGTTATATATGAATACTTGTTGTTTACAGAAGATCAAAGAGGTTAATGTTGCCCTTCAAGTTGAGAGTTGCAAAGTTTGTGGTAGTTCTGTGTTCTTAGGATGTTCATGACACAGGCTTTGGCACTCCAGGAAAGCATCATTTCCAGCTAAGCACAGTTTTACCCTTGAGTAGAAAAGTCAGTTGAGTGAGTAAAGGGTTCCCTTGAGTAGAGAGCATGTTGTGCTGAGACAGAAGTTGTCATCTGTGGTCTTTGCCCTGTGGCTGGAATCACTTGTTTAAATGCCACAAATTGTTCTGCTGGTGCCTGGCACAAAAATGTCCTGGTCCATGGCTCAGGGATCAAGGTCCCTGCAAGTCAAACAACACATTCTTCAGATCATGAAACTCCTCTTGACATAGTTACCATGAAACTCTCCTGTACATTTTTGTCTTAATCTAAAAATTACTTAGTAGTAGTATTATAGCAGGTTCTGGATCATGGCCTTCCTAAGCAAGATCCATTTTCTCTCTGTATCTTGCACAAATTATGACTACGGCACCCTCAAAACAAAGCAGTAAATTGTTCCTCACTGAATTTATTATACAGAGCAATTACATGGAGGCACCATTATGAATATCATCTGCATAATCAATGTGGTTTTATATTGCTGTCTCAACATTAAGTCAGAGTCTAGTGTACTAAGGATTTGCTGAGCACTAAGTTATTGCTTTAGTTATTTCAGAGTAAAACTTGCTTTGTTTTTGTTATGGTCAGAAACACCCTTAGGTAATATGAGATCTTGCCTGGTTTTTGTATTAGCTTACATTGCTAGAGCTCTCATCTCAATGAATTGCTGAAAGTGAAGTAAAGATTTTACTCACTGAAATTAATCCATAAATAGTCAGTTTGGTTTTGAATATACTTTGACCTCCAATCACCCCAGTCCTTGAGATTGATTTTTTTTTTTTAATTTATAGTGTTGTAAAAACACAGCTTGGCTCTAGATCATAAGTTAAGTGTGGTATTGTTTATCAGCTGAGTCCTGCTGCCCTTCATCTGTTAGTAGAAATCATTGCTTTTATTTTATGTCTTAATCATTCCTGAAAGCTGAGCCCTGGGAAATGCCTGGAGCAACCGTGTCTTAGAATCATTCTGTTAGCTAGTAAATACCTGTCTTCAAACTAAGGTGTAAAATCACTTCTATGTACACAGTTTATCATGCCATAAAAGCTGACTATTCTGTCTTGCTTAGTTAAAAATCGGTATGTCTCATGTAGTGCTTTCCCCATCGCCCTATGTCTTTACAGAACAAGAACTTTATCTTGATTGTGTGGTAGGCTATGCACACAGTAAAATTAATGTTTCAAACTAATTTGGATTTAAGATAAGTTGTTTAAAGGGGGTTGTAGTGTGGCTAGAAAAAGAAATGCTTTTTCCCATTTTTCAAAATAACATTTTTCTTTCACTATATTAATAAAGCTCCCTCTGGATAGAGATGTGTTTTTGCAGTATTAATTACCAGAGCAAATATGTAGTTTCAGCGTCTTCTGGGCCTGGTTGTTCATGTGTTATACATGTCAGTAGTTGTTATATAGGGAGATTACTATGAGATTTTCAGTAGCTTTGGTTGGAATGAGTCCCATGAAGAAGCAAAAGTAGAATATGTGAGGTTTATAGCATCAGACCCTGTGTTCCTACTTATATGAAGGACTATCAAAAAGCAATGCAAGGAAAATAGTAAGAGAGAACAGCGTTGAGTAGGTCTCTAGTGATGTTTGTGACAAACCTAAAGATACCCTTGCATGGGAGGAAGTTAAAGGCGAGGTGAGTGAGAAGATTATGGCTCAGAAAATCCTTTGCAACCTCAACCTAAACCGAAAAATGGATCTGTGTTAAAACCTGATGTGCCTTAACTTGTGCCCTGAAAGTCTGCCACCATGAGCTCCCGGTGATCTATTTCTCTGTTCTCACCCCATCTGGAAGGCTCTGGAGCATCAAGAAGGCAATAGAACTCCTTTCCTTCATGGCAGTTGCAGGGAGCTGCTGCTCCTCTAAACAGCAGGTGTTCTCCATCACAGAGAAAATAAATCACTGGATTTTATAGATACTATGAAAGTCTCAGCTGGAGGGATTCAACTTCTTGCTGATAAACTCTTCAGCTCTCTGGGCAGTTTGACACTTTCCCTCCCAGCATGGATCTGTATCTGCATTACCTTCTCCTCTCCTTGGCATTTAATCAGAAGTTTGAACCCAGTTTTTAAGGCTTTTCCCATTTCCATCTTTTGCTATAATCAACAAGTGACAAGAACAAAATTGTGCATGAGGGTTGACCCTACTGTGAAGCAGGATGGGGTTTCCTCCCGTTAGGTCATGCTGCAGTAAAAGGAGGTTGGGAGCTCTGCAGCAGAGTGGGACCCTCCAAGGCAAGCAGCCTCGCTGGATCCTTCCATTTGGAACGGTAGACTTGGGATCAGTAGCTGGAAAATGGCTCCACCTCCGTGATGCAACTGGTTCAGTCAGTTTGTTTTAAAAATGATGAGGAAGTCAGTTCTGGATTAGATAGAGGTGCCTAAGAAGTTTCATAGTGAGTTACTTTGGGTGACTGATGAAGCTGTAGCTGGTGGTGGTGGAGATGGAGACTTATCTCTGTTCAGGGTATTCACATCAGGAGCTACTCACATTCATATCAAGAGGTCAGTTCATCTCAGTCAAGTCTTCCCTTCTCCCCAAGACCCCATGGCTCTAGTCTTTTATTTGAAGCTACGGAAAGAAACACTTGCTGTCTTTACAAATTCAAGGAGTGAGGCTATAGGGCTCAAAAGAACTAGTCCATTAATGCAAGTACCTGAGGCTGAATGAAAACTGAATTGTCCTAGCTGACAGTGAATAAAGATTGGGGACACACACACACAGTTATTTTGTTCTTTTGCCTCCTGATTTTTCTGGTGGTGTAAAGTGGGGCTCACCCTTGAGGCCCAGTATCCCAACCATCCACTCTGGCACTTATTAAAGTCTAGAGTGACTCCTGATTGAGGAAAATGCCCAGGTTTCTTTTATGTAAAGCAGTGCTGGCGCTCCTCTCTCATACTGACCTACAGCAGGGATGCAACCATGGTGCACGCACTACGAACAGGGAAATAGATATAACCTTAGTGACCTTCATTAACTGAGTCAGGAGACCTTGAAGAGCAGCAAAAAATATTCAAACTCTAACATGTCCCAACTTTGAATCATAATTGGTGCTATTGCAGGAGGCACTGAAAGATGGACAGGTATAGAAATTACAGTCTGTTCCTTGAGTAGCTTCCCCAAGCCATTAAAGAGCACCAAAGCAATTTCTTTGCACGATATGAGTCCATCTGTTAGGACTGGAGAATTACGATGCTCTCTCATCACATTTAAAATTCATTGCCTTCCATATTAAATTGAAATAAATTAGCTTAGTATACATCAATTAATGTTTAAGTGTCAGAGATCAAAAAAATTTGCTCTCCTCATGATCAGAAGTTATATATAATCTCATGACAAGTGTAAGAACTGCCAGTTTTGGCTTGAAGACAACTGTTCCTTAGAGAGAGAGCAAGAGCTAAGTTCTCCTGAAAAAGTTAACTTATTTGCTAGTAACTATATCTGCCTTTCTGAATTCAGTTTCAGCTGAATGATTTAACTTACAGCAAAATATGAAACATTGAAATGTCCTTCTGTCTGTCTGCAGGTATCCACAGTTACTTGCTGAGGCAGTCTTTCTCTGGAAGTTCCATGGCTGGAAGCTCCTGTTTCCAGAAATGACATTTCAACACCAACTTCTCAACCTTACCGTAGTGGTTATGGCTATGCTGTGGCAGAATAGGAATTGCTTCTGGAACTGACCAAGGTCATTAGAGGGTTGTGACACTCCAGGTGAGTAGGAAGGCAGGTAGAAAAATACCTCAAGGGAGTGCAAATACCCAAATAGGTACTAGGCAAAACTCTGAAGTCAGGAACTGGAAAGCTTCAAATGCACATTTGCTGTGTTTTCAAGAATACAGAATGCTCTTCTGTGGACGACTCTGGAAAGATATTAATTCATATGACAACAGAAGTAATTGCAGTCTACATTCAATCAGATAATGTTGAAAGTAGTGGATTATAAATTGCAACATCATACAAATCAATACAACTCTACTGAAACCATAATTGAGAGACACCTGCTCTTAAGCTTTGTCCTAAATGTTTTGATGGGTTGACAAGTTTTCTGTCTTTAAACTAAAGATTTTTTACATCATTGAAGTAAACATTTCATGACTATTAATTTCAGTGTGATAGTAGAACAGAGACAGATTTAGTGATGAATTAGGCATTCTTCCTCCGCACTAGAAAAAATTAAGGAGAGCTAAACCAGAATCCATTGCTTTCAAGTTTGCTAAAGCTGTGTAAAACCATCAAACTGACGTAAACCTACTTCTGTGAAATGCTGAATAATGGTATTCATAATTTCTTTTTTTTTTTTTTGTTATAGCATTTCACAGTAATCGGAGATGGAAAAAAGAATGTGTCACAAGAGCAAAACTGAATTAAATGCTCTAACAGTATCTTATGTTCTTTTCAGGTTCAATGTAATCTCGTTGGACACCAGCAGTGGAGCTCTTCTGTTCAAAATGGTTTATGGTGAATTTTTCCGCAGACCTGGCAAAGATGCAGAACTTATCAATTTGAATGTGGGTGGCTTTAAGCAATCAGTGGATCAGAGCACCTTGCTCCGATTTCCCCATACCAGACTCGGGAAACTTCTCAAATGCCATTCAGAAGAGGCTATTCTAGAACTGTGTGATGATTATAGTGTTGCAGACAAGGAATATTACTTTGACAGGAATCCTTCCTTGTTCCGATATGTTCTGAATTTTTACTATACAGGCAAACTTCATGTCATGGAAGAACTTTGTGTCTTTTCCTTCTGCCAGGAAATAGAGTACTGGGGGATAAATGAGCTGTTCATTGATTCTTGCTGCAGCAATCGGTACCAAGAAAGGAAAGAAGAAGGTCCTGAGAAAGACTGGGATCAGAAGAGCAATGACAGAAGTATAGATTCCTCTAACGAAGAGTCATCCATATTTGATAAAGAGCTGGAAAAGTTTGACAATCTGTGTTTTGGTGAAATAAGAAAGAAGATCTGGGTCAGGATGGAAAATCCTGCATACTGCTTCTCTGCCAAGTTAATTGCCGTGTCATCCCTGAGTGTTGTCCTGGCGTCAATCGTGGCCATGTGCATTCACAGCATGCCAGAGTTTCAAAGGCTGGATGCCAATGACAGGGAGATTGAAGACCCTGTGCTGGAAGCCGTAGAGATTACGTGCATCATCTGGTTCACTGCTGAGCTAGTGATCAGGCTCATCACTGCTCCAAGTCAAAAGAAGTTCTGGAAGAAACCACTGAATATCATTGATTTTGTCTCTATTATCCCATTTTATGCCACATTGGCTGTGGACACAAAGGAAGAAGAAAGTGAAGATATTGAAAACATGGGGAAGGTGGTTCAGATCCTGCGGTTAATGAGGATATTTCGCATCCTGAAACTGGCCAGGCACTCCGTAGGACTGCGGTCTTTAGGTGCCACTTTGAGACATAGCTATCAAGAAGTTGGACTTCTGCTTTTGTTTTTGTCTGTTGGGATTTCTATTTTTTCAGTGCTTGTCTACTCAGTGGAGAAAGATGATGACTCATCAGAACTGCACAGCATCCCTGTTTGCTGGTGGTGGGCAACCATCAGCATGACCACTGTTGGTTATGGGGACACATACCCAGTCACACTTGCTGGAAAGCTGCTCGGCACCCTGTGCATTATCTGTGGGATACTAGTGGTAGCACTTCCAATCACCATTATTTTCAATAAGTTTTCTAAGTACTATCAAAAACAAAAAGATATTGATCCAGACCAGTGTAACAATGATCGCAAAGAGAAATGTAATGACCTACCTTATTTTAACATTAGGGATATTTATGCAAAAAAGATGCACTCCTTCATTTCTAGCCTTTCTTCAGTAGGAATTGTAGTCAGCGACCAAGATTCAACAGATGCCTCCAGCATCCAAGATATGGAGGATGTTTATCACACAACGTCTTTAGAGAATGGTACAGGAAAATGAGTTGAATCATGTTCTCTTCCCTTTATTTCTCATCTGATTCTTGGTAAATGTGGACTTACAAACTTCAGCAAATTTATTAAGAGCAGTTAATTCTCAGGGTACTTAACTCAGCCATATTTGGACATTCTTTGCTCTGAGGATGCCATAAAAGCTTCATTGTTTATATGAGGCTTTAAAATATGCCTCATATGGTGGTTTAGTTTTTACACAACTAATGTTATGCATTTTTTGAGAGAAAAAGTCAGGAAAACAGTTTCAAATGTGATACCAGTGTTTATTCGGGTTTTTTGGGAATTTTTTTTGTTTTATCAGTGTTTTTTTCCTCTGCAGCAATCTGATAGCTTATACAGAATCTGCTTTTATAATTTGCTACGCTTCAGGTAGAGATATACTACAAACATGTAAGAACTATTGCACATGTCAGTGAAGTTTTTACCTGCAACTAAGTCAGGAAAAAGAAGGAATTATGTACATGTAAAACTGTGCTCACTAACACATTTATGTAATCTTGCAGTTGAGAACCCGTTTCCTAAGTTGGGGCAGAAAATATGTTGGTACATATTGTTTTTACTCCATGGAAGCATAATATTTATGAATTTCTTTCCAAAAGCACAATACATTTTTAGTTTGTTAAAATAAATTAATCCCATTGTGCCTATATTTTTCCCGGTGTCCACCATGGCCAGCCTCTCTCAGGTCCTAAAGGGTCTAAATCAGGAGTGCCAGGATGAAGCATCTGGTGTAGGCAGGACAGGAGCTTATTGTACCGTTTAGCCACCTTTTCTGCCATTGCCAACCTGAGCAATTCTGGTGTCTGGAGAGGATCCTGCGGTGATTCAAGACCACCCCGGTGACTTCCCCAGAGGCTTTGTTTTGTGGGCACTGAAGCAAACTTCCGTGGTGGTCTTTGGAAGTTTTTGCTCCCTGCTGTCAGCACGGCTCCTTTGCTGGACGTTCCTGCCTCGGTGGTAGGAGCAAATGTGAGCAGCATCTCAGCTGCACTGGTTCTCACTCCAGGGCTGTAATGCCAAGCAACGGAGATGTGCAGACATGCTCTCCTCTACCATATTTCACCCATCAGAGATGTAGGGTGGGCCCAGTGTGTGGGCACCCATATATTAAACTACTTCAGCTCCTTTTCTAAAGCTCATCTGTTGGTGATGGCAGCTTTCCTGGTTTGTACTATGGGCTGGAGCAGTGCTCATTGCCTGACAGAGTGCTGCAGTTCTGTGTGTTCCTCTCCAGGGATTTCTTGTGCAGTCAGCTAATCCTGCTCTGGTTCAAACTGGATCTTCTCCGGCTATTTAAAAGGAAAGCCAGCCCTTGAGCCTAGCACAAAGGAGTGCTGGAGAAACTCAAGGACCTTAGAGAAGTCCATAGTGTTTCTGAACACTCATTTTCTTTCATTTGGCTAGTGACTAAATTAGATGCTGGGCAACAGAGAATCAAAGATACTGTGATGTTGATATTTTCCTTAAAGAGAGGCTCCACTTTTTTTTTTTTTATTTATTTTTTATTATTACTGGGCCAAATCCTGAAGCCCTTACTGAGTTTCTGCACAGGCAGATCAAACTCAGAAGGAGTTGACTTAAAGACTGTGTAAAACCAGAAGATGGCAATCAATTTTAGCCTCTGGAGCAGGTTGATTTTTCAGGTGGCTGCCAGGTTTTCTATTGCAAAATACATTAAGTAAGTAGCTGAGGTGCACTTACATTTACTGAGGCACAGAGCTCTAACATCTTTCTGAGATGGAGAAACAAAAAAGAATAGGATGGATCAACCTATACCTCAGAAACAGGTGTCCCTCAGTACTGCTGTGCACCAACATAGTGATGTGGGACGTAAAGAGAATATTTTGAGCTTTGGAGAAACTTCAGAATTTGGCTTATTACTTGCTGAGTGTTGTTAAGTGTATGTGGTGCTTCACAGATAATTAAGGTTGATTCTTCCCACAGTTAACGCAGGAATACCAAAAGGGAAAGTTAGCCTAAATGTGTTTTGTTCTTACTGAACAAGTAACATTACAAAGATGCAATGATATAAAATATTAAATATGTATGTGCATATGGATCTAATAGGAACCAGCAGAATAACAGCATAAAAATTACTCTCTGTCCAAAGGAACTCTCTTGGTAGTCTCCATATAAAGATATATTACATTGCCACTGAAGTTCAAAAGCAATGAAAAATATTGTAATGCAACAAAAACTGCAAAAAATTTGTATTAAATAGTTGAAAAAAACGTGGTACTGAAAAATTTCATTTTGTATATCTAGCGTTACCCAAAGATCACAGAGTATACAACTTTTTGTATTAAATTCTACTGATTGGTAATTTGTCATGAAATTGATACGCTTTTGATCAAACACATGAATCAATCTTAAGGCTGTGACACTGTTTAAGTTCCTCTGAATTTTTTTTATACATAGATACAGCTTGCAGCAAAGTGAGGCAGATCTTTTGGAACATATCAGAAGGTAAAGTACATATCTGTGTATCATGCAGCGTATGTTATTTTGATTTCCGTGATGGGATCTCATCTTTTTTCAAATCAGTGCTATCCTAAAAAATGGCTTTGTTGTTTTCTGTTCCCTTTGCTGGAATAAATCCAGCACCTTGGTTTCACATCGGTGTAACTGGGAGCAGTATGTGAGCTGTGTTTCACACCAAAAGATACTCCCCTCAAGGCAGAACTGTAACGTGCACTGGTACGAGAGAGTCACCAGCCTTGAGTGGCAGAAGAAAGCAGATGAGAGCAAATACTGAGATACTGCATGTTCTTCCTGCTTGTAAAAGTTTTTAGTAGAAGAATTTACTAGTAAGAAATAAGTGCAAGAGAGGGTTGTTTCTTACTTAATTTGTCTTCTTCCTTGGTCTACAGTTGCATATTATTGATGTGTAGTATCAGTGTCAACAGAAGGTAGATTGTCTATTGGTTTTGTATTCCCAAACCACATGTTTTTCTCTTTAAAAACGCTTCCTAAATTCTCTCCACCCAGCTGCTCTGTTTCAGACACCAAAGCACAGAAAAGGTTACTGTTCAGATATGCATCCCATTGTGCATGGGAGAGATTTGTCTTTATACAAAACAGTTTACTGGCACGTTATTTGTCTTGGTGGCAAACGCTTCCCTTTTGATATCCAGTATTTCCACAGTAGCATCCGTCTTTGCAGTGTTTTACCCTGGTGTAGCATGGGAAGACACCACTGCACCGCGTTGCAGTTCCCTGCTGGAGCAGCTTCCAGCTGGCGAGGGTGTCACCCAGCTGCCCACAGCTCGTGCCGTGCTGGGAGCAGGCTCTGTCACTGCCACCATTTTTTCAGTGTGTGTTGGAAGAGGAAAAAGGCCAATGGAGAGGTATGAGACGAGAGAAATGTGAGAAGGTAGGAAGCTGTCAATCAAAAAGGGTGACAGAAAAGCCTGAGACGACCTTAGAAGAAAGGAAGAGAGAAGTTGACCAAAAGAGTCCTCACTTGTCTTCACTTTATTTCTTATTTTATCCACTGGTGCTTTTGTTCCCTTTCCTCCTCTTCTGCCCCACATCCCCTCCTGCCACCAGCCTGGGCTCCCTTCCCACCCGGCCTGTGGCCCAGCAGTCCTGTTTCCGTCCCAGAACGAGGGTCTTTCTGAGTCCAGAAAGGTTTGTTTCATCCACCTGGATGGCAGCAGGCAGAACTTAGCGGGGATGAAATTAGTGAGCACTCCTAGTGTGTCCGTGAGCGGTGATTACCACACTTATCAGCTGCGCTTTTTTGTAAGAAAGGTCAAAATGTGGCTGAAATCAATGAGAGCAAACATGAGCTAAATAAATGGCACATCTGTGTCAGGCCTGTAAACGGAGTATCAGGTAGAAATTAGTGTCAGGAACCGTAACGCGAGATATTACCATCTAAAAGCAGACTTCATGCCGACTCCCATGCGAACGGGTCGCTGGCAGGGAATGCTGAGAGTATCGGGCAGATTTGACTGGCAAATGCAGTACACGGGCTCGCGGCCTGCCAAGGGCTCCTGCCAGGCTGCTGGGTATTAATGCATTTATTCATTTCCACACATTCCTAACATCTAGAGCAAGTGACAGAAAACCACTAAGCTGTGGAGAGTTTCTCTAATATTTTTTGATTAGCTGACAGTGTTTGTGAAGCTGCTAATACCTCTTCATCCAAAAGAGGACATTCCTCAAACAAAATCAGAATAACCCTGTGCTAGATGTGCGATTTGTGACTGATAGCGGTAGCTCGGTCGCAGTCGGTAAATATTACTGTCTGGTGCTGTATGAGTGCAGTGCTGTTGCTTGTATTTCTGAAATGTTTATGCTCTGTCAATCAAGAGACGGCAGATGCCATTAAAACCGTCTCAGCACTTTCCTGCTGCACAATTATTGTGGCGTCTCTTCTAAGCACAGCAAAATGTCACGACTTGCTTAGACCTCTTTTTTTTTAATTTCATGTGTAGCTGTAGTTAATTTTTCATGATGGCCTTATGGGCCAAGCACAATCTAGCAGAAGAAAAAGTCACTGTGTGCCTCTAGACCAGTTACAAGACTTTGTTATTGACTTTCACTCTGGGCATTGCCCTCCCACCTGACTGGCACAACTAAGGTGGTACAAGGAGTGGTAGTTCTCTGTGGTATAGGCTGATGGCTGTTACAGGTAGTTAAGGAGTAAAAGGCAGAGCTTCTGGGGACTGAATATAGTTTATATGTAAATGTATATATGCCCTCTGAGCAGAGATCATTTAATTTATTAATTAATTTATAATATAATCAGATTAAATATAAAGACGCTTTCCCTGAGAAACCACCTACATCTCATATATTTTTAATGAATATATTGGAGGGGGCAGTCTTTGCTTGGGGTTTTAGTGGGTCGCGGGCTGCAGGTCACAGGCTCTCTCATCCACGAACACATGAGTTTTCCCCAAATCGCATATACCAGTGGGAGGGAGAGACTTTGCAGCATCTCCAACAGACCCCATGAACATGTAAGCCAAGGAATTGGGTTCCCAAGCTGGGGGCTAGTGGTGGAGGAGAACCTTAACTGGTCCCATATTTTGTCAATTAAAACCAGTACCATGCGGCTTCATGTGGTGACTTATGAAGGTAATTTACTCTCACTGTTTCTTCAAAACTGTTTCAAGGTAGAATCCAAGAAGGCATTGCGTTACAATGGTTTAACCCTTAGTTGTTTCTACTATTTAATAGCATATATATTGTCTAAGTCACCTAATTTTCTATGGCTGTCATCGCTATTTCCACTGCAAATCCTACTCTCGCAGATGACTATGTTAGAGATTGGTATAGCCTAATTTAGTGTCATTGTCCTAGGATGTCTTATGAATCCGCAGAAACAGAAAGACACCTTGGCAGAATTCATCTCCTCTAACCTCAGCTATTACGTGGCTGGTCATTTGGGCTCTCTCTGCCAACAGAGAAAAAACAGACCTCTGAAGGAGACAGCACATCCATCCTATCTATACAATGGTCCTACCTGTAGATGGGTCCTATCTGAAGATGGCTATACAACAAGCCTATATGATTTAGTTTGGTTAGATGCCTGGTCTTTAGGTAGCTGAAATTAGATCTGATGAGTGCTAGACGACAAGAAGTAGGGATGTGATTATCCTCTGGTGGTGCCATCCTTCCCTTCTCAACACTGTATGTGTAGGAAAGCCTGTGTTTCTGAGGTAGGCATCTGAACTTGGGTGACATGAAGCCAAACACAGGAATTCATTCTGAATCCTGAAGGCTGGTCAGCGATAGCCTCTGGTTAAGGAATAATCCACTGTAATATTGCGAGAAACAGCTTCCTGTACAAGAAAATTTGGACTTTCCCAAAAAGCCTTGCTAGCTCTCTGTTAGTCTGTAATGACCTGCAAGTTGAAGTTCAGTCTCCTGTAGTAATTAAAAAACCTCACATAATAAAGTACCAGGGAGCAAACTGTTGTTGGCAAAGAGGCAGGCACAATATGCTGACAGTACTTTTGTGACCCAAATTTGCATTTTTTCTTGGCTTCCTGAAAGCCATATAAAATATTCTTACTGTGCCATGTGTTGTCAAATCTGCCCTGTGCATTAATATAAATATAATAGTGGAGCCAAGTCCTGGAATTACAGCTGCAGAGCTGGAAAAAAAATCCGGGCTTGGAGAAATTGCAGAAATACTGTTTACCTGCAACTGCTGTTTTAATGTTGCAGCTGCCTCGGTGGTGAGGAGGAGCAAGGGACGGTGCACAAGGACTGGTACGTGGGCTTCCCTTTGCACAGTTAACACTGAGCTCTTCCTGATGGAGCGTATAGGCTGAGGGACACCTATAGCCTTGGGGACTGCTCAACAGACCCTTCCTGGGGCTATTGGGTGTGTGGCCATAAGTCCCTAGAAAGGGCTGGGCTTGGGTGAGAAAATAATGAGGTCTGTATGAAATGACCTTTGGGGAGGTAGAATTATGTCACTGAATGTGCTGTCACCACCCTGCTACACCTCTAAGAGACCTGGGAGAGAAAGCAGTAACGAGGAAGAAGTTGAAGGTTCAGATATTTAGCAGCAGCCATTTGAAGGCTTTTACTGAATCACAGGTCTGTGTATAACCTTGAAGCTATTCCATTAGCTGGAATAATATGTTGTCTTCCCACAGGCTTTGAGTTGCAGGTACAATATGTCCTTTTCTCTAAGCCAGTTGCTAGATGTGATGCTGTCTCTGCCTTTCACGCCGACTGGAGTTTGGATGTTTCTGAAATGTTGCGCGTGCTATAAATCATCCTTGCAGCTTCTACCCCATTTCCTAGAAACCTGGAAACTACAAGCATGAAAGAGTTCAAAACAGTTTCTCTAGTCCAATATTTTTTTTGACAGCATCAAATGCCATGCATTTCACAGAAAGGGATTTGCCCTGCTTCTGAACTGTGAACTTTAGGACTTTAGGTTTTTTTTTTAACCAATTATTTGAAGACTAGCTTAGGTCCTGAGACAGGCAGATAGATAAGTTTGGCATTTTATTCCAGGCAGTGTAACCCCAAGTACACAAATAAGTAGCCATTTCTTTGGTTTTTGGAAAATGAGGTAGCAATCTTGCATTTTTGGACTGTGAATCTTAGAGGGGAAAAAAAATGTGGTGAATAAATAACTCATGGTGCCAAAATGCCGGTTGAATGCTCATTGAGCGAACAGGAATTCCTTATGAACCAGAAGGATGGTGGTGTCTGACAGCATGGCTTCATAAGCGTCCTGGGTGGAAAGCAAAACACATTTTTTTCTCATTTCTCTAAATATTTCAGGAGGGGATGAAGTAACAATCTTGCTGTTCTGTGGTGATGGAGTGTGTTGAATGAAATGAAGGGCACATTGAAGTCAAGGCGGTTAAAAACTAACATGACTTTTTTATAAACACCCCACTTCCCTCGGGACAATAATTTTTCTTGTTGTTCCAACTTTTCTTTTATTTTTAAAGGCAAAAACATAACATACCAAAAACTTAGCAATATTTTTCCTTGCTAGATATTTTTAAGATTAAATTAGCTCTAGTTATAGGTGTGGAAAGAGAAATGGCTGGTGGGTAGGATGTGGGGGGATGCTTGAATTTTTTATAATTTATTTTGTAATTCTGTTCTTTTGCCTTTGGCATCACACACTTTTGCATTAGCATTTTTTTGTATTAACTGAAGTATCAAGTAATAGACAATTAATTTTTATCTGGAAATTTTTTTTAGATAATTGAATCTGAAGGAAAAGGTGGGTACAACATCTCAGTCTGATGTAAAATATGCTGTTCCAGGGCCTGAGAATGAATTTAAAACTCATCAGAAGTATTCAAAGTAACATATGCATTCATGCATAGGTATGGTACATTTAACGTATCTCAAGCCACAAAACTAAAGTTCTGGCAGTGTTCAGTGAATGAAAAGTTAATAGAAATTTAGGTATTAATCTGGTTCTGTTCTGGTTGCAGCTTTTGGCGCAGTAGTGTACTCTTGGCTTTTAGACTGCCTCTGTAAATGGGCAGCTAGTGCTTCAGGTATTTTATATACCTAGACGTATACAGACTGATTGGACAGCTGTCAAAGCGTCATTGTGCAGGCTTTTAGAAGTCTGGCACCAAAGGTAACCCCTGTTAATCCACCGCGCTGGCACTCGCCGGGGAGCTGCTGCATTAGAGGGGTGTGCGGTGCATGCAAAGTGATCCCATTAGGCAGTGCAGCGCAGTGCGAGCACGCTAGTGGGAGCGTGGGCCTTTGCCAAGGGCACACGCAGCAGAGATGTTGGGTTTTGTTAGCTTGCTTGCACTCTACTGTCACCTGCTGAAAACCTCTATGTGCCCCATTTAAGGTTTAATTAATCCCAAGAAGATTTAGGGTATCTTGAAAGGGTTTAGAAAGGGTTTCTTGAAAGCAAATACTGAGATGAGAGGGAAAAGGTGGCTCAAAGACTTTTTGCCCTGGCTTTTCTGCCTTGTCATAGGAGTAGCATAATGAAATCTAGGTGAAAATTCAGTGTTCGGAGAGTCTCTAGGACCACTGCGAGTCCATATGAAAATAAGTTGGAGAAATCTGGAGATGGGGGCAGGGAATCTGCACGCTGGATGTGCCACGCAGCTCTTGCATACTCTGTGCTCGGGGCCATGGGTGGAAAGGAGATGAGATCTCTTCATCGGTGTTTTTTTGCTGCATAGCTGCACTGCATGGACTGCAGTCTTCCATGCCCTATCCACGATGTCCTTCTCAACACAGTGCCAATTTCCCCAAGCATTTAAATGCCTTTGCAGTCCTGAAATCAGAAGAGGGATGCAATGAGAGCAGCTGGAAGGAGGTAATGGAGGAGGAAAAAGGCGCTGATGGCAAAAGCCATGTCTGTAGAGAGGACATGCTGTAAAGATGCCTTGTTGGGAAAGATTACCCCCCATGTCTTGAAGCTCTTCCTCCTCCTACATTTTCGGAAGGGGACAGTCTACCTCACTTCATGGTTTCTCTTTTCCTTTTTATCTGTACTTTATAGCATCCAAGAGGGCTTTGGCAACGCATACTCCCTTTTTAGGCATACAGCATGTGTCAGGCTGTGTAATCTATGCAATGTTCCCAGCTATTCAGCAAACTAAAAGAAAGGATGAAGGGGATGAGGTAGGAAGAAATGCTTTATATTGCTAAAATCCTGTTCTCCTGCATGTAATTTCGGTATCCAGTTCCTTTAAAAGGCAGGTGACTTCCCCATCACAAATATAGTTCACCATACAAAAAACCATTTGCAATAAACCTTACATGGGCTGATTGGTTATTTATTTATGGATGGAGGAGAAAAAGAGAAGAAAAATGCGTGGCGCTTTTGTGTGGTGAAAAAAGGCAGGCAAAAGTATTTGAATAATAACTCTCATGGCCAAATAATTCCACAATTATCAGAGTGGTCTTTGTTGGACGAAATCATCAAAAAGAAATTATATATACACTTGAGCATCAAAAAAATAAGGACAGGAAAGAAAAATTGCTGACTCTTTCCTATCTCTGACTCCTTTCATGGAGATTGAGATACCTTTCTCTTGCCAAGTCAGATGATGAACCACTTGTTAATTAAGTGGTCAAAAAAGTAGCTGAAAAAGGAGTTTGGAATCTGAGACAGCTCAGCATGGAGGAAACCATCTCTGTGATCAATCCTGTCAGTTTTCGACACCTTAATTAAAAGTGATCTTTGGCAGTGTTGAAAGCAGCTCAAGTGCTGGGGAAGTGGACAGCTAAGCATTTTGTTGCGGCCAATTGGGAAGAACAGTACTGAAGGGATGGAAAGCCAATCCTGCTTCCACCGGGAAGAGGAGACTCTAGGTATGGCAGTGCAGGGGGGCAAGAAGCATCAGGGACGGATCTGGGCTTGCTCGGGCGGATTGCTGTCGTGGTGGAGACCAGCAGTTTTGGGCTACAAAGGAGTGGGATCTTCCCTTGCGGCTCTAATTGAAGTTTCATGTGATCCTGTGCCAGCCATTCTGTCATCCAGCACTTCTGGTTTCTATCACATCCTTTGCCTCTCTTTCTGACATTTAAGCTATGTAGGACAGCAGTTGTCTCTCAGTTTATACACATCTTCCCTAGGGGGAGTGTGGTGGTCAAAAATGGGGTGGTGATCTTGAAGAAGACCTCATGTTACTGGGAAAGTGGTGACTTAACTGTGGAGAAGTGGAAAAAGTTGAGGTCTTGTTGGAAGAGCTGATTTTAGTTTTGGCCAAGTTGTTTAAAACGAGCTGTCTTTAATGAAATGTCTAAGAAAAAAAAAAAGACATATTAGTGTGTGTGTCCCCTGTGCTGTCCTGTCATACTTATATAAGAAATAGTATAATTTATTACAGCAAACAATAGATTTTTCTATTTGGTTGCTGAACCAAATTGTTTTAAAAAAATCCATAATTTGAGACCCTTTGAGCTTTTTTTTCTTTGACTCAATGTTTCATTTGATTTCAAGGGGTTAATTCTTTTGCTTCTAATTAAATTTAGGCTGGTTTGACATTAAAAAAAATTTCACAATGAAAAAGTATTTTTTTAGAATATGTTGAAATGCAGCATTTCAGCATCTTTGGAAACAAGATGCTTTCAGAAAATTTCACAATGAAATATGCACTGTTCCAAAATCCCTCCTGCCTTTTTTGTTTTGTTGTTGTTCGGTTTGTTTGTTTTGTGGAAAATTTCCACCAACTGTGGCCTGGATTCAGAACTAAAGTCGATCTCCCTGTCACAGCCTTTTTCAATGAATTTTCTATTCACAAAAAAATTGTTTTCATCCAGTTTTAGCTGTATTCTTTGGAAAATGCTTATTTTCCTTGGAGAATTCAGATGGAGAAAAAAAACCCCAAAACTGTGTCATGTCTGTGATTGCTGTCGCTGATCCATTGCCTTCCCTTGATGTGCGTGACACTCAGGTGGTGATTGGTAAGGAGAAATGAATCGTCTAGTTTGCTCAAGACAGAAAATAAAAAGCAGTTACAAGAAAATCACATCCTGAGAAAGGAAATGAGCCCATTTTAACAAGGTTATGAGTGAGAGCTTCGTTATGAAGCACAAAAAAAGAAAACACACGAAAACCCTGTTGGACCCCATCTGTTCATGTGATTTCTTTGACGGGAATCTAACTGTGAAGGCTGATCAGAGAGAAAATTGTTATTTCTTTTAAGTAGTAGTTACAAATGGATGTTTATGTTCTTCTGTAATAATTGGTGAATATGTTTCAAATAGAGCTCTTTCCAGTAAATAAACTAGCATCAACCAGTAACTGCTTAGTGTCTGGTAAGCAGAAGTAGTGTACTTAAATGGATAGGTAGGCTCAAGAGAGAGATTGTTGTAATATTATTATTTAATATTTATGCTGTTTAGTCTAGAGAAGGGAAGGCTTGGGCAGCTAGAGCTATCTTAATGTATGTGAAAGGCTTTTGTAAGAAGACAAAGCATGGGGTTTTTTTTCTGTATTGTTTAGGGAGCAAAGGAGCTGAGCTCAGGCCAGGGACAGTGAAGACAAAGGGTTGATGGTAGAAGTGGCTCAAGAATTCCTCCTGCTCCCCTCTGGCCCTTTGTCCAGCCCCAGCTCCAGCTGCTCGTTATCTCAGTTGTGTAAATATAAATATGTGTAAAGATAGAGCATATTGCTCCAATGACCTGGGTTTAAAAAAATAGTAATTCTCTGCTGAGTGGGTGGAAGGGAGCAGTGAGTCTGAAAAGTTGAAAAGGCCCTGGATTACTGTCCTCTTGATGGAGACCCAACTTTTTTTTCAGTGACTCCATAGTTGTGGCAACAGTCCAAAATTTCATATAACTTGTCAGTTTGTTGGGGATGGGAAAAGTTACTCCACTGAGGGTCTGACTCAGTGGCTTCAATAAGGAGTTTACTGGGCTACCTACCTGTGTCACAGAGGTGTCCCCGGCCTGAGAACTTGGGATGTGGTGAGGAGAAAACAGCTAGATGATGTGACCCAGCCTTGTGCGTTTGAGTTGCTGTTGTGACTCTGTCTTGGACTTAAAGGAAGAAGTTGATATCCTTTATGGTGTTGGCCAATATTTTCCCATTGTCTCGCTGCTGGAAAAGGAGGAAGGACCTTCAGAGAGGAAACTGGGAATACATGTCAATAGAGAGTGAAATAACTTCTTACTCAGTAAAAGGGTCCTTGGGAGCATGACAGAGATACAGTGACAGTCTGCCATGAGCAAATTCAAAGGCTACTATCAGTCTTTGGCATATTTGCCTAATTTTTCTTGGCATAGATCATTTTGGTATGTCAGCACCCTTGTAAGGAAGTGCTAATAATTCCATTTCATGTCTGATTTTAAAAGTCAAAGTGCAAACCAGAAATATTTAATCATCTTCTTTGTGATCTGTTCTTTTTGTAATGCACGTATTTGCATGTAGTACTGAAAAGGTTTTTCTTGTGTGTTAAGTATATTTGTTATCATATAGCTATTAATATTTTTATTACATAAATGGAGGTGAGCTGAACTACTGAAACGAAATCCTGATCCTTACCTACACAAAGCATTTCATATGTCAGAAGCAACATATTTTTATGGCTCTGAATTAATCTTTCTTTTCCCCTGGAAACTTTCTTCCAGAGGAAATTTCAAAATCCTACCCTTCCATTGTGATTGGGAATGGGTTTTGGGTTTGTTTCAATTTCCATGGCAACAGGAAATTTTGTTTTCTGGCAGGCTTTGCACACAAAAGTCTGATTTCCCTGGGCTCTTTTGACTACATCAGTTTGCATTTTTATCCCTGATAGTATTTTGAACCTCTGTCCTTAACCCCTTGACTCCATTTAGTTCACTGAAATCTGATCTTTTCTCCTTAGACAGGGCAGACAGGTTTTCTTCATACTTTCTTAATTTTTCAGATATAATTTGATTTAGTGTGCTGATATCAGAAATATAGCCACATTTTGTACTTAGAAGTTCAATTCTTTCCTTAGAAAAGCATTATTACTTTTTAAATTACTTCTGAGCACTAAACTTATTCCAAATCTGCCTTCAAGGTTGTGGAGTGTGACCTCTATGATTCTAAAGTCAGGACCTAACTTTCTTTGTTATGTGTTGCTTACATTCATGTATCTTACTGTGTTTGACGTGCTGATCAGCCAGTCCATGGGTGTGCTTGAAGAGTGCCTTATAAATAGTGTAACAGCTACATAATCATTAAACTTGGTACTGTCTCCTGCAATTTTGAACAAATTATGTCAATTAATTTCTGAATAGATGCCAGACTTCTGTGGTTTTTAAAGCTTCATCGTTCACTGTGTGAATGATGAAATCTCGCTGTATTTAACACTGACCTCACCTTTGCCACCAAATTGTTTATCAGAAATGCTATTAAGCTTCAAGATACACAGTTTAAATTGAAGCAGACTCTTAAGTTTGAAAGTGAAAGATGAATGGAAGAAAGTCAGGGATATGGTAGTCTTATTCTTCTGTGGTTTGCCTACCTGTTTAGCGCCTTCTACAAGTATTGCTGAAATAAATTATGTCGCTGTGTCCCACCAGCAAGTGTTTCATCTGTGAATCATACTGTAAATAGTGGTGTGCCACTCTGAGCCCAGCCAGTTTTCTTGCTTAGTTCCTCTCCAGCTGAGCTGAAATATGTACATGGCTCCTTAATTGGAGGGGAAAATATTTCTAGTAAGTCCCAAAACCTCCCCCTGCTCTTTAGCCCTTCTCTGTAAACCAAAGTAAGACAGCACTCATAGCAACTGGCTGTGCAGATCTGCAGTCCTTCCTCACTTTGATTAACAGAGAAAAGAACCAGCAGCCCTGACATGTGAGTTATTGGCAGCAGGATAAAGCCTGGAGTGAATTAATGGGGCAGTTCAAACCTTTGAACTCTGCTTTGCCACCGCAACAGTTGGGGAACTTTACAAAAGAACTGAAAAAACTGATGTTCTGTGGATCCCAGCTTCTGGGGATAGCAGCTTCGGGGGATGGCTGGTACCCTTGATGGGTGTTTCCAGCCGCTTCCTAACTCTTTAGAGAATGTTGTGCTGATAGAAGATAACTTTTGTTTCATTAAAGCATTAATAAGATTTAACTTCCAGCACAGTCTATTCAGGCAGTTATCTGCAGTCTTTTTTATTTATAGGCTTATTCAATGTTTATCCATGACTTTGGTGAAGTTGCTTCTCATTGTTAATAGATATTTATATTACATAGATTTTGTTGATGCTGATACAATTGAGTTTTCCATTGATGTTGAGATCTGAGCTTAATTATGACTCTGCGCTCCTGTTTGAAAGTCATGATAAAACTGGTTGGCATTTTTTTTCCGTCAGTGAAATATAGCCAGCTTGTATTCATTACCAGCATAGATATTTATTTTTTTTCTTAGTTATTAGATCTCTTACTGCTTTCCTTGCATGGATTACCTGAGAAAACTGCATAGGCTCTAAGTTGTGGGAAGATTCAATCTTTATATCTTAATGTGTGCCAAGCAAACCTATCATGTTGCTCAGCTGATTTGAGAGTTATTTTGCTTTTAGATAAATATTTTTGAGACTGTATCTATTTATGACTTTAGCCCCTTGTGAGTGGTTACTGCGGGTCATCTGTTGTTGGTTCAGAAGTATCAGTTAATCATACAGGAAAGGGAACATGGGTGAAACTCGATTTCTTCCTGTGGGAAAGTGAGTAATCATTTTTGTCCTAGATTAGTTCACTAAAACCTGTATTCCAGTCCATGACTTTGTAAATGTTTGAAATAATATTTCTGAATTCTGAGGGTGTAAAGAAACAATTATTTTTTCAACACTGATCTCTGCTCAGTCAAAAAACTTAGCCCTTAATGAATATAGAAAAGCCACTTTCAGTATAAAACCAAATGTCAGCAAAAATATATTGCTTGTTTTGCTTAAGTATCTAATGATTTTTGATGCTTCATTTTCATGTCTTGATATATTCAGGTAATTCTTAATTCTTAAACGCCAGATTTTTCATTGTGTCCAAAACGAATGTGCATCCTTAATAAATGCTCTAGGCTTTAGAATAATTTAGAATAATTTGTATCAGAGCATCTTTATTTCTTCTAGACCCTTCCACAAAAATACTGTTAGGAGCAGACTAGAAAGCTGCACCTCTGGTCACTGCGAAGGACAGACCAGATGTGCTGCTGTCAGCAGTGCGAGTCTATGGACCTCAGATGGAGTCGGGCTGGAAGAAAGCCGGAATCTACAGCCCAGTCTGAGTCCTCGGACAGGGCACACATGTCGTAGAGAGGTGGAGGTCTCTTCTCCTCCCAGCCTGGGGAAGAACTATGTGTTTGTTCCGTGGAGGTTACTGGCAAACAAAGGCATTTGTATGGTTCCTGGCCACAGAGGGTCTTGCGGGAAAGCTGGGAGGTGAGTTTGGGAAGCTCAGGCGAAAGCCTCTGCCAGGCTGAGGAGCAAGGACAGGGGTCCTGGGGCTAGGAGGTGGAGGGAGCAGTTCAAACACTTCTTTTTCTGGAAATAACATCTTTGGACGGGCAGGTGTAGGCTGGAATCAAGGGGTGACATCATGAGTTAATTGTCTCCATGGACAAGAAAATTAATTTGCAATAAATTTACAACCTGCAATCTTTCTGGAACTTCACTTGTTTACTGCCATCTACACTGCAAGAACTGCTTGCTTTTCACTGTTGGTGCAAAGATGATCAGGGATTTACAGAAGAAAGCAAGAAGCACAAAGGAGCCTGAGTGGTCACAGCTATGCTCAGTGGGTTTTAATAATCCCCGTACCACAGGCCCCTCCAGTCAGTCTGTTTCTGATCCTCGTGAATGGGGGATGTTTGTAAATATGGTTTTGGAAAGGTCCTGTGTCATCATGGTTTCTGCAGCTTCTCTCAACACAGAGGAGAATATTAAAGCTGTCCCACAGGGCACATTGGCCTTTCCAGGGGAGAGGAATGATAGCTTACATGAATCCTGTCTGGAAAGCAAAAGCAGATCTACTGTATTTTTATACCCCTCTTTTAATGAAATTTGTCTCCAAATCCTTTTTTTTTCTTTTTTTTTTTTCCCCTTTCCTGAGACAGTGAGGGATAGCAGCACTCTGTTCACCATCAGAAAAATACTATTTTTGTTTACTTTGCTACTTTGTGACTGCTGGCTTTGACAAAACCACAGATTGATTTTATCTGCTCAGCAAATTATTTCCATTCATCTGCAGCCCTGGAAACCTGCTTGGATCTTGGAAATGCGTCTGGTCTCAGTTTCAAATTGAATTGTCTCATTTTTATTTGACATGAGTGAGCGTGGACACTTAGATCATAATTCCATTTCTGTGCATCACAATCCAAGGAGAAATCACCCACCTCTTGCTTCCCAGTCCTCTCCCATCCCCAAAACAAACTTTGGTACCTCTCTACTGTAGCTATCTGTCTGTTGTAAGTTTTCCGAAGGGTATTTGCAGCACAGCAGAACTGTGCAGGGGAAACATACGCCTCCTTCTGTGGACTCCCATTTGTATGCACAAGCTTTTCTTGGGAGCACTGAAGACGAAATTCATTACTGATGTTGTCGGTGAACCTCTCTTTATGTCCAGTGACTGCTGGTTTTGCAAGGTCCTTTTAACTGCGGAGTTAATAGTAGGAGAATAAGAAGGTTATTTGACAAGAGTTTGCTCTTTGGATCTGGCAGCCTTTTCCGTCAGTTAACACGCATACTTGTGAGCTTCCCAGAGGCTCCCAATTTTAGGAACCTAAAAATGGTCAAACTAAGTTGCAGAGTAAACAGAGATTGGAAAATACCTCTATTTGACATCTCGCTGAACATCACAGATATTCTTGGTAACAGAAAGTCTAAAGGTACATGACTGGGCTGAGTTTATTAGACAACATCATTATAGCCTAATTGATTGCAATTAACATTTGCCCTCAAAACGCAGGGCAGGGAGCCTCAGCTGAGCTTCTCCGGAGGCCAGAGTTAGATGGGACACAGAAAAAGCAGCTGGTAGCAGATGAAACCTTGTACTGTGTTAGTCGGAGTCTGAGCTGTGACAAGGTGGTGGCAGAGGAGTCACTGACCTCTCTGAAATCTTTACATCCTGTCCTGAGCTTGCCAGCGTTTATCAGCCGTAGTAGCCGTTTCATTTCTTTTCAAGACAAGGCATTTTCTTGAAAATCTATTTTGACAAGTGCAATTCCTGGTAGAGTGACTGAGAGTCTGAGTGCATTAACTGATAAACTGGCTTGGGAATGGCTTATTAGCATAAGTAGCAAATATGAGATTCAGCACTGGCTAATGGGTAGTCCTTTTAAATCTCCTCAGTCTGACATAACTTTCCAGTCTATGACAAAAAGAGATAGAATAGAAAGAGGATAAGTTAAGAAAACTGGTGAGTTTGGTGATTATAAATGAATTACACAGTAATACATTTTTTGTTTTTCTTGGGTATAGCTGATAGTAACTGGCATGTCCATGGCTTATCAATAAGCAACAAAATATATTATTACTTAAGCTTTTTGAGGCTTGATAAAACAAATATTTTAAATTTTTTAAATAGGTTGTTTCACTTAATAACATTTAGTCACGTAATAGGATGGAATAAACTTTTTCCCTTCTCTGCTTCCTTACCTCTGCACTGCAGGACCTACAGATTGAACTCTGTAACCTGCCTTATGAACGGCAGTGGAGACTTGGTATATACTGGCCTTAAAAATTTTACAAATTAATGTGATTTCTGCAAGAGATTTTGGGCAGTGTTTTTCCATGTTCTCTATAAAAGAGAACAGAATTATTTTGAGAAAAAATATTTCAAAGGACTGGAGTGTTTGCTTTTCATCTGAGGCATCCAGACTTGTTATTAGCAGTATTAAAGTATTTTTAGAGACACATACCCCTTCATGAAGCTGATTTCCAGCTGATCTGTCTAAGCATGGAAGATGTTATGAAACAAGTTACTAACAGCCTGCTCCAGAGTGTCAGCGTGCATCATTAGGCAAAAAATAGATACAAAATAACTCTTTAATTATTTTAAGATTGGCTTAAATATTTCAAACTCATAATGAATCTCTGGACGTGGAACCCAACCACTTTTTTCTGTTTTCATTTGGATTATTGGGTAGGAGCAGGAATTGTAGAGCCAATAGTTAAAAATTTTGAACACTTTGTTTCAAAATAATGTTTTACAGTGATCTCTTGCTTTCTGTGGCCATGAGAGAGATTTTTCCTAAGCAGTCTGATGTGTTAGTGCTCTTAACTGTAGTTTGTGATGATGATTGTTTCTTGGTGCTGAATGAAGCAAGAGATCATAAAATCAAAATGCAAAGCTGTACTGTCCGCTAGCTGGAAATCAACATCTTCACTACACTAGACAGAAACTAGACTGACTGATTCATCGCACTGAAAAATTGGATAGATTCTCCCAGAAGATGGCAGTGCACCTATGAGTAGTGTTCTGCCAGCTTTGCAAGCTATATCATTTCTAGCTGGTTTTTCAATATTGAGTGCAATAACAAAACAAGTAATGAAAGCAACTACAGTTGGGTGTGGGTACCGATGGTACTTTTGATCTTGAAATCTGAAGTGAGCGTGGATGGTGATAGACTGGATGCTTTTGGGTAGGTTGGCAAGTTACTCAGCATTTTGCTACACTCACCAGCATGATGAAGATCCCCTCCCTTTTCCATTACAGTCCTTCAGATAATCCCTGTGCAAAACCCATTGACTTCATCTAGAGCTTTAAAATGTGTCTGACTTCTTAACATGTCATTGCTCTCAGCGGAACAGATCAGTGTAGGATAACAGTTACTAAGAAATGGAATAAATTATGAGATTTGAAAGTCTGGCCATGTTACGTCTTTGCACCATTGTTTCTCATCAAAGAATATTCTCCATTCAGATAGGGATCAAAAGCAGATGTTCAAAAATACCAAAAAGGACTACTTCTGTATTACTTCTAGTCTAAGAGCAATCAGTAATTGCTGTAAATTTAGAGAAATTTCCAGTTCAATTTCCAAAGCAGGAGTCTAAGTGTGGATTTTCAAACATGTAATCAAACCAGGACTACTTAACCTTTCAAAAATTGATCCACTCCTTATCATTTTATTTATTTCAGAATTAGCACTAGGGAATACTAATATATCTTTTTAAAAAATCCATCTTAATCTATAGCTATAATTTCCAAATAAAACCCAGTAGCTGTTCTGTAGTGTTTGTCTTACGAACTCTTTGATATGCATGTACAAGCAAGCTCTTTTTGTGATGTACCTGAATGAGGAGATGTTTGTAAAGAGTGGAGAGGGAAGAGAGGGGACTTTAGACACATAGCAATGCTTACACATGAATTTTGAAACTAAACTTTGCCATCCAATGTTCTGTCTTACCCAGAATTACTACCAATAAGCTGAAGAACACTTAAATATTTATTCTTTATAGCTTAGTCTGAAAAAAATGTTCGGTTATGGCTCATTTGTAACCATTTATTTAGTTTTCCAAACAGCAAAAATGTACTAGCAGTAAAAAAAAATAAAAATTGCAGCTGTTTCTTTAACATAAAGAAGAGATGAAAAACAATTGTGTGTTCTTGTTCTGCAGTCAAATATAATTGCATATTCTTGTCCTACTGCTTAGACACTGTGGGTGCTAATTTTACTAAATTAGCATAAGCTGCATCATTTCCTTCACACAAAATACAAAACCAAGCAAGAAATTAAAATTTGGTTGCTTTTTTTTTTTTTTTTAGTTTTGTTTCCTTCTCCAGTAAGTTGCAAGATATATTGTGTTCTTAATTCTTCAGATGTCTGCCCTCCATTTTAAAAGTGTGTTTGTCTTCCTCGTGGAGCAAGCATCTTTAGTCTGTGATTGAACCTGCCATGGCCATAAACTCAGTCAGGCAAAATCTTCCTTAGCATCTGAAGAGTCACAGCAGCACCTTCCCATTCAAATGGCCACCTGACCTGTCTAGCCCATCTTTAATGGCCAAATCACGTTGCATGAAGAAGGCAGCGGTGACAGATTTGATCCTGTCACCCGTTCACCAGTACAGCCTATTGCCAATACCCACTTCACCACCTAATAATCCACCTTTCACTACTAACAAGTATCCTTCTTCTTTGTCAGGAGAGGGCTTACATTAAATCACACATTCCCTCCCCCCAGTCTCCTTTTTAACATCATTTTTCTGGTGCTTGCACGATTCGCAGTGCTCGTGTGACTGACGGAGCTTTTGGGTTCTGTGCAGCTGCTCATATCGTAACTGCTGGCATTTGCTGCTGCCTTTGTGTAATCTGGGTATGGTGTGATGTGTAAATGATAACTGCTTGCTATTTCCTTGCTCTTACTGTTTAAAATCTCAATAAAAGTGAAAAATATCACTATTACAAACTGCAAACTGAGCTGACTATTCCACAATCAGGCAAGCTACCTCAGCACCAATAAAATGTTATTATTTTCTTTGTGTATTTTTTCCCTGTGTTTTTTAGTGAATTCTCCATCTTGACTCTTACTGCTTGAGGTTATTTGGCCTAGAACAGTATGAATAATACTGGGACCCTTATGCAAGCAAATGTTGTTTACATTAGAGGCAATAAATGGATTACTAAACATAGAGGAAGGATCACAATATGTGGCTTATGGTAGGGTCAGTGGCTCACAGAGCATTTTAATTTGTTTTGTGAACTGCATGTGACTTATAAATAAAGCTGCTGTATTATCTGTAATTAAACCATTAAAGTTGTTTTCTATCATAGGGTATTTTGATTAAACTTTTCAAATTCAGGAGCCTAAGATACTGAATTCCATCTGATACTTTCTTCTACTGTAGTTTTGTGTGTTTTGAGGGGGTTGGAAGGGGTTTCATATCCAGCCACATTTTTGCCTGCCTCATATGTAATATGAATCAGCCTGTCTTTCCAAAATGCTTTAAGAAGGTCGGTTCATAGGACACACTGAAAATATGTGAACTATATTGAAATCTTTCTGATAGCTCAGTCACAGCTTTGTTGTTAAGACAGGAAAATGGGGGAAGCTGGTTGCAGTCTTTCTGCAATAATTAATTGTAACTAATAGCCTAATGTTTACAGTGCTCCCCTAGGAAGTAGGAGAGCCAAGTCTGAATTTCCCTTCAGCCAGAGTGGTTTCACACATGCAGCTCCCAGGCCAACCCTCACCTGAAACTCATCCCTCTGTTGAAACCGAGTCAACAGACAGCAAAAAAAGGGATGCTTCAGTGAGACAGAAAGATCATGTAGGTATTCCACAGGCATCACAGATGACCAGCACCTGACTGGTTTGTGTTGGCTTGTGCACAGTCCTCCTACAGTCCCTGCTGGGGTTGTAACCTCACAGTCTGCTGCTCCTACTCTATCCCACTGCCAACAAACTCTAGGCTGTCCACTGCATCCAGTGTCCTGCAAACCAGTCCTCTTATTATTGGTGATCTTCTGATACCAGATTGGGTAGCCTGAAGGCCTTGGGAAGGAAACCAGATCCTCACACAACAGAGCTGCTCTTCCCAGCACACAATAGACTCAACCTGAAAACAATCTGGCCAAAACTTTCTTCCTAGATAATGCTCAAGGCTTTTGTGGGACTGCACACATCTCTATTGATCCAAAACCAGAGCTCACTGAGAACAGCTAGTCTACGAACACTCATACTCGTTTGGCTGATGCTGGAACCAGAGCCAAGTAGGTACACAAGGTATACCAGTGTCCTGGTTTGAGGTAAAACAGGACCAATTTTGTTCAGTAACTTTACTTCTTAGCTAGGCCTCTTCCAACTACTGAAATTGACGACATATTGTGCAGAAACTGTTCACTCTCAGAGTGATAAGACCCATGTTTATAGTTGATGCCAAGGAATGGGATGCAGAGAGGCTCTTGCTCATACTTATTGCTGTAACAACCAAGGGCAGCCAACTTTGTCACTTGTCCCATTGGAGGGTCGGAAGTGGAAAAGCGTAGAGGGGTCACACCTGTGGGGAGGAGCAGACAGGACAGGTGACCCAAAACTGTCCAACAGGGTATTCCATCCCATCGGCCTCATGCTCAATGTAAAAGCTGAGGGATCAAAGGGTCAGCTCTTTCCTTCAACAGCTGGCGTCCAAGGAGGACTCTGTCTGTTCATCTGCCTTTGATCTTGATCCTGAATCCAGATCTGGAATCCCGTTCCCGTCCATTGCTGAGTCGAGTCTGGGACTTTCCTCGTGCCTGCCAGTGATGATCACATCCTGGGAGCTTGATATGATTTTGTGTATATTTCATTATTTTCTTTTTATTTTATTAATATTTCATTAAAGTAGTTTAGTTCCTTCTAAACGCATGTCTCTCTCTCTCCTGCCTCTCTTTGAAGGGAGGTAGGGGAGAGCATCTGCCATTCTGCCTGAGTGTCCAATCTAGCCCAAACCACGACAACTGGGTATTCTGAATACACTCTCAGACTGCCAGTACAACACAGAACATCATTAAGACTGTGAAGTTTTTTTGTGCTAAAGAATGAATCTTGCTGACTGATACAAATAAACGATACGACTTGTCAAGTTAAATACAAGTAGTATAGTAATAGTATTGAATTTATGTATTGGATATTTAATTTATTTTTCATTTCAAACTAGTTTTGTCCTCAGCACTAGGAATCAGGTGAATTATAGAAGGAAGATCTGAATAATTAATATAGTCAGTGAAGTTCAAAGAATACTCAATTAGGCCTATTGCAGACTTTCAATACATTTACGTTTCCTTATTGCCACAGACAGGATGTAGATGCTTCCAGTTCAAGTGACTACAGTGCAGTATTTTTGGGTGTAGGCAGCTCAGTCCTTTGAATGGCTGTTTTAGATTCTTAAGATCACTTTGGATTTGTCCCTATATCTTTAGGGTTATAAATAACTCTCAGGACAAAATGATTTCTTATTTTTCCCAGTGAATCACCTTCAGGTTTCAATAAATTGAAGTGCAGTTACACTGCAGGAGGAGGGAGTACTGCATTGTTGATAGAGCATTTTTGGTCTGATTTCTGTGTGTGGGCCTGCATTACATTACTGCTCTGACAAAGTACCAATACCATCTCTGGAACCAAAAATGCTGAGTAAGTTTTACAATTGAAAAGGAATGCAATTCCATTTCTCCGCTTTGAATTGAAAGCAGGGAGTTTAAGAAAGGCAGCATATCAGAGTATTCTGACTCAAATACCCATCACAAAACACAGAGCTGATTTTCACTTATTATAGCTTATGTTTTATTTGCATATACTTAAACATATACACATACGTGTACATGTACGCATACATAAAATTTATACATATTTATGCATATCAGTGTATTTAACTAATTGACTTAATATATGCACATAGGATAAGCTTCTACTCTTTAACACCCTTTCAATTATTTGTCTCAATTTCATGTAAATGGCTTGATAGTAGAGAGTTTTCAGAAAATCCTTGATTCAGTATGAACTGTAGAACTAAGCTGGTTGAGTCCATGACGGCCTTATTTCACAACATCCATATATATGGTGTTCATTATGTGTGGTATTTTTCACGCATATTATGATAGCAATTATAGATACTGGACCAAAACCACTTCATGTTATATTGACAGTTCTGGCAATTGGCAAGATTGCATTGATTGGATTGACAGGAGGTATTTGGGAAAGGAGGAGTTAAGAGAGATACAGAATTTTTTTTCATAATCTGAAAGGAATTCTGCAGCAGAGCCAGGACTGAACTTGGTGAGGGTCAGGTTGCAAAACAGTCTTATAGATCTTCATTTTTTCCAAGTCCTTTTTTGAGTTTCTTATAAATAATGTAATCCTTCCTATCATGGCTTTATACACCTTAGGAAATGAAGAGAAAGAAGTCTGTTACATTTATCAATGATGCCTCAATAGATCTCAATGTGTATGTCCAAGACAAATGTACCAATTGTGAAGAGCTGGTTTGATTAAAAAAAGAGTGGAGAAAGAAATGTGACAACCTTGGACAATCAGCCTCATCTAACTGGGCTAGCGATATAGTCTTTGTGCACCAAACACATTGGCCTTAAGCCAAAGCTGCTATTTTCTAAAGGGATTTGATTAACATCACTATCCCAAGAAATATTTTCTCTCTTTGCAGTCTTCAGTCATATCAGCCATTGGCTCCCAGCAATGTTCAGAGGGTTTTTGTAAGCATCCAAAACTGTTTTTATGACTCCATTCTTGGAAGACAGAAAAATAGAGGAGGGAAAGCAGATGATACCCTCCTCTGCCACTGAAACCCCTGCTGTATCCAGTCCCAGGTGGGAATCCTTATGGCTGAGAGGGTTACTGGCTAACTCTTACCAAATATTTCCTGTCTGTGACCTTAGATAGCAGCTAGAAGATAAGGACCTGCTATTTTATGAGTTGAGTCAAGTCAGATTTTCTGCCTTTTACCTAAGAAGTTGCCTGGGAGGAGCTGTGTTGACAGCTAACAGCACAAGATAAGCAAGTGATTGACCAGTGTTTTCAGGAATATCAGGAATGTAGAGACTGGTTTTCCTTTCATCTGCCAAATGCTGCTGGTGTTTCATGGTGGGAGCCACGGAGAACTGCAAAGAAGGACAAATGGTGAATGAAACATGTCGGTAGTCTCATCAAATTGGTTTCTGTAAAGCAGTCCTTAAGGCCTGACTGAACAGGTTCTAGCAGATGACACGTTTCTCCTGCTGTTGTGTGATTTGATGCACTAGGCACGTTTCCTGTAAGTTACGTGGTACACATCGCTATCATATTGCTCGCTAGCAATACACGGTGAGCAAGTAAGCAACACTGTTGGTGTGTACAACTCCTGCCTTTGGTACATGTAGGCAAGGTTAAGAAGAAGAAGATCTATTTCTGCTGTATCGCAAAAGCTGTTCCAGCACGATACAACACACTGTGCAGTTCGTGTGCGCATCCATTACTGCTTGTATGCCAACTACACCTTCACCAGGATTTTGAAAACCTCGCATAAGTTTTGAGATAAATGGTATCTGATGCATGATAACTGCATCAGAAAACTTGGTGCATTTTATTTAATTATCAAGACATTGGTTAGCAGGAGGGCTTTAACCATAGGATGTATTGGGATGCAGCCTAGCCTTTTCCCATTAGCAGTTCTTGGGAAATTGCCTTTTCTGTTTCACAGGATTCAGTTCTCATTGTAAAACATCTTGCCCCTGTTAGCACCATCCTTCTATTGACCTTGGTGATAATGCACACTTGGTTAACACAACAGCTGAAAAGTGTCTAAAACGGGTTTCAATAAGAAAGGTGTAGAAGTGTCTTAAATTGTTAATTAACAATCTTAAGTGAAAATGTGCTTCTATTAGTTAGCTCAGGGATTCAGAGTCATGACTGTTGGGTGCTATTTCTGGCTTTCTTATGTGTCACTGTTTGAAAAACTATTCAAGCACCTGCAAAAACCATACAGAAAGTCTGTTGCATTCAGTGTGCGTTTGAGATAGGGGTGCTGGAGGCAGTAGGTTACCTGTAGCATCACCAAAAAAAGGCACTTTCCTCAAAATATGAGAGGGGACAATAATATCTTCCTACCTTCCTATGGTCTCAAGAGATAAAATTAATTAATTACTGCAAAAGATGCTGAGTTCCTCTGATTAAGCGTTCAGTATATGTGAAATATAATTAACTAGCTTTTATGAAGTGCTTTGAAATTCTAGGGTGGCTCAGTGGTTGTATTAAAAATAATGTGTTTGCCGCCTTCTGCAAATAATTTCTCCTACTGTGTAATTGTTCCTCAGATCTTTATGCACACATTTACTACTAATCACATGGGCAGTTCCTTTCAAGTTACTTGGAATATTTATGTATTTGTGGAAAATAGAATTCCCCTTTGATATTTTACGAATATAATCGCTTGTTGTATATTTATAGATGTATATATTTAATCAAATTAATGCAATTATCCATTTACTTTATTACTTGAAGCAAGCTAAATTTCAAGAATGTTTTCAGTTATCCTGAACATCATCTCCCATTTCCTCATGCACGTATCAATTTTTAACTGAATGCTTCAGCGCAGGAAACCTAGGCGATTCCAAGACGTAAGCATTATTGATATTTGTTTGCATTACAAGAGATCCTGGAGGTCTTTTTTTGGAGGCAAAAACTCTTTGCAGTAAGAAACTATAAAGCCAGAATGAATTACATTCTGTGCTCTTTAGTGCTTTATAGGCAAGTTGAAAACATCAACAGTTCATCCCGAGCATATATTCAAGTAGTGAAAAGCAGGCAATAGGCAGAATTTCTGAAGGTGAATAATAAAGAAGCTTGAAAGACTGTAGAGGAATCAGGTCTGATAGAACATGGCTTCAGCAGTAATGGGAAATTTGCCATTGACCCCAGTGCTGTAGGGACTTTATCTTTGAGTTTGAGAAGGAATGAGCTTAGCATAATCACACACAGAATCACAGAATTATCTAGGTTCAAAGAGACCTTTAAGATCATTGAGTCTAACCGTCAACGTAACACTGCCAAAACCACCACTAAACCATGTCCCTCAGCACCACGTCTATCCGTCTTTTAAATACCTCCAGGGATGGTGACTCCACCACTTCCCTGGGCAGCCTGTTCCAATGCTCGATAACTCTTTTAGTGAAGAAATTTTTCCTAATATCCAACCTAAACCTCCCCTGGTGCAACTTGAGGCCATTTCCTCTCCTCCTATCGCTCGTTACTTGGGAGAAGAGATCAACACCCATCTGGCTACAACCTCCTTGCAGGTAGTTGTAGAGAGCAATAAGGTCTCCCCTCAGCCTCCTTTTCTCCAGGGTAAGCAACCCCAGTTCCCTCAGCTGCTCCTCACAGGACTTGTTCTCTAGACCTTTCACCAGCTTCTTTGCCCTTCTCTGGGCACGGTCCAGTATCTCAATGTCTTTCTTGTAACGAGGGGCCCAAAACTGAACATGTTATGTTCAAGGGGAACCCAAAATCATGGGTCCCTTCTGAAAAATCTTGATTCTATCATGCTAGAGTAGGTCTAGCATTTAGTCAGGCATTTACTGCGGCTGAGTTGCACTGATTGTGTGCCTGCAGCTACATGTATGTCTGTATGAGCACATCTGCATTTGTTCATGGCGCAGCAAATGCAGAGGCAGAAGGATCAGGGTTTGGTTTGGTCTGATCTATTGCAGTCCTAGGACAGTACAGCCACGTTGCACTTTTGCTAGCGATGGTGTCTGCATGCATTGCTGGTCTCAGCCATGCGCTGTGTCTGATAGGTACTGCAAAGCAGATTTATGTAGGGCTGTCCCTGGCTGCCTTGCCATCTTCAGTGCAATTCCAGGAGTATGGAGAGCTGGGTGATGGAGGGCTTTGCACCTGCATTGCAAAGGGGTCTAGGTGGAATGGGAGTGCAATTTTGGTTCCTCTGGGAGAGAAACCACTTCAAGGCGCATACTGAAAGACACCAAATGATGTCATATAAATGCTGGTTTAGGGGACTGTTGACCATCTTTCAGCACAGGAACAGGGAATACAAGACCATCTACATACATCCCTTTACATACCACTTTAATTACCTGTTTCCACTTTCATAGCCTGCAGTGATATAACAAGAGCTGAATAGTTTTGATTGTGGAAGTAGCCATGGAATTAGTTTAGAAGGATAATACTTCTCGTATTGAAAATAATACATATTTTATCTGATGTTAGATGCCAACAGCTATAATCCATCTCTTCAAAATATTTTGAAATTATACAACAGTGTCAACTGACTTCTGCTATTCATTTTTGCAGTGGGGGGCAAGTTTTACCATCATCCCCCCCACACCTTTATAAAACAGTATTTTTAGTTTTAAAATGAGCATTACAACCATCTGGCTCATAAAATGTAGGCAAATAACATTTCTTCATGATTGATTATGCAACATAACCTCAGGTAAGTGTAGCATGACCGGTTAATTGAAAATTGCTTTCCATTTAAAATTCACTCTGTGCTAGCCAGTGATAAATAATTATTTCATCTGGCTCATTTCACATTATACACTTTAAATACTCAAGCCCCTTGCTGACTTTAAAAAATAAAGCTATTATTCTCTCTTCCACAACTTTCAATGCTCTTTTTTTATGTTTCATTCTCCTATTTTATTAGCACTTTTTTACTTTTGAATTGCACTTATTCAGACAGATTGGGGGAGACAGCCTATTTTGTCTATGCTTCCTTATTTCCCTAAAGATTGTTCCTTATTTGAAATATAATAAAAGAACTGAGTGAACTCTTTGACTCAACTGTTGTGGAGTAGGTGATATAACCTGCAAAGGTACATTGTGTTTTCAGAAGAACTGAAAAGATCATGTTAGTGCCTGGGAATGGAGAAAAATGAACTATGTAAAACAATCAAATTGAGAAACGGATGTTGCAAAATTTGTATATTTTGTATTATCGTTTTCAAACACTTCATGGTGGCCTGGAGCAATTTTCAAGTCATCTGAGACCAAATTATAGTCACACAAAATGGCCTGCTATCATATGAAATGAGAAGATGTAATTCTTTAGATCGTATTTGATGTCGGGACTTCAGATTATCTTGAGCCAGTGACAAAACGCAGGGTGACATTTCCCCCTCAAATTCATCAGGGCTTATTTCTGGAAATGCTGTTGCTGGTTGTATTAACCTAGTTATTGACAAATGTAGTTATAGGTGACATTTAAATACTTATGCAACTTTAAGAGTTTTATATCTCATTTCTTCTTTCCTTCTTGTTTGTTGCATTAAAGCATTCTGTCTTTTCCTTGTCTTCAAGTAGCAGCGTAAGCACTTTAGAGGCACAGCATGCATACCTTCAATATACATTAATTCTGTAAGTAGCTTTATGGCACTACTGCAGTTATTTGCAATAATGGATGTTCAAATATTGAGATACTGGTTTTGTTTTCTATCCAGCTTGTTGCTGACAACTGGCAGATTAGCATGCAAAACAGGAAGCTCAGTTTGCGTGCTTGATTTAAGCTGAGCTGAATTTATGTCACAAGATTAGTGAAAGGAAATAAAATCTAAAATTCTGATTCCTTAAACTGTCTGGAGCGATTTACTGCAATATATAGAAAAAGAGAGACAGAAAATCATGATATGGTTAGTGATTTGCATTTGATGGGAGAGATAATAGCTGAAGAGCTCAACATAGTGATATTCACGTCAGCCATTACATCTCCTTCTCACCCAATGTAATCAAAGCCCTATGTAAAGTGGCTCATTACTGTGACTGTTATGACATTAAAGGTTGGGAAGAAAGAGCGTTGAGCTCCCTTTCTCAGACATTACATGCTTCTGTTTTGAGCAAAATGTTTAGCTTTATTTTTTTAATGAGGTACATCATCAAGTTTGTCTCCCATACAGATATGTGAGCTTCACAAATTCAGGTGGAATAAACAAAAATAAAAAAATCACAGTAAAAAATATTTTAAATTATGGAAAATGAAAAAATATTTTGGTAAGAAAATCTCAGATTTTTGCTCTACTTCTACAAGAAACATTAAAAGTCTATGCTAGGTGTCTGATTCTCCATACTGCTGTACCTGTCTTAAACTAAAGGAAACTTCTATAAATGGAGAATCGGGAGCCATCCACACTGCTGGAAATATTTCTGTCCCTGATAACAGTAATCATTTTATTAGAGAAAGAGGACTACCATAATTTTCTTTCTCTAGTCTTATTTTTATAGTAAGAGGTCAAAGTGGGGTCTTTTTTAGTATTTAAGACCCAGATTATACATCAAAGAACAAAAAACTTTTGCATTTACAAGTTTTAACCTAATCCCTGGCTACAAAGCAAAAGTCCGGGAACATATGCCATTATGATAAAAATCATCACCTTGGAGATAGATTATCTTGGCTGCTGCAAATGGAATAAAACCACCACAGTGCACATTGATATGTAAAAGGCATGAAAATATATGAAATAATTTAAAAATGTTCAAGATAGCTGTATTTCTTCTTAATTCTACCAGTTGCTTGTACCAGTACTAGGAGTAACGTCCCAGCAATATTCCACATTTCTTGTTAATCTTACTATTCCTACACAGAACAGAATACTCTCCTGACAGGTCTGAGCAGGGTCCAGACTGCTTCTTTCTGTAAAGTTTTTGTTACCCAAGAAAACTAAATATTCTTGAAGTTTTTTTCATATCTCAGTGACACATCCTGCCCAGTAAAGGCTGAGGAAGAATTCTGAAAGTCAGTGTTTTTGATGTAAATCTCTTCTCATATCTAACTGACTGCATACAGGGATTGTGTTCTAGGTTAAACAGATGTAAAGAGAGAGAAACACAAACAAATGCATACTCGTATTTCAATAGTGCATGGGTATCCTTTTGCTTAACCTGGATTGCCCTGTATTAAGTCTTTATAAATCTAGAGACCACAGCTAGACACAGACAGAAGATAAAAAATTATATAATTACTTGTGCAATAGGACTTCAGAATAGCAGTTTCTTAACCACTATAAAGTGTTCTGGCAAGGAAAAGCTTTGAGAGGAGTTTTGCAATTGTATAAAGGTATTTCTGCAGAAGAAAAGAGTCACGGAGAAATCTGAAGGATATTGATCTGAGAACTTAACTGATGGTGTTGTCTAAGGAGAGAGAAATGTTCTTGACAATGAAATAGGGATAGAAATTAGCACAGAGAAACTGGGTATAAATACATCTACAGGACCTTTAAGAAAGTAATGGTGACCACTTCCAGCTCTTGCCTACCACTAAAATATCTGGTGGCCTGGATATTCAGTGCCATAAATGTTAACTGGATCATCCAGGGAAATACAACCCTCCGCCCTGTACCATGGAAGTCCTACAGATGGAGTGAACAAAACTCCGATGGTGGGTGTGCAAACACTGAGTTTGATTTGGTCACTGAATTTCCTTGGGGAAGTCACTTCACTTCTGCTTTTCCTCTGTCCCTTCACTGCACTGCTCTGCTTCTCTCCTTCCCCCATGTCTTATATCATAGAATCATAGAATGGTTTAGGTTGGAAGGGACCTTAAAGAACATCTAGTTCCAACCCCCCTGCCATGGGCAAGGACACCTCCCACTAGACCTGGTTGCTCAAAGCCTCATCCAACCTGGCCTTGAACACTTCCAGGGATGGGGCATCCACAGCTTCCCTGGGAAACCTGTTCCAGTGCCTCAACACCCTCAGAGTGAAAAATTTCTTCCTGAGCTCTAATCCAGATCTCCCCTCTTCCAGTTTGAAGCCATTACCCCTCATCCTATCACTACATGCCCTTGTAAAAAGTCCCTCTCCAGCTTTCTTGTAGGCCCCTTTCAGATACTGAAAAGCTGCTATAAGGTCTCCCCGGAGCCTTCTCTTCTCCAGGCTGAACAACCCCTATCTATATATTTAGATAGTAAGCAGTTTGTTACAGAGGTTGTGGTTGGCTTATCACAAGAAGTGTTTTCTTAGACCTTTGTTTTATTCTTAAATCTGCCACATTTTCCATGGGTGACCATGGCAAGTTGGATCTCATTATTTGTCAAACGGGAATGATGATACCAGTTCACTCTCTACAGTGCCTCGAGATTGGTAATTGGCATATTAGTGTATTACTTTAAGTATTAATATAGAGCAACTCCATATTGGTTTGATATGCTGTATGCCTTTAAGTGTTTTAGCTGACTATCCATCTTCTGCGGCTATTAGCTCACCTCCTACAAAAGATACCCCAGAGATCATAGACCAAATATGACTAATGGGTAGGTCAAATATCATGAGTACTTGGAAAGAGCTCAAAAGGCTCCAATTTCTTGTCCAATATAGTAAATGTTTTGGGCATCCCATACTTTCCGCTCAGCTCATCCCACGGGACTGTGGTTAAATGGTAGCAGAATAAGCGTTCCTAGATTAACTGTCTCCAATTTCAGACTGCAATCACACTTACAGGATTCACAAATGCATCCATCACTCAAGAAAACAACAATGAAAGATCAGGTTTTAAAAAAGAATCACTTCAACGTTGACATGAGAACCTGAAAGAGAGCAGACCTACATCCAAGTTTGAAAATTAACTGCAAGGACTTTAGAAAGAACTGTCACATTTAAAGGACAAATTGCAATTCCCACTGAAATAAATAAGTCATAACACATAAATAATATCAAAATAGGAAGAAGAATTTCAGAGTAGCTTAAAAATGACCTCTGGACAGTGAGTCTTTAAAATACACTTTAACCTCCTTTGCACGTTAGTGACAGAATACCAATGTAATACATTCAAATGTTCCTACCACACTCTTGGAACTGGCAATAAAATAAATGAAAGAAGCTCAATTTTCTGCTTAATTTCAAGGCATTAAAGTGAATGTGATTCTTCACAGTACTTTTAGCAGAGACTTTGGTCCTTGTAGGCTTTGTCCTTGTAGGTCCGACAGGCCTGAGAGCGGCAAGGGGGGTTGCACCACCACATAGGCAAAAATCATAAATCGTCTTCTGCACCAGAGCTCTGGAACGTGTTGCAGATCTAAACATTTTGGTCACATATACTAAAGCTCATCAAGAAAAAAAGTCTTTGACTCAGTTTAATAAAAAAAAAAATTCTCCTGTGAACTATAGGACATAACCTCAGATCAAAACCCAGTGAAGACAGGTATTTATTCAGCAATCAGTAAGTACATTTTAACTTATTTGCATTTGTAGAGAGCATTAAAAAACTGGCAATCTAACAGTGCTCTCATTATTTTAGTTGTTTTCATTATGCAGGATTGTCTATTTCTTTGTGTTTATAGTCAGGAAGAAGTGCCAAATGAGTAGTATTTACAATCAAATATGATATACAGAGAGTCTTATGCCTGATCATTATTTTATCATAAATATTATTTGCACAAAAATATTGTATAAAAGACATCTTCTTGCTTCAGAGCCTTGAATAAGAGTAAGTTTAGAGGGAGAAGAACATTTTATTTTACCTCTGGAATTTCATTCCTAAGCATATAGCTGCCCTTATGTTTATAAAGACACCATAAAAGCACAACAAAATGCAACCCATAACCTAGGATTTTTGACCAAAACCATGGGACTTTCATTGTTGGTGGTTTAATGTAATTTTCTCTATTTTCAGAATGAAAATACTGAAAAAAATACTTCAGAATGAGTAAGTAGGGAACGAAAAAACCCAAATCTAGCTGCTGGCAATAAAGAATTTGTTTGTCACATGATACAGCATTTGGTATGTGGGCAGGCTGGAAGTACAGCAGAAACAACCGATAATCTTGTTGGTCTCTGATTTTTCAACTTTGCTTGCGCAGCTGTTTGTTTATTCTGCTATTTATATCTCAACTGCCACTTGGAACATGCTCAAAATATGGCAGAAATTCCCAGTAAAATAGCTTAAATCAGATGGACTGTCTTCCAGCCTTCCTTACTTAAAAAGGGGAAAGAATCTTAGAAGTAATATAACTCAGAGAAGCGCACATCTTAATTTTACAAAATATTGGTTTAACTTCAGATTAGAACAGCACTGGACTGACAGGTCCAAAGTTTAGTTTAGAAGAGATCTTTTTCTTCAAAGCACTGTTCCTACAGGCTGCGTTCCACATGGAAGACATTTCTCAAGTTTGTTTTTCAAATGTAGGACCTAAGCCTTATTCTTAATTTCAAGTCCTTCTAATGACAAATGGTAAAATCTACTTTCTATGGAGGTTATCTTTCTTCAGTCACCCAACCCGAATAAGTTGGAGGAATTTGCTTTCAGACCCTTTCAGTGTCTTTCACTAAGGACTGAAATACTTTGAGGGTGATCTCTTGCAGAGGGAGGCTACCTTTGTTTTCTCAGTTCAGCCTAAACATTCCCAACATACACGTTGTGGTTTATGAATTTTGTGTTTCTTTCAATTTGTCATTCCAATGCAATCACTGAAATAAGTGTCTATACTTCCAATTGAAATAAAGAACCCCACTTTCAGCAGCACCGTGCAAAGGTAAGTTTTGCAGGAAACTATTTTTTTACCATCTATTCAAATCAAGGGTTACAGTAATGAGTTATTGCCATAGATATGAGTTTCTAGGGCTCTGAAGGACAAAGCTGTCCCTCGCACTTCTTGCTTCACTTTGGTCTTCTACATCCTTCCTTGTCCTTTGCTTTATTTTCTAGCCGCCTTCTTTCCCAGTCGAAAGATAACTTCATTCTCAATTTCCCATTGAGTCTCTACGCTGACACTGATCTAACAGTGATGATTAAGAAATCACTTAATTTGTAGTCCACCTGGATCAGATGTTAGGGGTAATTCACCCTGGGGACAGGTAACAACTCCCCATGAGCTCTTTATGCTGAAGTTCAAAACCATTAATCAGGAAACTATCCCAACTAGAGATGATCTTAGTGTCTGTTGGACATTTCCTCTTTTCCTTGAAGTCTTTTTGTTGTGCAGCAAAGAACTGAAGAGCCACTGGTCCGGACAGAAAACACAAGAACAAGCACAAGTCTTTAATACTGTTATCAGGAAATTTGCCTAAAAAGGGTGAGTTGTGGATTCCTGTTCTTGTCCCAAGCAGTGTTTATGTATTAAATATTAAACAGCCAGTGAATAAAATAAACAAACATGCTGGAGAGCTGGGACTGGAACCTGCGACTTAATCTCCAAGGCAGAAAGCTTTGCTGTCACTGACTGACCTCGCTAATCTTAAACTCTTTTCTGCAGAAATTCAGGACACCCTTACAGAGAAATGATTTTTAGCTTGCTGTCCTAGCTTGCTGGGAAATGGGTGATTTGGCAGTATCGCAGGCTGATAACCCTCCCCGGGTGAGTAATAAGGAGTTTGTGTGCCCAATTCAAGGCTGACCCTTGCTTGTCGAGAGCCAAGGACCTATGCCTACCCTCCTGGGTGCCAATACCAACATCTATATTTGGTGTCACGTCTAGGCAGGGCTGCTCTTTGGCATGGAGGCCAATGGTCAGAGTACTGCCTGCCTTATTGCTGTTCAGCTCTTTTACCCTTCAGAACAGGGTGCTTACAGAAAAAGCGACTGTTGGGAGTGACCACTGGTCCATGCTGGTTTATAAAGCACATCCAGGGACTATCTGGGAGACAAGTGCAAATTTGGGTCATTCTGACAGCTTAGCCATGTACAGTCAAGTTCCTCTCTTTGGGAACATTCCCTTGCACTGTTTAATTTATTCTTTTAAACATAGCCATAGTGATCCGTCAGAGTCATGCAGGAAGCATCTCGTCCTTTGGCTAATCTGGGTTTATTACGCTAAGTGATAGCTGAGGCTCTGGCTGCAGGCACCGGTCCTCAGCAGTCTCTGCCCCAGGTCTCTCATTGCCCACAGTAAATAAATTCTTCCATAAAATCAACATTAATCATCCTAACTGCCTTTCATTTTCAGCTTTGAATAGAAAAGATCTCTTTGGGCCTTTTCAGGTCCTTTGCTAATTCCAGTTGTGTAAAGTCCTTTTTAATGTCATTTTAATTAATGATTGAAGTATTCTGAAATGGCCAGAAAGACCATTTCTAGTTTTGGATGACAAAATATGCCAAAAAATCTTTAGATGTCCATTGACTTATTTGGAGCTGCTTGATGCGAAACCACCACAGAATATTAGACTATTTACTTATAATTCAAAGATAGGTTTAAGCACTGACATTTTAAAACTTTGGCCCCAGTGTGCCAGTGAAGCAGCTTACCTGGTCCATGGCAAACCACACCTTTGTGCTATAATGCAAAGGCATCAAGACTGAAGTGGAACTTCTCCCTTACTTCATTGTTCTCGGTTGGATAGCCCTACGTTAACAGCAGGACCTAATGAGCCATGGGCTGGTTTGCAGGCGTGCTTGAGTCAAAAGCAAGACAAGACATTCTGGCCCAGCTTTGACTGTTGCCACCAGCTTCCTGTCAGTGCCCTAAATCACGGCAATATCACTTCATTATTCCTTTTAATGAATAATAATGCTCACTGAATCAGCTATATGAGTTGAGCTTAGCTGGCATACTACAGAACTCTCAGATGTTCTGAACAGCAAAAGTAACATGTATCTTTCTTACGTTCGCATGGAAAATCCTGGAGAGACTAAAACTCTTATATTGCTATTTATTTGGATCTTATGTATAAGAAGAAAACATCTGTCAAGGAACAGGAAGTTATTAACTGCTTAGTGCATTTCTCTGCACGTCAACCACTGTCTTTCACTGTTCAGAGAATGTATACAGCTTATGGGTAAGCCTTACGGATCAACATTTTCACAAGCATGACTTGATGTAAGTTTGTAAATTCTTTGGAGTTACTGGAGCTATGTGATTTACATAAACTGAAGAGAATTTTTCCGGTTCAACAATTTTTTGGCCATATTCTGTAGATTCCAGATACTGAGTAGACTGCCCATTGGGATCTACTAGGACAACCAGGGGATCAGACCCAGCCAGCATGGGTTCATGAAAGGCAGGTCCTGCCTGACCAGCCTGATCTCCTTTTACAACCAGGTGACCAGCCTGGTGGAGGAAGGAAAGGCTGTGGATGTTGTCTACTTGGACTTTAGTAAGGCCTTGACACAGTCTCCCACACCATTCTGCTTGAGAAGCTGGCAGCCCGTGGCTTAGACAGGTGTACTCTTCGCTGGATTAAAAACTGGCTGGATGGCTGAGCCCAGAGAGTTGTGGTGAATGGTGTTAAATCCAGTTGGTGGCAGGTCTCAAGCAGTGTTCCTCAGGGCTCAGTTCTGGCGCCAGCCTTGTTTAATATCTTTATTGATGATCTGGATGAGGGGATTGAGTGCACCCTCAGTAAGTTTGCAGATGACACCAAATTAAGCAGGAGTGTTGATCTGCTTGAGGGTAGGAAGGCTCTGCAGAGAGATCTGGACAGACTGGATCGATGGGCTGAAGCCAACTGCATGAGGTTTAACAAGGCCAAGTGCCGGGTCCTGCCCTTGGGTCACAACAACCCCAGGCAACGCTACAGGCTTGGGGAGGAGCGGCTGGAAAGCTGCCTGGCAGAAAAGTATCTGGGGGTCCTGGTGGGCAGCTGGCTGAACATGAGCCAGCGGTGTGCCCAGGTAGCCAAGAAGACCAACGGCATCTTGACCTGTATCAAGAATAGTGTGGCCAGCAGGAGTAGGGAAGCGATCGTGCCCCTGTACTCAGCGCTGGTGAGGCGGCAGCTTGAGTACTGTGTTCAGTTTTGGGCGCCACAGTCTAGGAGGGACATTGAGGTGCTGGAGCGTGTCCAGAGAAGGGCAACAAAGCTGGTGAGGGGTCTGGAGAACATGTCTTATGAGGAGCGGCTGAAGGAACTAGGATTGTTTAGTCTGGAGAAGAGAAGGCTGAGGGGAGACCTTCTTGCTCTCTACAACTCCCTGAAAGGAGGTTGTAGTGAGATGGGGGCTGGTCTCTTCTCCCAAGTAACTAGCGATAGGACAAGAGGAAACGGGTTCAAGTTGCACCAGAGGAGGTTTAGGCTGGACATTAGGAAAAAATTTTTCACTGAAAGAGTTATCAAACATGGGAACAGGCTGCCCAGGGAGGTGGTTGGGTCACCATCCCTAGATGTGTTTAAGAGTCGTGTAGATGTGGTGCTTAGAGACATGGTTTAATGGCAGACCTGGTAGAGTAGGGTCAATGGTTGGACTGGATGATCTTAAAGGTCTTTTCCAACATAAACAATTCTATGATTTTATGATTCTATGATTCTATGATACTGAGCTGTATATTAACAGCAATATCATGAACTTTGTACTTGCAAAACTCTCATAGCATTTGAGGATTATATATAAAAGTGAAATTAGGACTATACCTATTGTGTAGGTGTCTACTACATGACAGCAACATGACCTCAGACTTTAATGGCTCTTGCCATTCCACCTAGTAGTGCTTAGTTATTGATAAGCCTTGAAGTAGGCGTGGGATCTACAGTATGAGATCTACATATGAGATCTACAGTAACTGGTTCAGTGTTCATTTGGGGGAAGTAAGGTGAAGGGTTGGCAGACAAACAGGTTTGCATAAAGCTTGTTTTCATAGGAAACTGGGTACTCTTGTTTTCTCCCTTCCCCTTGAACTACCCTAAAACTCTCCATTTCTGAAATATCTTTTGATGTAAATATGCAGGCCAAACAAGAAATGTATGCTGAAAAAAAGTGCAGTTGCATGAATTTAGCAATATGATTTATTTTATTCTTGGAGCATCGCATAACAAACCCAGTGGGAAAGTCCCATGAGTTACAGAAGATTAACTGTTCCTTTTAGTTTTCTTGAATATAGCTGTTGGCAAATCTTTTGTTAAGTCTAAAGAAAAGTAGAGAAAATGTACATTTTTAAGACAGAAGTCCTATGAAAAAAAAAACTTATGACAAAGAGAAAGGATGTTTCCAATATTAAATGATATATTTAAAAAAAATATCTGTTAAAAAGGCTTAACATGGTCCTTCTATCATTCCTGAAAGTAATGTATTCCATAAAGTAATGCCATCTATTACTTTATTCGCCAATATCTGTATATCTGAATCAATCACAGCTGTTCAGGAAATCATGTCGAATACATTTGCCTTTTTTTTCCTTTTCTTTTTCAAAAGGCAGAAAGTTTTGTTTCATTTTCCCTTTTGATTAGATATTTTGTTCTGAAACTTGTTTCCATTAAAAAAAAATAGAAAAAAATCATGTTTTAGCTTTCTGACTTCTTGGATTTTTGACTTTTTCCATAAGAAAATCAATTTGCAACTCAGTAAATATGAAAAGAATAATCATTCACACTACAGAAGCCACACGTTCTTCTCTGATCCTTATCTCACATGCAGTTGCAAATAACAGAAGTTACCATTACTGATACCGTGGCAAAAACTGTCTCAATCACATCTCTACAACCTCTTTCAAGTCCTTCAAACCAGCAAGTTTTTGGGTATACTTTTTTCTTCAAGTAGTGTCTTGTCGGTGTGGTTGCGCTGGCTTTAGTAGTTTCTTAATGGCCATTTGTCATTTATATGGTATATAAATGACTTTTGGATATGAGGATTTCATTGTGATTTCTAAACTATTTGTAACCAAAAAGCTTTTTTTTTTTTTGATAATTCTTCTCAGGGTACGATTATTCTTACAAATAGTACAAAATCTTCTTTTACTTTTAATTTCATTGTTGCTTATCTACATTACCCAAGATCAGGAGCTGAATTTTAAACTCATATAAAAAGAGAGAGGGATGATGAATTACACAGTTCACTTCCTATTATAAAACATATTTAAATGCAGAGATAAAGATTGAATTTACTAGCTAGGGAAATTACAGCACAGCTATAAGCTAATTCTCCTGTATACTTCTTTATAGCTTTGGAAAATCGTACAAGATATCGAGGAGATTAGTCACTTCTGACATTCAGAACAGATCTCTTTTTTGAAAGGTTCATCACTCTGTATATATTGTTGTAGGCGTACAAGGTGTTTGAGAAGGAGCTTACAGACAATAGGCCAACCTGTCCTGAGATAACCTGGGAGAAACTGTTATCTAATTGGTGGAGGAAACCATTTCTTATTTATTAGTGCCATCTTTTATGACATGTTCTCAAATCTGCATGTCACTGTGTCATAAAGAAAACTGAATTAGTCTGAAAATAAAAGGATGTGTTCACTTCTTCAGTTTAACATTATAATTTAGATTAAAAGTGGTTAGTTGATGAATAGCTGTTTCCAACTTGAATTTTATCAAAATAAGTCTCTCAGAAAACTTTTTTGCTCAATTATAACTGCACCCCCACTTTAATGACATTATTTTAAATTCACCCCCCATTTTAAATGAGGGATGTTTAAATGACATTTCAGCGTCAAATAACAGCAACTTTGCTAGTTACAGAGAAATCCACTTAAAAAGGTATTGACAAATCAAAGACTATAGAGGACATAAAAGTCTTACAAACTGTTTAACAAATATAAACTATGACGAAAGGGATTTATTTTTTTAAGAGAAAAAAATGTTCCTCACAGTTTCCATGTCTGGAAAAAGTGGTTACAATGGAAACAATGATAGATTATTTTCCATGTCTCCCACTGCTAGAAGAAAACAGGAATTGGCTGTATTTGCAGCAAAGGTTTATGCTAGATACGAATAAATTTGTTTGTTTCCTTAGCTTTCCTGTGAAGCTGTGGTAGAGTAGCTACCTAGAAAGGTTGTGGTGCCAGTTTCACTGGATGTGTTTAAGAGGCTGATTTAAATATAAATAACCCATAGCACATTACTAAGGCTGTGGGAATATTTTTAATAGCAAAAATGCAAGGTGAGTGCAGAGCAAGAGCCCCTTGGGTTTTGCCATGTGCAGGGGAAAGCAGCAGGTGAACTGCCCAGCTGGACCCCATCCCACCGTGGCGCATTTCTGCCAGATGGACCTTATGAATGCGTTTGGGATGGGGGTCAGGGAGGAAAAAGATTAGTGACCAAAACCAAAGCGAGCTGAGGAGAGAATGAGATGAGAAGTAGCATCCAAAAGTTGTGTGTCACCTTGAGCAAGCCACAGCAGAATTTACAGGTTATTTAGGCAATGAAACAGCAAACGGGACCCTGGTGGGTTTTTCAGAAGCACTTAGGCACTAAGTGTCTAATTTTTCAGCTGAAATTAGGGTCTGAGGTGCTTTAAAAATCTCACTTGGGCTATGTGTGTCTATAATGACAGTGATACCTTCAAATATGGCCTCTTGGCAGAACACTTTTCTCTAAAATTGAAGTAATAGCAATAACAACAGTACTGTTCTCTTGCAGGGTGCCTCTGAAGACATTTTTGTTAAAAAAGGATTCTGGGATTCTCAGGTACTCTGTTTTGAAAGCTACAGAAGCAGCAAAAGTGTCACTCTCCTTTCTGGCGTTGAGGGTCAAGTGTGGACCCCAAAGCTCAACTCCATTCCTAGCAAGCCCCGGAGGCAGATTAAGTCAATCAAAATGAAAAGGGCATTTCAGCAAGAAGGCTTAATAGCAACAGCTATTTTTGACCCCAGCATATGTGAAACTGAATCTAAAGTGCAGTTCTTGCTATGACCTCTACTTTTTGATCTGATCTGAAGTTAGGATGGGATTTAGCTTCAGAATAATTTATCTGGCCAGGCTGGATGGGGCTTTGAGTAACCTAGCCAAGTGGAAGGTGTCCCGGCCCAAGGCACACATTGACCGTGCTCTTTCTTTCCCCCATCATCTCAACATACGGAGTATTAGTTGTGTGTTGATGACTCTGCTTTGACCCTGACACAAATGGTCAGGGATTTCAGAGCAAACATCAGTTTAAGAATAGAAGTATTGTTGGATATTTAGTGTCCCTGTGGAACAGGTAACATCACATCTCTCAAAGTGTCCCTCTGGTCAGTACAAGGTGCTGCTTCTCCATTTCCTGCACACTATCAGCCAATCTCTAACCTGAGAGCACAGTCCAAGTTAGGTTGAAAATCTGAATGCATTTACTGATTGTTAAGATTTTGCAAACCTGCGACCTTTATTGACATTTCTGCTCATCACAGAAGCAATTAAAATGCCAGATATTTCTGCATAGAAAAAAGCAATATACAGTTTATGGCAAGTATTTATACATTCCTTTTTCCTCTTCATTTTCTTTGCTGGTATAATCTGATTGCCAGGGAGAGGAAAGAGCAGAGACTTTAACTGAAATAACTATCGTAGAGCGCTGGGTAGTGGGTAGCAGAATACACGTTTTGTATTTTTAATTTTGTCCTTCCTGACAGAATTATCTGAAATCTCCACTACGTGTGCTCTTTTTAGCTTCCTGCCTAGGCATATATCAAAGTTGATATGGTCTAAGTTGATTTTGGTCTATTCCTGCAGAACTGCAGGGAAACGTTTTGGTGCTTAACGGACTCTCTCACTCTGAACATCCCTTGTTCCCCATACTCTCTTTTAGTTTCCATAAACATTCCTCTCAGGCGGCTGAAGCAGCAGTCAGCCAGCCTTGGATGTGTGTGCAACTCTTAAAAACCCTTCCCAGAAAGATGCTTGGGAAGATACCTTCTTGTTTGACCCTTTGGTTCTGCATTTATACTGCAGTGAATGCTGTAATTTGGGACATTTTATTGGTGATTCAGGGAGCACAGGTTTTTCTTCTTTCCTTTTTCTCTATAGCTGTTTTTCTTAGCATTTTTCCAGGCCTGATGCAAAGCCGTTGGCAAATAGTCATATTTGTTCCTACTGGTAATGAAAGAGGTACGTGCCAAACTGACGTACTTGGTGGCAGTTACTGGCTGATTAATTTGTTCACTATAGAACAAGATTATTATGTTTACACTAAACTTTTGGTATCTGAATTTTCCCAAAGGAAAGGAAGGAAGGAAGGAATAGGAAGAAAAGAAGTGGCAGAAAATCACATGGGGACACTTGCAGACTCATATCCTCATTCCAATGAGCCACCAACACTTGCTCCTGGTGCAGTGAAGGCAGGGTGCCCAAGGGGCCAGGGGACACGTGGAGGTTTCATTCCTGGAGTCCAGGAGTGGAGGTGAAGGTGAGGGACAGGTATGCTGTGGCAAACACATTGGGAACTCCACAAAGAGATAGAGGACTGGGAGGCTGGTGGCAGGCATGGTTTGCATGCTGGGGGTTGTATGCATGGAGGGCTCTGGAGGTGTTTCTCCATGTGCTGCCTGGCACATGGGAGAAGCTTACTGTTGACAAAGCATGCCTACATGGAGCAAGACTGTCTTGAAGTGGCTTGCTCCCATGCAAGTTCCACAGAAAGGTCCAAACAGCTTGCTAAAAATTCTGGCTGAAAATGCAGAGAAGGGCAGTTATGAGGAGTAGAAGGAAGGAGCTATTTTAGCGTGTGTTTCAAATATCTGCTAGCTCTCTGCTTAGCAGAGCCTTTCATAAAGCCTAAGTACTGACTAATACCTTACTTTTAGGACAGCTGCTGTTTTTTCAGACACCCCGAGACACACCTTTGTGTCGGTCAGGGCAGAGTCATCAGCACACAACTAATACTCCGTATGTTGAGATGATGGGGGGAAGAAAGAGCATGGTCAGGGATTCAGAGCAAACACCAGCTTAAGAATAGAAGTATTGTTGGATATTTAGTGTCCCTGTGGAACAGGTAATATCACAGCCTTCTCTAAAGGTGTCCACAGAGAGAACCACTCAGTAAAATTAAGTTGCACCCAGTTTGTGTGAACTCGCATTCATCTGCATCTTTTCTTGAATGTAGATTTGCAGAGCTCCTCATTCAGCACTGCAATTACAGAGACCTTTTCCTCCTGTGCTCTGACTGCAGGCCTTGCAAGAGGTGTCTGATTTTTCTGTCATGCTTTCTTGTTGAATCTGCTTGATATGAAAGAGAAAAGACCATTTAGATAACAAGACTAGTGGATGATAAATGTGGCTTCTGCCACCTTCAGTCACTTTTCACAAGTATCTGAGAGGGCTATGTCAGCCTGCTCTCTTTGTTCAGTGCGTTCAACGGCATCTAGCTTGTACGTACGTGAACAGTAATCCCACCTGTTCTGGAGAGGAGAGGCTGAAATAAATTCCAGTCAAATGACCTGATTTGAAATTGGTTTCTAAGAGGAGAAAAACAATAGAGGAAATATTATTTAAAAATGTTTCCTTGGAAAATATTAGCAGAAAAAAAGAAAACCCAGATGTGTATGATGATGTAATGCCAACTGTTGCTATCTTACAGCATGAAAGGCTTGAATTTTCATGGACTCAGCCGATCTAGTGGCCAGGCCAATATTCTACCCTCTTGTGAGTTTCAGCATTCTGCTTTGTGTAAGCTCCATCTTCTGGCTGATGAGATCGTCCTTCAGTTAGCTACTTAAACAAACACACAAAATTAAAAACAAAAGTGTCTGTCAAACCTGTAGATTCTGTTTGAGGGAAAGGCAATGGAAAATGAGGTGCTGCAGCACAACATGCAAGTATCTTTATAGAACTGTATCCTATATCTCTAAATTTTTGGCCATAGCACTTGAAGTTCAGGAAGACACTCTCCATTAGAGAAGGTATTTATCTCACTTAAACCAGCTACGTTAAAGTTAGGTGTTCAGTCTAAGCTATGCATGTACCTCCACAAGGTAAGTCGGGACACCAGCAAGCGCTGGTGACAACAGTGGGGATGAACTGGCATTTTAATAGTGGAAATGTCTTTAGAATAAGTCTTAGGCTAAAGGCAGGGTCAAAAGGTCAGCCATTACCCTGTAGCTCTTCGTTTTAATTCCAAAGCCAGGGCATATTTCCAGACTGTAGATAACACTGTGCGACAATTAATGATAAATTATGACAATTTAATAGCAACTGCCTTAAATAGACTACCAAACCCAAAATATTCGTTAATGTATCAAATGAACTGCATCTGTCAAAAATATGAGTGGGCCATCAATTAAACTTCTGCTCCAGTTCCAGCGCTGCCAGAGAGCCTGTCAGAGCCCCAAAGTGCAGACCCTGATGTTGTTCCAGAAATGGTTGACTTGTCCTACTGAAAACATTTTTAAAATAACTTCAGGGTACATAGGAATAATAATCATGTCCATTGCCCCAACAATAACACTTCGGATGGTCTAGACAGACTCAAAATGATAAACCCTTAAGATTGGCTGGAAAGTTTAAATCATAGAGAATTTTCAGTGGAATAAATGAACAATTTTCTGTTGAAAGTGGAAAACAAGTAAGTTTGCCAGCCTGGTCTGTAATACAGAATTGTTGCCTGTGGAGTAACACCAGGTCACCGACTATGCTAAGGTATACTTGGCTGATATTCAGCTTTCACTCTGAAATTTGACAAAGATTTCTTTTTAAGGCTATCAAGTTCTAGTCTAATAAACTGTGCTTTGTCTGTCAGTATTTATGAACATGATTTAATTCCCTCAACTCTTGTTTTCAAGATCAAAACTCGCCAAACTATCCATCTCATATTCAAGTCAAAACCCTTAAAAACTAAAAAGCATGCCTGCAATTATGATGTTGTATCTTTAAAAATAGCAAAGGAAGAGGCTAGAAGATTAATTTGGGGATAGGCATACTGTTTATGGTGCATGAAACATTCCTTCTCCTAATGCAAAGATACTTGAAAGGGCTTACCATTTGATTAGTATTTCAAAATGAGGAGAGCTGTGGGGAAAGAAATCGCATGGAACTGCAGTCTCAGTCTTCAAATTTAATCTACTTTGGTAACCCAGCGAGTATTAAAACCAATGTTGGCTTTACTTTCACATGCTAAACATGTCTTGCTTAGTGACCTCCACCGCATCTCTGTACCCTGATCAATAGTTTTCAGGTATCATGAGTCCCAATAGACATGACACCTTGTTCTAGAGCAACTACTACTTTTAAATCTTGTGTAAGTTGGAAACCTGAACTGTGTTACACAGCATATTTGATTCAGGAAGTTTTAGAAAGTACAAATCTTAGAACACAGACAAATAGTATGGAATTCTGACCTGTCATTATTTTCAATGAGGTTTAGTAGAAGATTTATGGATGTTCAAAAGAAGACAAGATTTATGACACAGAGGAATGGGATGGCCCAGAACATAGCATTTAGTCATCATGTTAATTTTACTGGTGAAGCATTTCATAATCGGTAGTAAACAGGATTAGTGAAGGAGAAACTGGATATCTAATGACTTTACCTTCAATGAAGGGAGTGAAATCAAAACCTAGGATGTTCTTGTTCTTCAAGTGTATTTTAGAAGGTTATACAGTAGCCTGCAGGGAAAGGGATGCAGATAATAAAAAAGATACCAGTGGAAAATCAGGAGATGGAGGATGCTCTAAAAAGCTAAATGAAACACATGTATTTAAAGTAATGAGTATTTTATGATGAGAGATTTCACCGTGGTCAATTTAATGGCTTTAAAATATTAAAATGCAGTGAGAATAGGGAGGGTAAAAGTATTTTAAATATAAATCTATTGATTATAAACCTAAATGTGGAGGTATTGTGCAGTCAGTTCAGAAGCAGACAAGGACAGGGAGCAAGAACACAGTCAGAAGTCTTTAAAATGATTGCTTTTGATCTAAGCACTTAACCAAAAATGCAGGAACTTAAGGATTGTTTCAGTTGTTCAGGATGAGCCTTTGATGTTTATTTGGAAAAAAATACAAAGTCTCTTTTCTTCTGAACACACTGTGAATGAAACAAGAGACAGCATCTTAGTAAAGTGAGTACGCTGCTACAGGATATTTTTAGTCAAGGCTAATCCTCAGATCCCTCCCTCTTTTCTCAGGGACAGTTTCTAGGGCTTGTTCAGATTGTGACTGTAATTTTTCTTTATTCGTCTTTGGTGTTTGCTATATTGGGAAACATTTTGCCTTGTGTAGTTTCTGCTCCACTTTGGTCCATAGGTTTATGTGTACAGACCTTGTTTTTGATTGAACCACACTGGCAAGCTGAAACCTCCTCTGCACAGACCAAAGCAGAGGAGTGCTACATTCACCAATTTGGAATAGGTTTTGGTGAACCCATCATGCTACTATACGCTTGGTACATGACCGACTTTATTTTTTTGGAGTGCCTCATTCCTACTGCTTAAGGTTTGGTTTTTTTTTTCCCTAGAAGTACATCATTCTCAATCAGTGCAAAAAATGAGAATGTGAAACTTTCTTGACTGATGGATGAATGATAGACTTCTCAAGGGCAAATGGAAGCTTTCTCTTTCATTGTCAAACACCATGAATTTCCAGACCTGCAATATAGTAAATCTAGGATGTGGCAAGTAGAGTTTAACTACGCGCTTACAGGCAAGCACATGGCTGAATGCTTTGCTAAATCAAAGCTCAAGATATTTGTAGAGCGAAACATGCTGTGCTCAAAGGAAGGGAGTAGACTATTTGTATTCCAAATGTTTGTATAGTTTGAAAAGTGTTATTGCATTAGCCCTGTCATCATGACTTACTTTGTTGGCTGGTCCTCTCTATATTGCTTTTGCTCCTGTTTCCAGTCTGTTTGTGCCCTACAAGAACTTATTTACAAAATAAATCTTACAGTAATTTTATGCCATCACTTCTAGGTAACTGTTAGACATCCCATTTTCTTAACTTTGCTCATTAATGTCCATTTGGCCTATCCAGCATCCTATTGAGTCAGTGCTGAAGTGACAAAAAATTACAGTGGTTGACCATGATACATTGAAACTGTAATAACAAAGACTGAAATTCACCTCTGTGTTGCAAGCCTTTGTCCAGAAATTGTAGTTCTTACTGTAAGCAATCTCATGAGCCCTCTGGCTGGGCAAGTATGTCTCATTGCATTTCCAGTGGCTCTGGTACTTAGCTTTGCAACCTGGCACTGTTCCAACCGTCCGTGAAGGTGAGACCTGAGCGTGACCATACACCACTGTGTCCTAATTTGTTTTGGAAGGAATTCTGGATGTATGGGCTATGAGAAAACTATGGACTTTTCTAGTAAGTCTCTTGTTCTGTGTAGCTAAGGTCCATGGCCATCTTCCAAAGTGCTCTTGTCCAGTGGTGCAGATATACTGATTGAAACCAGTAGGAATCACACTGCTGTCTTCAGTGGGAATATTAGATAAAATTGTATTGACATTTTGCACCTCCACAGGAAAGTCTTAGCACATCAAAGGTAATATATTTATGGTTGCTTCTGCAGGCTCTTTAGGAGTTGATAGCTGTGAGAGCACAACAAGCTCCTGTGAAAAAACGATGAGCTAGTGCTACTCATGCTGGCTTGGTGGCACAGGGTGTGAGAAAAACAAGGAGGCTTGGAGAGCACTGGAGGCACGTCAGTACTGTGCCTGGGAGAGTGGCACAGGTTACATGAGTGCACCGCTGGCTGAACCAGATGTTCTGCTCAGGGTTCTGGAGATGCTACTGTCTCCAGTATCTCTGTGTGGGTTAGAGAGCTCCATAATGGAAGTGACCTACACCAGGCACATGTAGCAGCCCAATTGTGGGTGTACTGACACCAGATGAGGGCATAAAATCCACCTTGTCTCCTCTGAGCTCCTGTAATTGAACTAATGCCAAGCTGGTTCAAGCAGGCTTAGACAGACCTGCACAAGCTGCAGCCATGTCATCATATACCTGACCATTGTGCCTAGGCTTGAAGACCTAGAATAATGTCCTGATACTATTAAAATCAAAGAGATATTGCCATTAACTTCTTTGTGACTTCATGGTCACAAAACTTCATAGTTTCATCCCTGTTGATGCTAATGTAATTTTTTCCAGACTGCAACAGAAACAAAAACCTAAGAGAAACCGCTTGTTTGCAGCATTAAGTTAAATTGTCTGCACTATTTATTTATTCAGTGCTGATTTTACTGGTGTTCTTTGAATTATGCCAATCATTTGTAACGTCTTATTGGAATACAGTCAGAACTTCCAAGGAAATAACTTGGAAGTATTTATTTGTTTTCTTTCCCTTTAGAATTTTTGCAATAAAAGAAGCAGCTAACCAAAAATCATTACCTGATTCTTCAATAACTAATGTAAACTTAGCTACAAGAGGGAGAGTTTTTTTATAAGAATTTACAGCTTATAAGCATATGAATTGTTTAGTTATATTTTTGCAAAAACATCCACAGGGCTTTAATCAGTTAGCTGAAATGCTGTTTCATTTTTATGAAAAACAAATGTCTCAGACACTAGTCTTTTATAGACTGTTATATATCTGATATGTATACATATACTGAGACCAGAAAAAAATGGGACTTGTTCACACAGCTTGCTGGTTAGACAACCTGTCCTTGCAAGAGAGTTCCTTTTGAAAGCCGAGTACTTTCCTTGAAATAATAATCACAGGGTAATACCCCCTTCAGACTTTTTCAGGGAATATCAAATTACATTGGAAATGTAAATTCTGTACGTGCAGGACCAACATCTTATTTGACTACAGGAAGGCTGGAAATTAATGAAGTCTCTGTTTATGGTTTCCCTGGTGGTCTGATTTTGTTACCTTGTTAACAGTGTTTTAATTTTTAAAAACAGAACAAAGAGGTAAAAATTCCTGTTCCAAACTTGCATCAACAGAGACTTCATCTCTGCAATAACAGCAGCGTAAGTCAGCAGCTGCGTGCGCGGACTCTAAGTCAAAGTGAGTGGTAACCTGGGACCTATGAATCACAGCTCTCGACTTTTTCAACTTGAGCTTTAACAACTTGCTCTTTCTCTTTTAAAGCGCCTTCTGTGCGTGATTGCTTTGCAGGATCAACTATTCTCCTTGCCATTTGAATAACCATTTCTTTCCTCATGGAAAATTTTCCGTTTGAAAGAAGGGTATATAATAGCATCCAGCCAAATCAATCTTTTTTTCTTTTTTCTTTTTTTTCCCCTTTTTTGATCAAACACTAGCTGAAGACAGTTACAATGCAAATACTTGAAGTCTTGTTTCCATCTTTGCAGTCAGAACATTCTTAAAAACAGTTCCAGCATCAGGGAAACAAGCTCATTTCTGTTTATGTTTTATCTTGACTCTCAAATGAAAGATAAACAAAGTAATAGCTTGCTTAGGAAGACATTGAAACCCATGTATTAAGCAGTAATGTTCATATTCCACAAGATAATTTCCATTCTCATAGCTAAGATAAATATTTTCTTGTGTCAACTTTGATAAGAATAGCAGAAAAAATGCCAACAAGCTCAAAACTATTTTATAATCAAATACCAAACTCAAGTAATTTAATAATCTGATTCCAAATGAACGCATGTTTGAAGTAGCTATTTCTCTCCAGACTGTGCAGCCTTACTGGTATTTGTGCATTATTCTAATATAAAAGAAAGGCTGTTGGGAAGCAAATTCTTGCTTTCTTTTGTTGCCCACACCAGAATTTAGGCACTCTGCTCTGAATGGTCGTGCTCAGAGGCTTACAGCTATGATACCAGTTTTGGGAGACTCTGCTAAAGAAGGGACTTCAGCACTGCAGTGGTTAATCCTGTTCTCGTCCGAGAGCGCTGGAGCTGCCCATGTGGCCACGTGATTCCGGCCTGATCATGAAGATGGAGAGTATAGGAGAAACCAAACTCCCCCAGCGCACGGTAGAGTCCCATGCCTGCTCCCCGCTCTGTTCTGCTGAAGGGAGCTGTTATTACAGCTGGCTACTAGCTTTATTCCTACAGGGTTTTCCCATATCTTTTGCAAATGTCTGGGCTTGGGCTGGACTGAAACGAACGACAGATGTCTCTGACCTCTCTCCCTTCAGAGAGAGGAGGAAGAGAGAGAAAGAGATTTAGGAGTTTAAAAGAAACAAAACTAATTTAATGAAATACTACTAAAATATTAATTAGAAAACAATGAAATATATGCAATATATTCAAAACTGTATCTAGCTCCCAGGATGATGATCACATCACCAGCAGGCATGAGGAAAGTCTCAGACTCAACTCAGTGACGGACAGGAACTGGAATCTGGATCTGGATTCAGGATCAAGGTCAAAGGCAGACAAAAAGACAGAGTCCTCTGTGGACACCGGCCATTGAAGAAACTGCGCTGACCCTTTGATCCCTCAGCTTTTATACTGAGCATGAGGCAGATGGGATGGAATACCCTGTTGGTCAGTTTTGGGTCACCTGTCCTGTCCGCTCCTCCCCGCAGGTGTGACCCCCCTACGCTTTTCCGCTTCCCACCCTCCAACGGGGCAAATAACAAAGTTGGCTGGGCTTGGGTGTTACAGCAAATAAGGATAAGCAAGAGCCTCTCTGCATCCCATTCCTTGGCATAAATTATAAACAATCAGGTCTTATCTCTCCAGTGTCTGAAAAATACACCGTTAACTTCAGAGAGTTCAGTTAGTTAGAAGCAGTTTAGCTGAAAAATAAAATTACTGAACAGAAAATTGGTTTTGTTTTGCCTCAAACCATGACAGCAAACTACGAATTTTCTGTCGGCAAATCAACTGGCCGTCAGAAATGGCCACCCTCTAGCTGTTTCCCTTTTGATCAGCACCTTCATTCAGACTGATGTCGCCTTTCTTCCCTTCGGTCCTGACGATGTGCAGGAAGGCAATTGCCACTAAATGGAACTTCGGCAGCTGGTGAGCCGCTGCTCGCAGGGCTCCGAGGTCTGTGCTCGGGGCCATAACACGGTCCGCAGAAGAGGGAACACATTTTGCCTGGGGACGGACAGCGTGCCACTGCCAGTGAGGTTCACCGGGAATCGCCTCTGGTTTATTCTGCGCTGAACCCATTTGCAGGGCTGTAATGTGAACTACATCAGCATTACCCTCGCGCTGAAGGAAGTGTTTATTTGGCTTATTTGGTGTTTTAGCTAGATTCCTGCCTCTGGCGTCCCCCCGGTGCCTGAACCATAGGTGTCTGTGTTTGTTTGCGGTGTATTTGTAACTGATTTCCTGTGTGTCCAGCGCAATTATTCCATCAGTTTCCTGAGCTAATTCCAAAGCGAGGTGGAGGGAGGAATCTCTAAGATCCCACAGTCCCACACTGCACTTCTTTTTTTTCCATTGTCAAGGTACTACTGATGCATAGCACTTTGCCGAGACCTGCAAGTGTCACAGCACTCTATGTGATTGCCTCCAGAATGAGATTTACCCAATTTTGAGCTTCTGTTCTCCTGTACCTCATGCACTTTTCCAAAGAATAAGCCTTGGTTTCATTGAATAATGCCCACTGAATCATAAGATTTTTCTTATTGCTAGAACAATATGCCTCATATGTATTCCTCTTTTTTGACAACCATCTTCTTGCAATTTCTCTTTACTGTATTTTAATTGACTGGTAAATGTGAAAGTTGTACATCCATAGCAGTGCGTTAGTATTCCCCTCATGTCAGTATATTTTAAAATAAAGTTACTGTGGCAAACTGCAGAAAATCCAGCAAAACTTTTGGCTAGTTTTTTGTGTCCCTCAAAAAGTAAAGACTGAACTGTCAGTGAATCATTGTTTCTATTTTAATTGATTCTGGTACATATAATATTTCCTTTTACCATCACACAACCTAAATGCACATTTTAGGAGTAACTTTTTTCTTTTTTAACTTTTTTTTTTATCAATACATACCCTAAAATATGTACTTTTAGGCTTCCTTTCCTCTAAAACTTTAAGTCACAACTATTAGAAATTTAAAAAAAGCACCTAGTTCCTCTGAAGTAGAAAACATATCTTGAAATTATCCATGTATTTCTAGATCAGGAAATATTAAACTTGCTGAGCCGAGTATTGTATAGAAAGATTTACTGGATGTTAATTTAAAATCAGAAGTTGAGATCACAAAGCAAGACTTTCTAAATATTCATTATGGCCTTCTAAATTGCACTCCTTCCATCAAGGTTACACAGTTTATTAAATATTCATAAAACAGAGTACCAAAAAAAAATTCTAATTGCAAATAAGTGCAATTGATGTAGATTGCATTATTTATGATTCCATTTGTTAAACTAAGACAATAGAAATTGATGAAAGACATTAAGTGGACCAAAATTTAAGGTAAATTTAGCACAGAATATTTTTTTTCTCTGTATTTTCTGATGGATAGAACTTCTTGGCTTTTACAATAAGTGTCAGAAAGACTGATTATTTCTGTCTCTCTTAATCTTAATGAAATTATCATTACCGTATGATTTACTGACATTATTATTAAGTTTCGGGTGTCACTAGAAAAAAAAAAAAAGAATAAATAGCCTTCTTGTGTTTAGGGGGAATTTCTCCATATCAGAAAACAGTTTATTACATTGACAAGCAGAGCCTGAGCAGCTGAATTTCAAAATTGTGCCACTACTCTGCATACTGGAAGAAGAGGGAACGTCCTCCTTGCTGAGGACCGGAGTTGGAAAGAGATGCATGAGTGACCTCAAACTAACGGCAACTTAATGTCATCTGGTAATAACCATGCAGGGAAAAACTACTCACTTAATTTGGGTAAATCAAATCATGATAAAAATGGTTTGTTGATTTATTAACAACACTTAATCAGCAACTAGTAAACTACAGATTTAGGATTAATATCAACAATACACAACCACAATACTAGACACTTGCAAAATGTTAATACACACCTACCGATTTTGAAATTTCCTGCTATAACTAATTTTAAAAACCAGTTTTAACGGCACACACACCCCCTCCCACAGGCTGTGTGGGTTTCAGCCACATGCACCTCTCTGGGGGGTGCAGTCCCTACTGGCACCCCCTCTCCTGTGGGAGGTGGAGGTGCTCCAGAACTATGAGAGCCTGAGCCGCTGCCTGCCAGCCCTGATGCTCACATAGGGAAGAAACTCCTGTGAGATGGCACCTGGGGGTCCGTGGCCGCCATCCCCGAGGCTGCACATGTGCACTTGTGGGTCCCTGCTCACTGCCCCCTCTGTCCATCACTGTTTGGTTGTGAGTCCCTGCAGTGTCTCAGGGAAGGCTGCTCAGGGTGGCCTGGGCAGGGTGGTGATGCCATGGGGTGGCTTCTGGCAGCACCAAAGTGGGTGTTTGCTGTTGCTCTGGGCCTGCATTGCTCTCTATCCCCCTGTCCTTCCTGCTGTTACAGATTTTCATGCCTTTGTCCTCATGTTAAAACTAACACCTTTGTCTCTAAAGTTGCTCTGCAGTTTCCCAGTTGCTGCTCAATGAGCTGGTGGTGCCTTCCTCTTTCATAGAATCGTTTAGGTTGGAAAAGGCCTTTAAGATCATCCAGTCCAACCATTGACCCTACTCTACCAGGTCTGCCATTAAACCATGTCTCTAAGCACCACATCTACACGACTTTGAAACACATCTAGGGATGGTGACTCAACCACCTCCCTGGGAAGCCTGTTCCAATCTTTGATAACCCTTTCAGTGAAAAATTTTTTCCTAATGCTCCCCTGGCACAACTTGAACCCATTTCCTCTTGTCCTATCACTAGTTACTTGGGAGAAGAGATCAGCGCCCATCTCACTACAACCTCCTTTCAGGTAGTTGTAGAGAGCAAGAAGGTCTCCCCTCAGCCTTCTCTTCTCCAGACTAAACAATCCTAATTCCCTCAGACGATCCTCATAAGACATGTTCTCCAGACCCCTCACCAGCTTTGTTGCCCTTCTCTGGACACGCTCCAGCACCTCAATGTCCCTCCTAGACTGTGGCGCCCAAAACTGGACACAGGACTCAAGCTGTGGCCTCACCAGCGCTGAGTACAGGGGCACGATCACTTCGCTCCTCCTGCTGGCCACACTATTCTTGATACAGGCCAAGATGCCGTTGGTCTTCTTGGCTACCTGGGCACACTGGTGGCTCATGTTTAGCCGGCAGTCCACCAGGACCCCCAGATCCTTTTCCACCAGGCAGCTTTCCAGCCACTCCTCCCCAAGCCTGTAGTGTTGCCTGGGGTTGTTGTGACCCAAGTGCAGGACTCAGCACTTGGTCTTGTTAAATCTCATGCAGTTGGCTTCAGCCCATCGATCCAGTCTGTCCAGATCTCTCTGCAGAGCCTTCCTACCCTCAAGCAGATCAATGCTCCCACTTAATTTGGTGTCATCTGCAAACTTAGTGAGGATGCACTCAATCCCCTTTTCCAGCTCATCAATAAAGATATTAAACAAGGCTGGCCCCAAAACTGAGCCCTGAGGAAAACATATGATCAGTTTTGGGCAAATTCCTTCTCAGGCCGTTTTGAGTGCTCTGTTCGCACCTCGTGTGTATGCCCACTCTTCTGTACCAACAGTTGTGTTACACAGACCATTTTAGATTACGGAGAGGTCAGACTATGTGACCTGCCCTGAAAAATACAGTAGAAAAATAATCAGGTGGCCACACGACACCTGAAGCTGATCTGTGAGATGTACCCGCTTCTCCTTCCTTCCAGCTGTATATTCCTACACTTGCACTACTGGAAGTGTTGTAAAGCCAACAGCGCAGCGAGCCATGACTGTCTATATGATGAGCCTAGACAATGTAAAGAGGTTTGGCTTCCTCTGCTGCCAACAAAAAGACAGAGAGATCTCCAGAGGGCACTGCCTCTTATCTTGGACCCTTAATATCGGTAGGGTCAATTACACTCAGAAGGTGACTTTCTGTGTCTTAAGATCATGGAGGAAGTTCAGAGGAAATACTAACACTTTCAAGTGTCCACTTTTTAGATGATTGGTGTTAGGTGAGATGGACCCTGACCTTCAGCTAGGTGGAATAAATGTTGCCTAAAGTAAGGAGGAATAAATGTAGGGCACACTGGTGCATACACATCTGATCCAGAAAATGTAGTTGCAAAAATAGCAATTATAGCTGAAAAATCTATTTGTATTTATCTTTTGATATGATTTACATCACTAGCTGCAATTGTAGCAAAAGTTCATAGTTTTCTCTCTCTGAATAGCTCCATTTCTCTGCAAGCTGTGTTAAAAAAGTTAATGGGGCACTAGGGAGGTAGGGGACATTAATAAGATCATTATATATTTGCATCCCAACTTTTACTGGTGTTCATGGCTAAATATCCAAATCCATCATTTTTGTTAGGAGACTACAGGGGGTAAGAGCTGGTGGGTGGAGACAAGGTAGGCAAAGACAAACCTCTTTCTCTTAGAAGGAGCCAAAATTCTTCTGCTGCACTGAGCACAGCAGGGTTGGGAACAACCTGATGTCAGTGTGAGTTATGCTGTTGAGTGTAAGGAGCCCAAGATTTCACCAGAACCCCTATATCTGGAGCAATTCTCCTCTTGACCCCACACTGACCTCACAGGTGCGGGACTCAGTTCATTGCTAAAGCTCTGTACATGAACAGGAAGATTCCCAATTGTTTCAGAAAATTCTCTTATTCATAGTCCCACTGGGTGATTAAATACCCATTTCCTTCCACTCTGAAATTTTTCCTTCATGTTTATCCCAGGCTAGTTCTGTTTCCTGAATGGCATACAGTACATCTGAGACATGACCACCTACCTCATGCTAGACTAAGACCATAACTTCCAGTTTCCTATTCCAGCATGTAAATGTAGAATTAAAATGAATCACGCAGTATTTTTTCTTCTTTTGTTACCCTTGAATTCCCATGACTAAAAAGTTTAAGAGTTTCTAATGAAGATAATATACTCACTAAGACTAATGAGGACTGCTGCCGAGGGCTGCTACAGAGATAACACTTGAACTGAAACTCTGAACGAATATTAATTTGTCCTGTGATATGAAGACTGAACACTTATATCATACCATTTTTTATTGACTGGTGGCATTACTAAAGAAACTGTTGAGATTATCATAGGGGTCCTGAGTCTGCTGCATTTTCTCACACTGAGTGGTAGGGTCTGGACAGAGTACTCCATTTAATACCAGGTGTCGTAAGACATAGGCTGACCTTTGCCTTTCACATTTGCTAATGAATACAGCCAGAAATTAATTACAATGAGGCTACTACATCCCCCTGTAAGCGGGAAGGGTTTGAGCTGCAAGGTTAAAAAAGGAGGTGAACGGACACTACATTGTATGTTGCATGTCCAGGAGGGACAGAACTGGAAAGACTGCAGGGCACGTAAGGGCTGAGGCACCTATTAGCAACAAAGTGCGTTGAAATTAGATGCTGAGATGCTGAAGTCCCATTACGGTCATGCAGATACTTTGAGAAACACCAAGTGAGAATACTTCACTTAGATCTGCAGTTTAATAGTCTCCTCCAGCTTCTTTAACACGTTTAGAAAAACCTGCTAGTGGGAGTCAGTTATTTGTGGAGGCATGTCCCTTCCCTCATGACAACAAACCATCAAATTGAGGGGATTCAGAGCTGGGAACCTTCTTTAATTAAACTCTGGATGATGGGAAGGGACAAATTTGGCTTAAAAGACATATACAGCATAAAAAAGGTATCCAGTAGAGATCCAGTATTAAAAGATCCAGTATTAAAAGATTTATCCAGACTCATTTTCCAGGATGGATTCTAAGCGAAAACTCTGGATTTCATTCTCTCAATTTCACAAATTTACAGTGTATTACAGAAAGTTATTTCGGTTTCACAAGTTTACAGAAAGAATTACAACCTTTTATATTGATTTAGTATTTTAGACTTTTTTTCATGACACTCCACAATTCCTTTTTAAATCATGTAAATGTAGGTTAATTTTTTAAAAGACAGCTCCAAGGTAGTGGAAGCTTGGGGAAGGTAGGTGTTTTTGTTTTGGATAGGTGAATTCCTGTGTGTATTTTTAATTGCCGTCAGAGAATTATTGACTCTCAAAGTGCCAACAAGAATTTATTTAATCAGACACAGCTAAATTTGGGTTGCTATTGTCAATTACTTAAATGGAAATTCATAGTACTGAAACAGAGCCACGTTTCATCTCCAGTACAATCAAAATATCAGAGATACGTGAGGTATTCCTCATTACAAATCCTTTTCTGTCCAAGAAGGGAGCTAAGGGAGCTCCCTTTCTCCCACCAGACCATTAGAGGCAATGTGTGCCCATCTAATATGCTAAGGGAAAACCTGTATCACTTTGAAACACACCCCACGACCCTACCCAAGAGTTTCACAGCTGCATCCACTGCTATGTAATACTCCTCTGTGCTTTTTCCCAACAGTCTTGTAAAACTTCTGAAGTTTAAAAATAGCAGATCAGTGATACAGTTCAAAAACATGTACCCCTTTCCACAAATCATGTTTTCCTGCCAAACTTTTATCTGAAAGTGCCATTGAAAAAAAAAGAAATTCTGAGTGTGCCAACCAGGGCTGAGTTTCTTGGTGTATTTGTTAAGAACACTGGCATTTTTTAAGGTCTAAAAATAAATAATAACAACAAATAGTTCATAAGCACAAAAACTACCCATTAAGAGGAAGCCTGTGTGCCTTTTTCCTTTGAAAGTTTTCAATTAGTGGCAGAAAATGCTGTGTTAAAGTGGAATCTCAAAGTCTGCATAACCAAAGGGGGGCCCAAATCAAATGCTTAGTATATGCAGGTGTTTTTCCACATCTGAAGCTTTTCTGAAAAGAGTTCTGTAACTCAGAGTATTGCGTTCATTTTCAGACAGGTGTATTTGGATTGGCTTTCCCTTTCTTTGGCTCCAGTTTCTTAAAAGTGTTGATCAGTACAGACTGGTAGCACTCAGTGAAAGGACTGCCAGAGCTGGTCATTCCTTTGGTGTGGAGAAAAAGCACATATAACATTGGAAGTAATCCCTAAAGTTTGGGAAATGTATTTGACTTCACTGTGATGAATCAATGGTTTAATGTACGAGTGCATCTGGGGCTTTCTCAAGACAGGGAACCCTGATTGCCTGTACTGTCTGCTGTCTCCAGTCATTAGGGTACTTTGGTAAATGAAGTTTAATTTTAGTGTTATCCTGGAGTAAAGGGTAAAAAAATCGTATTGGAGCAGGTGCTTGTTTAAATATAAATGCAGACAATAAGCTCCATTTTCATACTGGTCACTGTTAAGGAAAGTGATTTTTCCAAGAGTCATCCTGAGAATTTCTCTGTTTGCTATCTGTTTCCTAATCCTTTTTTTCTGGTAGTATAAACGCCACAGTTTTCTTGCACTCCTGAGTGAGTAATGTTCAAATGAAGAAGTCATTTGGCAGCAAGTAGAGTTTACCCTTTGACCATTTGCCCCGTCCTCTGTGGAACATGTACATTTCTTTTCCTTCTCTTCAAGGGACTATAATTTTTTCAGGTAGCGGAGTGATAGCAATTTGAACCAAGTAGTTTCAGACTAATTTTATTAGTGTTTCTCTTTGGCTGCATCTATATTAGTAAAATAACAGTGTCAGGGCCTGTTCTTGGCACGGAAGCTAACTGGCAATTTGACCACATACACATTATTAAGCTCTTCTAGCCTCAGAGGCATATGGCTCCGTCCAGACTACCTCTTGGGAATATCTCCTGACAAGTGCTAATTTCCAAATTATTTCTAAGAATTGTTTGGGATGGAGCTTCATGACGTGAGCCAAACGTGCGACAAGACTGCTCCAGGAACTTCAGAATATTAGATGCTCAAGTGCCAGCACTTGGACTTTCTACCCACCATGACTAATTTCCTAGTAGATGTTGCCTCTATGCCATACAGTATATCACTTAAAGCCAGATCTTCAAGGTTGGAAGATAGCTCCCTACCAAATTCCAAAGGAAACACAGCACTTTAAATACATACAGACATTTCTGTGTGTCCTCATCTGGAAACGTAAGCAGCAGGCAGGGTTTGCAAGAGCTACTGTAACACAACTAATAGTATTGTTGTCTTGGATGGCCATCCTTGCTTCAGTAAAACTTATAAAAACACGCCTCCTTGCTGAAAGCTGACACTTTATTACAGACCCGTTAGTAACAGGACCAAGTCTCATGGGTGGCTGTGGCACAATGTGAATTCTCTGTGGATCTCAAGTTCAGCCTCTTTGTGCCAGGGTTTTTTTCCCTTTCTAGCATTCTCTGGGAAGGGTTATGCGATTATGTTGCTCTTTTTTTAGGGTGGTTTTTTTTTTTCCTTTTTTTTTTCTTTTTTTTTTTTTTTTTTATTTCTGCTGCTGTTCTTTTGCAAGGGTCAGTTTGTGAAGCCACTACAGAAATTCTGGGAAACTGCATTGTGGCTGAATCACACAGTCTTTAAAGGATAGCGGTAGCTGAAGAAATTTTTTCTTTATTTTTTCTCAATACATGGAATATGGTTTTGGGGAGAAATTTGGAAGCAGGGGAGGGCAGGTAAAGGGGGAAGCACTTATAATTCTGTCTGTGTGTAAGTGGGAATAAATCTCCAGAATTTCCCCTGTTTTCTGTCGCATACCAATAAATTGTACTCTAGTGTAGCTGCCAAAATAGATATAGCATGGGCTAATTCGGTCTCACCCAGAGCAGGAAGCCATTGGGCTTTTCTCCAGCAACAGCCACCAGACCTGGTTTGATTATTATGATCATTGTTACAAAGTTCAGTTGGAATTCTTATTGTTGGAAACACACCAGACTGAAACAAAATGTGTTATTGAACTTGCAGTAGAAACTAATGTTTCCAAAATGAGTTGGCTAGAAGAGAGCCAGCTAGAGTGTGCTCTTCTGCATCTTTCAGACAGCAGCCGGGAAGACAAATTCTGAAAACTGTAAATTGCCAAAGAGAATTGCCCAACCCCTTCTGTCACACATGGACTAGATGGGGACCTGGTCTGTTTGCTACCTTACAGGAGCAGAAGGTTTTTAATGTACAAAATCCTTTAAGAGGTGACAAACCACTATACATATGTGTGTATATATGTATTTATTTAGTAAGCAGTCTTGGGACAAGGTGTTATGGGAGCAGAAGAACGTCTTGTTATGGCCCCTTTTTCTTTCTGCTTTGCTGAGCAGAAATACTCCACTGTCATGGGATACTTTTTTAATGAACATCTTCTCACCTGACTTCTGAGTAGGCTTTAAGGAAAATTATATAAACTTTCAATGGCAAACAAAGTCTATGACTGTCATTTTGACTCAACCTGTAGCTAAAAATATAACAAAAGAGCTGGAAAAAACATATTCAAATGGACTGTTTTTGTCAGAAAAAGTAGCTTGCCAAAATGTAAACTTATCATGGGAGCATGTTCATTTTGTTCAAATGTTGAAGTGGAAAGTGTTTTAAATATATAAATGATATTATTTCCACTTTTAGAGTTTCCATTCAAATTTAAAACCACTGAAATGAGACAAATCACCGTCCCCCCCAGCCTGGGATCTGTACAATAATTCATTTCTTTAACTTGTAATGAACATTACACTCTTTAATTGAATTTCAATATATACTAAACTTTTTGTGTTTCTGTAGTGATATAAAATAAAAGGTAATTTTGGAATTTTCTGTGGAGTAAGTGTGGTGGCGCACACTTACTTAGGCCACTTGGTGCTTGGCGCAATTTCCGCCACCCAGGCCACGTAATGACCCAACATAAACCAGGAAAGAATACAAAGGACAATGGACCGGAATATTATACCAACCCTTTAGCACTTGGATCACATGGCAACCTGGGCCGCATAACAACCCAACATAAAATAGGAAAGAATGTGAAGGGCAATGGACCACAACATGATGGCAACCCCTCAGCCCACCTGGTTCCCACGTCCCCTATCACTTGGAAAGTCGATAATCGATCACTCCCTGACAATACCTGGCTTGTGGCCCAAAGAAGAGGGGATAATATCAGAACTTTAAGTTCTAGCAGGTTCTGGGCTTGCACAGCTGGTAGAAAGTACCAGAATATCCCATTGTCCAGACCCTATAAATAGCAACTCTAGCGAGACCCTTTGAGCTCTCCAGGATCGCAGTGGGCTGTGACCAGCATCTCCCCTGAGCTGGGATGCCCCTCAGGTAAACACCTCGAGGGTTAAAGGGCCAGGGCGAGCTAACCTTCTCGAGTCTCAATTATCACCTGTTGAGGAATGTTGATGCATTATAAGTATTTACTTTAAACTTGAGAAGAAGGAAATTTTAACTACAGGTTAGCCTCTCTTCCATCCACCTCTCTATCTATCTATGTGTTTCTGATATACACATCAGCTTTTACAAGTGTAGATGTTCATATATTTTACTGGATCCAAATATTTTCTGTCTCCTTGTCAGTGTGTTTGTATGTTCTCATGTTCATACACATATGTATTGAGATAGGGAAAGCGGCACCCGTTGGCTCACTGGAGTCACCCTAGCAGTTAAAGACTCGGGTGGTGGGTGTGTGTGACCCCTTGAGAGGTGTGTGTTTGTATGCTTGTGCTCGTATGCATATGTATTGATTTGGGATACCTTATAGTAAGTTAGTGTGAACTGTCATTTTTTAATCTGTAATTAAGTTACTGTTCAACTATTTTGTTAAATCACCTTGCAAATCCTTAAATTGGTTAATGTTAAAGTTTAACCTCTTGATTTACCTCAAACTATTAATAGGTTTTGAATTACTGCTAAATCATAGCTGTGCCAAATATCTCCATCCGCGGCAGTAAGTTTTTTGCAGTCTGAGCCCTGTTGCCCAGTTCAGCGTGCGCTTGCTGACGAGCGCAGGCTGCGCAGCACCCCTTCTCCCTGGAGGCTCCGCTCTGGGGGTTACTGACGTGGGCAAATGTTTACGGCGTGGATATGGATCGCCCAGCCTCAGCCCTTTGTGTATTCTCCGCTCTGAGTCAATTGAATTAAAACGTAACTTCCAGATCTTTGCTACATGACAGAATTGCACGAGACATGTTTATATAAACTGTTTTCCATGGGGATGATTGCTGAGATATAATTAGAAGAAAATCAGATGTGAGCTGGCGGTTCCCTAGGCATGCCTAGGACTCCCCTGTGTCTCTCGGCCAGCTGGGTGCTCCAGTAGCCACTGGAGAGGGATGCTCTCGGAGGGGAGGCATCGCCAGCTAATGCTACATGCCAGCTGCTGGGATTTTAAATGCATTGGGGTATTTTACATCTGTTTCCATTTTAAAATACAACTGATATTCTTTGAAGGTGGTCTGAAATGATAAAGGACAAATTCCAAGAACTTTACTGTTATCTTCTGAATGTTCCCAGGAATTAGAAAAATGTCCAGAACTCTACCAAAATAATGATTTTTATTTTTTTTTAGTTGTTCATCCCACCCCTCCTCCCATCCTCCCTTGTATAATATCCTCCCCCTTTGCAGCTTAGTTTATATAGTGCTTTTTTTTTTTTCCCCAAAAATCAATGTACTGGAAAATCAAAGTTTTATGGAGGTGTCCTTGCCCATGGCAGGGGGGTTGGAACCAGGTGATCCTTAAGGTCCCTTCCAACCTAAACCATTCATGATTCTATTCTATGATAAATAAATGGCAGGAGCCTTCTCTTCAAAGGAATGGAAATGATGGTGCTAAGTACTTTTTGATGAGTGGGCCAACAGCTAATTTCATTCAGCTGGTGTTAATGAGCCAGTAGAAAGGAACCATACACATCCCCATGGATAGACCTTAGGCTGGCCAAAGCCACTGAACATGCAAGCCGATCTGATTCAGCACATGCTCACATGGTTACTAGATCTGATACAATGAAAGGAAAAGGAATGGGTGGCAGCAGCTGGAGAAGACATCAACCCCATCAGTAGCAACCTGCAGAAAGTCTGATCAAGCATGTTGCGAGGCTGGGTCTACAAGTCCTGGCTCTGGGATGCAGGCATTGCTTGTTGTGGCGGACATTTCTGAATGTCCCACAGGTTTGGTTAAACATTTATGTTATGGTCATTGCTAAAATGTAATTAGTGTGACAGATGTGCCAAGCAAAACTTTTCTAGCTGATACTTAATCTGGCCAAATTTCAGTAATCATCACCCTAAATGGGAAAAATACATGCACAGGTAGCCAAAAAACCTGCAAACAGTCAAACTTTTTTACTTGCGGAGGATTCTTTTTCAGTACTAAGATTTGATTTATTCTATGATCCTATATGCAGGGCTAGTCCGTGTTCAAATACGCAGAGAATGTCACTGCAAGTGATGACTCTGCACCGCATTCAAAAAACCCTGCCTCATTTTTGAAAATCCTTTTCATTTCCTGCAGCGTGTGCCATGTCTTTCAACTGCTTGCTATAAAACACTGCTGCCATCTGATGAGGCACTTGAGGCACTCTGAAAAGAGGATGATTGTTTTACCCGAACTGATGTTTTAAAAGCTAAGAAGCCAAATTGCATCCTCAACTGCATATTGTGAGTCAAAGCCAGAATTTGGTCCAGTGTTCTGGAATGAAATTTTAGCATTCCCTCTTTAGCCTTTGAAAAAATCCTCTCCACCTCAGAAGGCAGAAAGGTTAGAAGGCCATACAAATCTGGCTTAATGAAATATTTTAATAACCAGGAACAGAAACACCACAACTACATTTAACGATGCATGCAGTTTATTTGCAGTGCATAGACATCATTTTTCTGTGTTTGAAAAAACACCCATTAAACTGAACCTTCACAGACATGAAGTCCCAGCGATGATGAACATTAAAATAATATAATATGATATGTTAGCTCATCTAAACAGAAAAACAACATCATTCTCACATTCTGTTGTTGATCTTAATAAAAGCAGTGGAAACACAGAGGAAGGCATAAGCCTGGAAGAGGGGGAGCTGGTTACAAAGGGAACTGTTAGGGCTGACATACTGCTTCTGAATTTCAAGGACCATTAACTTACTATCAAATATAGTGTGACACCTGCCTTGACATCTGGCTTTTCAAATCGATCTCTAATGACCAGAGAAATTGAATTTAAATTCTGCAGCTACTGACAGGTGCTTTTGTTAAGGGGTATGCATCAAGGATATTTATCATAAAGGTTAAAAAAAAAAAAAAAGGCTGCATTTCCTTGACCTACTACTCCATCCACTAAGAACTTTACTGTTAAAGAGCTGATTTTGCAAAAACCTATGTAATTTCCCATGCCAGTTACCTTGTTTTTACAGCCTGAAATCAAAAGGCCTTTTGTATGGACATGGGTAAGTCCTAATAGAGATTAAAACTGAGATCCTGCTGCATGATGTAACACTGGAACCTTCACAGCATCCTCTCCTCCTGGTTTTGCTAAAATGTTAAAGTTTGAAAATTATTTATTCTATAAAGTGTAATAATCCAGTTAAGAAATTTTCTTTTACTAATCATAAAGGGAAGAGATGGATGGACAGTCCTGATGACTGTCAATAAATTCAGATTATTAGAAGTCATATACGTAAAATGATGCAGTTCATTTTTAAGATGCAGAAAACTCTGTACTAGCTGGCGTTAGCATCTGTAAACTCTGGAACTAAAATTTCTAAACATTAATGTAATATGGGGTCTAATTTAGGCATTTAACATGATCGTAAATTCCCAGTGTAGTAAAGGGAGAAGAGTACATGCCTTTGAATGCTTCTGAGGAGATCCTGTCTTCCTACCTTAAATTTAACGAGGCAACCTGATTTAATCAATCTTTCTTCAGTGTAATCTTGCCCTCTGAAGTCAATATCCAGAGAAAACTACACTAACAAAATATGGTTAGCTGGTTAGCTGGACAATCGTATCAAGAGTCTCATGCTTGATTACTAGATACTGGCACCATCTACAAGAGGTTCACCGTGGTCCATTGGACTTAGGAAAGTCTGCTGAAGGCAACAACAAGCATGAATTCGAGAGGAGAACATATCTGAACCTGAAAAAATAGAATATGGTTAAAGCATGATGCACTTCTCTCAGCTGGTAAGTTTTGAAAAGAAGTACTTGGTAAGCACAGCATATGCGTGTCCATAGTTGTGTCACTAGTTAATGTTAGAGGTGGTTGAATCATTTTAGAAGGGCATTATATTTTTACATTCTTGTTAGCAGGTACTGTTAGATAACAGTATGGTATTACTGGCATAACACTTTGTTGTGTTCTACTTTTCTATTTTTTTCTTATTTTTTATCTTGTTTCATGAAAGAATGCTTCCTCTAGTGATGGATTTTGCAGCGAAGCATAAGTAGTGCACAATGTTTTGTTATTCCATGCAAAATTTCATATCTGAGTTGCGTAAGTTACCATTGCCCTGGCATTCTAATTGCATGGTCCACTAGACTCCAATATCCTGCAGCACGGAGCATTAGACAGCACGGCAAAAAATAACTATGTTCTGCTGCACAATGTGAAACTAAGAATACAGTCAATAATGTGTATTAAATGATGCTCTCCCTGCAAATGGATGAATGGGAGATTTTACTGTGGACTGTAAAGTTTCTTTGAGCTTTGTATCACAGAACATGTCTTTTTATATGGAAGATCTTTTCTGTGGTTTAATGTATTGAGAATAATGCATTTTTTTATGCAGTTGCAACATCTTTTATTCTTTTGATGGATCTAGGCCCTTCATGTGAATATCCCTCTAAAGACAAGCACAGACTACTGCATCCTTCATGTCTTGGTTATGGCAAAGTGACTACATTCAGTAGAATGCAGATTGTCTTGCATCTGATAGTTTGCAATTTTCAATTGCATCTCTGTAACCAGGATGAATTTTTCCATAAATTCCATTTCTGGCTTAATGCTTCTTCCACAGGATTTAATGACATGGCTCCAGCTGATTTCCGAGGAAGGTAAGTTGGGCCAAGGTTGATAGCTTATCCAAAACTCACCTTAAAGATGGGATACATCTATTCAGCTTTAGACGATACATATCTATGTCTGAGCTTATCAGCTATGTTTCTTTATATATTGTAGACTTTATCCTTTTATACATTTCAGGCACTAAAGGACAGACAAAATGAATTCTACCTCAAGTAACGGCAAGGTAAAGAGGGACAACAATTTGCTCAGAACTAACATTCTCAGGCCAAAATCTTGCGGGACTGCAACCTATAAAACAATTGGATACACTAATTGTTACAGATGGATGGAAACACTTCACCAGCACCTCCTGATTTGCTAAAAACATGGACCTGGGCAGTGATTTGTCAGAAGTCCTCTTAGCTTATCTGTAAAGGTGTGTGTACCTGAGTTTGGTTTACTATGAGGCCGTGAAAATACTTCAACTGACACAGGGAGAGGCCAGTGAAGTGGCCAAGCAGCTCTCTTGGTGCTATTAGTTCATGCTGGTTAGAAGGGACCGTAATTATGGCCTTGGATATAGGTGGGTATAGAAAGGAGCACTCTGTATAAATATTGGATTCACAAGAGCTTTTATCTTCAGAACAGCAATTGTTTAAATGGCATATGCTGTTAATAGGATGTGTGTTACTAAGCCAGTAGGGTGTTGTTGAAAAGATCCCTTTTTGACAGAATTTACAATTAAATAAACATATGTTTAAGCATTTTTCTGAAAAAAAGGATGCAACAATTTTCTGAAGATTTTCATGCAGTTGGAGTCCTGGGACTGCAAAAATATTTTTTCTGAAAGAACTGATTTCCGTTGTCATCTGTTCTCATAATGATCTGTGAGAAATGAGAGATGCAATTAGCCAAGCATAGGGAAAATCAAATTGCCATAATCAGAAACCAATCCTGAATGTTGCAAATGTTCCAGACAGCAATCAAAATGAACATGAAGGGCAGAGACAAAGGAAGTTCCAGTGTTAAAAAGGAGAAGCAGTAAACTAATTTTGGTGAAGTTTAGTTACTGTCTGCAATCATGCCAGGCAGAAATGCATTCTTTTTACCTCTGATTTTTCTGATATTCTACTTGTGACTGATTATGAGGAATAACAGTAAAATGAGCACCTCGTATGTAGAAATGCACAGATGTCTGATAAGTTTTACTGAACTTTGTTTGAGCTTTAAGGCTTTGTTACTCAGAAATTTCAGTGAAAGTAAGAATCAGTGGCAGGCATTGTTCAAAGCAGGAGGAATGTAAGCTTTGTTTTACTTATTTGTACTTGAGATTGGTGCCAAGGATCACGTGACTTTCTGAAAGCAGGTTGCTCATTTCTGTCAGGAAGGTGAAAGATGAAATTAAGCTTTACTCAGGCAAATTATCAAGGCTGAAGTCCATCTTGAGGGGAAGTTAAGTCCAAAACTAAAGAGGTCATAGCATAGCTCCTTACATTCCAAAGGCAGCAAGAGATTTCCTGGTGGAAAAGAATTCCGTCAAGAAGTGTACGTTGGTATAACATACCGACATCCTTGGATGTGGAAACCAATAGCTCTTACATTCAAATCAGCATTTTGGTGTTTGGGAAATTGTCAAAAACACCTTATCTGGCAATTAGACACAGGTCTTTGCCAGATGATACCTGAGATAGCCAAGAAATGCCTTGTTCTACCAGCTATGTACTAGAAAACTCAACTTTTCCTTATAGACATGAAGCTCTTGGGAATCTCTGTTTGAGTGAAAGTCCCAGAGAAGTAGTTTCATAGCTCTCTTGGTCTGTTACCATACGTACCCTGGGAACAAACACAACCCACAAAACCAGCACGTCCAGCCTGCCAGTACTTGCCAGGGTCCTCCTGATAGCTGGAAATCTTGACTTAAAGTCATTGCTGTGGACAGCTGAAGCAGAGGTTCAGCCAAGCTTTCCTAATTTATATGAAGTGTCAGCACAGGGTATTACGTCTTCTGGGATGTTTCTCCAGCAGTCTCTGCTTTTCTGCTGTTGTTAAGTACTTTGCTAGCTATCAGCTCAGAAAGCACCGTTTAACCCTGGGGCTGTGTCCTCTTTCTTTCCCATCCTGGCAGTATCTGTAGTACTAGGAAGGGAAGGTCACACCAACAGAGGTACTGTGGTTCAGCAGCTCAGGTGCTTCTATGGATGCGGGAGGCCTGGGATCAAATAACTTCAGTATGCAGAACACAATTCAGTTTGAAATGAAGTGAGCCTTTAAAACAACCTGGCTGATGATTTCTGCAAGGTACACTTTGCTGACTTGAACTGCATGTACAGAACTGAAAAAGTATTAAAAAATATCTTATTTCTTTGCCATCAGCTGTGTCTTCTTTTTTTCATTCTTTTTGAGCAGATTCCCCTCCCCACTCCAGCAGATGAGAGCAGGATTGTTCATAGATTTCAGACACCTAAAGGAAATAGGTTGATCATCACCCCTCACAGTTTGCGTAATACCTTTTTAAAAATCAAATAGCTGTGATTGAAACGGAACATATCTACAAAACCACATCCAGTTTTAACTTAATTTTCAGTAAAATAAGTTCTCTGTGTCTCCTAGTAACTTGGTTAAATAGCCTTATGACTAAAATATCATGCCTGAATTTACCCAGCTTCAGCCGAGCACCTTCACCAGATTTCACTAGGCACTTTCTGGAAGGGAGACTCCTCAATAATCATATTTCTATTTCCTCTCTTGGAATTTTTACATGTCAATGATGCTAAATTTCTTGTTAATCATGTGTATGAATGACTCTTTCCTGAACCTTCTCAAATTTTTCAACTTCCTGCTTGAATTACAGATATAAAATGTAAAGTGAATACTCCAATCATAGCTGTGTCAGTCTCTAAATCTTGCTAGTTCCACTTCATATTTTCCTGCTTATATTTGCAAGACTGTGTTAGCTCTTTTGCTCTCATCATTGGCAAATGATTAAGGCTCACTCAGGCCTTAAAAAGAGAGAGAAATTCTTGACAAAGTCTAAATTATAAATGCCTTCATAGACGACTTTATATTTGGTTCTTTTGAAAATGGACTATGAAACAGTAATCCTGTCTTTTATATTATTTACATCTCTCTTTATCTCACAGACCTTATCAGTAATGATTTTTTCCTTTGTTTGAGGCTAATGATGATGAAAATATGTAATCATCTTAGGCAAGATCCAGTCCTCATTGGAAAGCACTAGAAATGCATCTAGTTATGGATAATTCCATTTAGAATTACACAGTGAAAAGCACCTGCCAACTAAATTATAGTATAAATTATATAGATTTTATATAGTTTTATTTTCAAACTCTAAACATTATGTGGTAACAAAGCCTTGTTTGCTGGTAAACAACAGCTAATTTTTTTTTTGGAACCTTTGTTTAAGAAATTAACAACTCTAAGCAAGTCATTGCCATCTGGCTTGCTGCCAAAAGGCCCTAGAGGGACTCTTCTATTCTCCTATCAATATTAGTGAAAGACTATTTTAAGCATATTAATAACACTGTCAGTGTGAAGTACTGACTACATATATAATATCTATCTGAAGATGATTTATAGCTGCCTGTTGTCTAAATACCCAGATCAGAAAGGAACTGAATTGTATCTTGCCAAATCACCAGCTTTAGTTAACCAACTCTTGGCATACAGTTCACTGAACTGCGTTTTCTGTGTGTTGACCAGGGAGCTTGGGGCACCTCTAAGTGCCCGAATATCCAGCAGGGAGAAGGACAATGAAACTAGCCAGTAGGAAACAGATGAATATTGAATCTGAAATGTCACTTGTCTTCTAGACTTTGATACTATTCACAGACTTGAGCTAAGTACCTTGTGAAATTTTGAATGCCCTCAAGATGGAGAAGGGATATTCTTCTCCTCTCCAAAAGCTGTGTAATTCTGCACATTTCACAGGCCTGTAGAGGAGAAAAAGCAAGAGGAAAGATGACTGCAACTCACAATAAGGTGTGCACTAGCAAAGGAGAGAATGGTATCTAGTCTCCAGGGTATGCTTATGTATTTGACACTAAATAGACCTTAAAGAACAAAGAGTCTCCCAAATTCCCAGTCTTGGATGAGGTGATGCAGATTGTGTGGGCTGAAGTGCCTGCTTTACCTCTTTCTGAGCAGGACTTTGAAGCTGACCCTGCAAAATGAGATCAGCTGGTCCTTCCATGTTCCTCATGGCACAGAGCAGTGAGGTTGGAGATGGGGACACCTGTGCGTGTAGGCAGCTATGTGGTCATCTCTTCATGTTCTTCTTTGACATTTGGCACTTTGCTGGTCTCAGATTAGTGGTGTTTCTGAGTTCTGCTTGGTCCAAAATCAAGAAATCTTTGATTTTAGGTGGGGTCTTTAGTTGTTATTTTTAAATAAGAAAAAGACAACACTAATATAATCAGACTAAATGTATAGGCTCCACATAAACTTACTTCTTGTAAAAGGTATGATGTGAAAAGACCAAATCTAGAAGCTCTTCACAAACAACACAAAACACAGTTTGGTGATAAGCTCCGCTAATGGTTTTCTGAGGCTTCTACGTCATGAATGACAGATCATAAAAATCCTACAAACACATGAGTTTACATTTCATCTTCTATTACTTCTAGTACTGTGTGATCAGTAAAAACATCTGATTTCATAATACAAACATAATTCCATGACACAAAAGTATGCTGTTGTTCCCCAAGATTTGTTAGTATACAATATATGTTATCTCTGGCCTGAAAAAGCTGTAAGCCACTTTATTTTCACTCTGCTTGCTTTCATATCTGTTTTGTTGGGTTTTGAGTTTTTGTTTTTTGTTGTGTGTTTTGTTTTTGTTCGTGTTTTTTTCTCTTTCTTTCTTGTCTACGATATCCCCATGGGAATCCCTTCACTTGAATCATCTGAGGTAAAGGAAAAGTCAATAGCTCACATTACAAGTAATGGGAACCATTGATTTTGTTATATAATTTATAAACTGAATCAGCAACTCAGCAGAAACATCCCTGGCATCGTGACACAGGTGAGTGTATAACTCATCGAGGCAGAGAATGTGCTAATTACGTAAAGCCCTGAAGTTCCCCAAAGGTCACATAGCACAGGGTGGATATTTTTTTCCTCCTGATTTCCTTTCTGTCACACAAGGCTGAGGACAGTCTATCCCAGAAAGAATGCCCTGATAGCCAGAGATGCTAAAGTCATGTGGATCCAGTAATCAAATCTCCAGTTGAAGAAATAAACTTGTTTCATTTAGTAATTGTACCTGTCAGACAAAATAGCTTTTTGTGGGCTTTCTAGGTTTAACACAAAAAGAAGATCAATAACTCTATCCAATATTTGGGGCTAGTGTAATGCAAGTATAGTACAATGCTAGTGATACTATACAATGACTTCTCTGAATCAGTATAGAGGGATTCATCTCAATTTGATTATATAAAATTTAGTTAACTGATCTAAATAAGTCCTTTGAACTCCATCTTCTATCAATGGCGAGACAACTATTTCCAAAGAGCAATTTGTGTCACCTATCAGAGATTTGTTTTAGGATGTGATAAATCGTTATCTGAATGTACATATTTCTCTCTGTTGACTATAGAGGAACTGCAGATGACTAAATTAATTTCTTAGCTTTATGTTCTAAAGTTAGGTAAGAGCAGAAGCCAACAGAAATCAGTTTCTTACTCCCTTTCATGTAACTGTTTCTAAATTTTTAACTTTTTATTAATTTAAGTAAAATACTGGACAATTTCTTAATGCCAGGAATAGTAATATTCTATATTGTGAAAGTTTTAAAAGCTTATAATTCATATAATCAGGTTTTCTTTTAATTAAATCTTGCTGGCTTGCTTGGAAAATTCAGAGGTGTGGGTTTTCTTTATAGAAAGCAATAGAAGGTTGCCAGCATCATACATTCATCTGTGCACTCTCTAACTTGATTTCGATTTCCCCTTCAATTTGCCCAATGCTGAAGTAAAACTCACTAGTTTGTAGTTCTGGATTATTGCCAATATACTTCTTAAGGACAATCACAGCACTTTCCATTCTCCAATACTTCCTGATAATAGCAGATTTAAACAAGGTTTTGTTTTTATTACCTTGGAACTTTCTGAAATCTGTCATCTGGCTTTCAAACCTTGCAGCTGTTAATCAATTTGTTTCAGCACTCCTCTGTTAACCTGTTCTCTGACATCGCCTGTGTATTATTTGTACAGGTCTGAGGAATATATCTTAACAATACATGCTGAGACTAAACCTGGCATAAAGAAATTGCTCTGCTTCTTTATACTCACCTCTGTTGAACAGTTACTGTAAGAGAGGCAAAGTGGGAGTAAGTTAAATGGAAAAGTTATTCACCTGTAAAAAATTAAGGATTTTTTTTTAACGTGCACAATGGTGGTCTCTAACCTTGGTCTGTAAGCTGAATATTGGCACTAAGAGAAAAGATCTAAATTTATAACAACTTTGTGAAAACATCAGCTTGATGTTCATTAAGAGTCAACAAACCGAATGGATTAGTAGGTACTTTAGAAAAAGTATAGAGAAGAAAACAGCAACTTATACTACTGCAGAAACACATTATGTGCGCACATCTTAAATACTACACACAGTCTGGTTTTCCTGTCTCAGATGTCTATGTAGTAAAACTGGGAAAAAAACACAGAGGGTCATAAAGATGACTGAAAGCATAGACTGAGACTGGGAAGAAGTTGTCTGGGGGAGGCAGGGATAATGATAGGATATAATAAAAGCCTTTTCAGATTTTATAGATCACAAGTGTCACGTAGAAAATCAAGAAAGGCCTAGTAGATTCATCTGATTCCAGCAGGTGGCAGGTTCAAAACCAACAAAAGAAGGTGCTGTTAAGTTTAGGTGCTAATTCCTTCTCATGTGATATTGTGGATGCTAAATTTTGCATGGGTTCATGAAGCAGCTAGACAATCCTATGAAAGTTACCCAGTATAAAAATACAAGTGCTGGCTCAGGAAGTCCCCAAGTTACAAATTTTTGGAAGCTGGGAGGAAACTTTGGGTAAGCTGCAGACTTACTGTGTCCTGAGACTCCTCTGTCATTGCACTACTGGCAAGAGGTCAATACTTGTATCCAAGCGTTTACATCTTCCCCCCACACCCCTCCGCCACCGAGGGACAAGCTACATGGTTATTACATGCAGTTTTTCTACCTCTGTGTCACAAAGTTATAATAAAAAAATATTTAATGATTTTTGGTTTTTTCACACTTCTCAGTTTTCTTTTAATTAGCAACTTACATTTTGCAATTTATCTATCATTTACCTGAGTTGCTCTTCCATTATTTTTTCTAGTAAAGACATCTATTTGGCTTGAGAATTTTATTATGCTTGGACCGTAATCATCCTTTTCCCCACCCCAGTCTCTATTTTTTGCTTTCTTCTGTCAAAGAGTGTTTTCCTATCTGTGCTGTTATGGAGAGAAAATAAAGCATTTGCTGGTTCATTTGGTCTGTTTGTGCAGCAGAACTTAAAAGTTCTCTCCAGCTTTCTATAAATTAAAGATTACATGATTCAAGAATGATCCTATCCTAAGCCTGTTCAAAGCTTTTGTTTTAATGCTTCATAAAAGAACACTCATTTAAAACAAGCAAAAAAATGCCCATCAAGACCCACACTGACCCCAGCTGCAGGGTTTGGTTTTTTAAGATTTTTTTGCTTTCTCTGTGAGATTCTTTTCAGATCTAATTTGTGAAATCACTATCAGCTCATTTCACTAAATGTCTTCCCCTTGAAATTCCATTCCACAATGGAGAATTAAGGATTTTCTTAAGGTGTGATGTAGTAAAGTGCTAAGCAATGGAAAGCATATCCACACTCTCATTAATAAAGTGATGTGCTGTGGAGTTTTCAGGATGTTCTCATCAGGGAGATAATTTCAACTGCTAAGATATTACTTGAGACAAAAGAATGTAAGGTAGTTCCGATGGAAAGGCATTTAGAATTTTAATTTTTCAAATATTGTATGTTTCTTAGCTTAAGATTGCCAAGAATATAAAATACTTTGTTAAACATTTTTTGGCATATAACACACTTTTCTGGAAATTGATGTTCAAGATCATAGGAACATAGGATAATTCAGGTTGGGAGGGATCTCAGGAGGTCTCTAGTCCAACCTCCTGCTCAAAGCAGGGTCGGCTATGAGATCAGACTAGGTTCTTCACATATTTATTCAGTTGGGTCTTGAAAACCTCCAAAGACGCACAATTTCTTTAGTACTGATGCTTGACTGTCCTTGTGGGATTTTTTTTTTTCCTTCTATCCAGTCTGAACCTCTCCTGGTTCAACTCGGGAGAAGTTGTCTCTTGATCTCTTGCCATACAACACTGTAAACAGTCTGGCTTCATAACCCCCTCAAAGTTACTGGTAATCTGCTGTTATGTCTCCCAGAGCCACCTCTTCTACAGATCGAATAAGGCCATTTCCCTCAGCCTTCCCTTATAGACCAGCTGCTTGCCCCCGACCATCTTGGTGGCTTTGAAAAACATCAATAAAGGGTGCGTAAAAAATTAAATATCCCCAAAGTTCATGAAAAACCAGTATTTTAAAAATAATTCAAACTAGCAAGGTAGCCTATGACCATCTTTATATTTTATTCTTTTTCCTGAACAAATCCCATACCCCTCTCAAACTCTACCTTAACACCCACTTTTCCCATAATACTTTTCTGTCCTGATGTCAATCTCAAATAAACACCATATATCTCATTCCTGCATTGCTTTCCATTTGTTACAAACATCTGAGCCCTAAGCTTGGCTTGCTGTGGAGTTTCATTTTCAGTCACTTCATTGTACTACCAAAAATAATGGTGATGTCTAGACTGGTGTCAGCTGTGTGACAGTGTTCATATATATGGTCCTCGATTAATCAGTTTAGGTATGAAGAACAACAGCTTCTGTGTGATGCAAAAACCCATGTGAAATCCTGAGAACATGCTGTGGCTCTTACATATCCACCATGCCACGGATGTGCTGCTATCAAAACCTAAGCATGCTGGATATGGCCACATGTGCTAAAGTTACACTTAGAACTTCAGGGGAAAAATGCTTTTAACTTGAGTGGAATCATGACTTTTTCATACACATCTTCTGTAGAATGCAATGTAAGTTTATTGCACTTCCTACCAATTTGTAAGTCATAGGCGGTATCTGTGAGTCTACAATTGTAAAGACAATAAATCCTGCAGTGATATTTGGCTAAACTTTGAACTTCAAGTTGTCTTGGATGAGATCAAGAACAAGTCTCTGTACCTTCAGACTCTCAAAATTGGATGTATGATACATTCTTGATTTTTTTTTCACCTATTTTTGTGGTTGGTTTTTGTTTTTCTTTAAGACAGCGTACTGCCAGACCTAGCTATACAACATAATGTAATACAAGTCACAGCACTGCAATATTACAGAATCACAGAATCACAGGGGTTGGAAGGGACCTCTGGAGATCATCTAGTCCAACCCCCCTGCCAGAGCAGGGACACCTAGAGCAGGTTGCACAGGATGGCGTCCAGGTGGGTTTGGAATGTTCGCAGAGTTGGAGACTCCACCACCTCTCTGGGCAGCCTGTTCCAGTGCTCTGCCACCTTCAAAGGAAGGATCCTCCTCATGTTCAGATGGAACTTCCTATGTTCAAGTTTGTGCCCATTACCTCTTGTCCTATCACTGGGCACCACTGAGAAAAGACTGATCCCATCCTCCCAGCACCCTCCCTTTAAGTATTTATAGGCATTGGTGAGATCCCCCCTCACCCTTCTCTTCTCCAGACTAAAAAGACCCAAGTCCCTCAGCCTTTCCTCATAAGAAAGATGTTCCAGACCCCTAATCATCTTTGTAACCCTCTGCTGTACCTTCTCCAGCAGTTCCCTGTCCTTCTTGAACCAGACAGCCCAGAACTGGACACAGTACTCCAGATGTGGCCTCACCGGGGCAGAGTAGAGGGGGAGGATAACCTCCCACGATCTGCTTGCCACACACCTCTTGATGCACCCCAGGATGCCATTGGCCTTCTTGGCTACAAGGGCACAGTGCTGGCTCAAGGTCATCCTGTTGTCCACCAGGACTCCCAGGTCCCTTTCCACAGAGCTGCTTTCCAGCAGGTCAGCCCCTAACCTAAGTTTGCATCAACAAATGGAATAAGATGATAACATTAAAATTATCAGTATAGATAGTATATTTTCCTGACATGCTGAAAATACCAATGTTGTTATAGGTATATAATAAAAGTGAAAAAAAAGACAAATACTATTATACCCTTAAGCTTAAGTATTCAGAACATAGAGGGTTCTAAAAGCTGTAACAATCAAGCTATTAAATTCAAAAGTTTTTGTCTTCCTTTTATTTTTAAAATGTCACAGCGCTGACAAATGTTCATGAAATACTGAAAATGAAAGTGTTATTTCCCACAGCATTCTGCTAGAGAAGCTGGCAGCCCGTGGCTTAGACAGGTGTACTCTTCGCTGGATTAAAAACTGGCTGGACGGCTGAGCCCAGAGAGTGGTGGTGAATGGCGTTAAATCCAGCTGGCAGCAGGTCTCAAGCAGTGTTCCTCAGGGCTCAGTTTTGGGGCCAGCCTTGTTTAATGTCTTTATTGATGATCTGGATGAGGGGATTGAGTGCACCCTCACTAAGTTTGCAGCTGACACCAAATTAAGCAGGAGTGTTGATCTGCTTGAGGGTAGGAAGGCTCTGCAGAGAGATCTGGACAGACTGGATCGATGGGCTGAAGCCAACTGCATGAGGTTTAACAAGGCCAAGTGCCGGGTCCTGCACTTGGGTCACAACAACCCCAGGCAACGCTACAGGCTTGGGGAGGAGCGGCTGGAAAGCTGCCTGGCAGAAAAGTATCTGGGGGTCCTGGTGGGCAGCTGGCTGAACATGAGCCAGCGGTGTGGCCAGGCAGCCAAGAAGGCCAATGGCATCTTGGCCTGTATGAAGAATAGTGTGGCCAGCAGGAGTAGGGAAGTGATCGTGCCCCTCTATTCAACACTGGTGAGGCCGCAGCTTGAGTCCTGTGTTCAGTTTTGGGTGCCACAGTCTAGGAGGGACATTGAGGTGCTGGAGCATGTCCAGAGAAGGGCAACAAAGCTGGTGAGGGGTCTGGAGAACATGTTTTATGAGGATCATCTGGGGGAATTAGGATTGTTTAGTCTGGAGGAGAGAAGGTTGAGGGGAGACCTTCTTGCTCTCTACAACTCCCTGAAAGGAGGTTGTAGTGAGATGGGAGCTGGTCTCTTCTCCCAAGTAACTAGCGATAGGACAAGAGGAAATGGGTTCAAGTTGTGCCAGGGGAGGTTTAGGCTGGACATTAGGAAAAAATTTTTCACTGAAAGAGTTATCAAACATGGGAACAGGCTGCCCAGGGAGGTGGTTGGGTCACCATCCCTAGATGTGTTTAAGAGTCGTGTAGATGTGGTGCTTAGAGACATGGTTTAGTGGCAGACCTGGTAGAGTAGGGTCAATGGTTGGACTGGATGATCTTAAAGGTCTTTTCCAACCTGAATTATTCTATGGCTTTGTGGCATGGCTATGAACCAGAGCTGTTGAATGCAAACTGTCTGTGGGAATTGTTCCTGGCCTGTGCTAACCCTGATCTGTTCCCAATCATTGCCTGGGGAAAAAAAGGTGCTCCTGGCCAGACGGGGATCAAGGCCACTCCAACAGCATGGAGGTGCTGGCAGCTAGCTCCAGTGTCTTCACTTATGCTCTGTTACTGTTTAAGGTAATGCTACAGACATCTTTGTGAGCATCTGCATGTCTGTCACATTTGGTAGGGATTGAAGTATAGAGACTTGTTCTAAGGCAGTGCATTAAGAACAGTTTCAAAACCAAAGTTGATTTGAAAAATATAGATTAGATATTGACCTTTCTATATGCTCTATGGGTAGGAACAATCATATGCCAATCTTTTCATTTTCCTCGAGTATTTTTTATGGAGAGCTGCAGTTAAGCAGTTCATGACTATCAATTACAATAAAGACAAAAGAAGATGAGTTAGATAATTGAATATGCATTATTACAGAGATTGAACTATACTGTGTTTGCTACAGTGGGCTGATTCTATAGGTTAAATTGCTTGACAGCGTTTTACAACTAATGATTAATGCCAGTAGCCTTTTACAGGATTTCATTTGTGGAAGCATTATGGGCTGCTATGTGTTAGCAATACTCAAAGCTGTTCCTGCAATGCAGTGGCTGAGAATTCTTACAGGAAATATCTAAATAATTTCCTTTGTGCGGTACTACTAGTGCACAGTAATTATGCTGTGAGTGGTTCCAAATAATCTACAGTCCTTAATTTGCCATTTTGCTCTTGGACAAATCGATTCCAAGCTATAACGTATTTAACTATATGTGCTTTTATGCATTTAATGATTTTTTGTAATTTAACAAGCAATTTATAGTTCCTGGTTTGTTTCTTACCTGCAAAAGAGAATGCCAGCAAAGGGGCAGGGTTCGTCCTTGTGCATTGGCGATGCAGCTGTGGGTAAGCAGATTTGCTGCTAGGAAGCCCCACTAAGGAAAGGACAGAGAACTCCCAGCTCACATGGAAGCTGTTCCTAAAGGTCAAGGGAAGCAGAGGATAATTGACATTAAAGCATCCTTATGGCTATGTCTGGCCTAGACTCAGGAATAAATCATCAACGTCAATCTTATATACATTTTTCGAATGCAGTTACTTAGGAAGGTTTTATTACAAAGCTTCAAAGTCACGTGTTTTGGCAATATTAGTGAAATTTTAAAGACAAGAAAGACAAATACCCCTCCTAATGTACAGAATTGAACAAATATGAATGCTATTCAAAATGCAGCATTGTATAAAACATTTGAGAAGATACATCCAAAATGACTGCAGACTCTGTAGTGACTGACAGTAAACTGTGCTAAAAGAAATTAACAGGCAAGTCCAATAAATGTATTACTCGGGAAATAAATTAAAGAAATAGTTTCTGTGCAAGCTGAGGTTAATTCTGGACCAAACACCTGATTCACTCACATCAAAGAAGAGGCTTTGTTGTGACTACAGCTTTTTGGAGGGGCATACAATTTTTACAAAGATCACATTTGAGCTGTGAGCTGGTTTTTAGTTAATTTAATTAGCTGCATCTTCCTCTCCAGACTGATTCATCTTGTTGGATAGGATCACATAATTATTTAACAGTATGGCTGGAAAATAAGGATGAACAGGCTGTGGCTGTTTCTTATTTACTAGAAGAAGATACGGTTATCTTGGCATCAGCAAGAGTTTCCTATTTACCCTTTATGCGTGATTAAATAGAATATGTTTGCAGATACTAACAGCATTGCAGTCCAGAGGCATTCCCCACTGCAACGAGCAGACCCAGCTGTCGTGGCAGGCAGAAAGCTCTACAGGTAGATGTTATGATATAGTGCCCGGGATGGGTCTGTACTGCAGTCAGTGCAGGGGCTGTACCTAGTGTAGGCATATCTGACTAGTTTTACTCCGGTAATAATTGCAATAAAAATGAAGTGCTGCGAGTTTTAAGATAGCTTAGAAACCTGAGTCGATATTCAGGGTCCCCTGTAACATACTACGCTGCTGAATGCTTTTTGTTATTCTCCGTTAGTCTGGTTAGGGTATATCTACCACAGTAACCACGTTCTTCTGTAGATAAAGTTATCTAAGGCTACTATCTATGAGTATTTCTCTCAAAGGTTAATGTTTCTGGGTACGTGGGGGAAGACAAGTTGCCAAAAATGTTATGTTGAATCATTGGATTCAGATCAGCAAAGGTACTAGTCTAAGGCAACTGGCAATTTTTAAATGGTCATCATAACATATTTGTTATTAACAGCTGTAAAGCACTTGCTAAACCAAACTCCATAAGTCTGTAAATACTCCCCAGTCTGTTTCCTAAGAGCTGACTTAACATTTTCTCTAATATCCAGTTGTATAGCCCTACAGGATGTTTGCTGAGCAGTAGCAAAAAATCTACAGTACATTCACACTCTGCATAAAAAATCTGCCTATTCACTGCAGAATAATAATATTCTGGTTGTGCATCTCAGTGTTTTCTAGAAGAGGAAGCAATGAACTGAAAGTCTGGTAATCAACAAGGAACTGAAGCTTGTAGTTCTGCATTCATCTGCTGCCAGTGGCACAGTAATTATGATTAGAGTGGGAAAACTCCACTGCAGTAACAGCCACAGCTTGTAGTCAAGACTGGGGTTTTTTTTTACAGTTAAATATGAAACAAATATAGACATATATACATTTTTTTTTCTGAAAGAAGTATAATTTTCTCAGATGGTAAATATCATAGAATACCTTATTGATCAGAGCTATATTTGAGGCGGTTTGGTCAGCTTTGGAAAAATGGATGGTCAAGCCATAATTAGATAGTGAACCGCTGTTAAAAATTGTCTCCAGTCCTCCTGCTCCTTGGCATTGCTGTCTCCTCTGCTTATGAACCATATTGCCTGTGGATAGCTTGGAGGGCAGCTCCTCTTTCTGTCCAGAAATCCCTGTCCCTGACTGGGACTGTGCAGCAAACCTGCAGACTCCCTCTATCTTCAGTCAAGTATTTTTGGCAATACAGCTCTGGCAATACAGACCTGACCTTGAGCAAAGCCAGGTATTCTGTCTATATAATGAGGTGGGAAAGCTACCTTCCAATGTCCTCAGGCATTTGAAATGCAGCGGCTACGTTAGAAAAGAGAGACAAATACTGTTTCTGAAATCCTAAATGAACTGGAGACTGTTGAAAGCTGCCGTTGATTCCCAGACGGCTAAGAGCACATTCTGCGACTATCATTTATGTGTTCAACATCAGTAACGTACTTCGCTCGGTAAGGTAAAACAGCTCTTGGAAATCTGCAGACTTTGTCATTTTTTCATTGACTTCAGTGGATATTGGTTTTTGATAGCAGGGACTGATAAGTACCCTGGGGAGGGAAGTTCAGAAAAATAAACAGCGGTAGTGGTTTGAGTTTGAATACAAAGTATCAGAGCTTTAAATGAAGAATAAAAGGGTTAGAAGGAAGACAAGGATGGCATGATAATTGCAGTAGGCCACAAAAAATAAAAAAAAAGAAAAAAAAATTCGTTGCCTGATGGGGAGATCAAAGGTATAAGAGCAGAGAATATGGTTCTTAGTACAAAAGACCATCATCATCATTAAAGGAAGAGTACTACCATTATTAATGAAATCAAATGAAGGAACACAAAACTAAAAGCAATAGAGTTCCAGATCTTCTATTCCATTATTCATAGCTAATTTCCAAAATGTATATTTTGTAGCTTCTTATGACTCACAAACACTGATTTTTACATTTTGAAAACAAGAAATGATACCTGAACAATAATTATTCTAGTCTAGGTAAGTCTCAGTGACAGAAAGACAAAAATACAATATGTGAAAGGCCATAAAGCCAGATGATTATTCCAGGAAAATAAGATGCAAGTATTAAACACTACTTTGCACTAGATGATTTTTACAGTAACTTGCACAACATGTAGTAATCATTTGAAGTATGTGCACTTCATTAGCAAGTCTATTTGAAATGAAATTGAAGTGGTTTCATTTTCAACTTTGATCCTATCTCTATGTACTTTTTTAAAAGTCAGATTTTTAATGAAAGTTTATTTGTTTAATTGAGCTTTGGTTCATATTGATTTTTCCAGCTCCTGTATTATTATGTTTAGTGCATGTTTTCTTAATGTGCTGAGTATTGCACAGCTACAAAACATTATGTAAATATAAAGACATACATAGTTATTACTACAAAAGCTTCTTTCCTCCAGATGGTTCAAGGAAAACTACTGCTTGGTTTTTCCTTTTGAAGGCCAACCATTTAACATTTATACCTGACCTACTGCAAAATGGAAATCATATCATCATCATCAATGTTGGATAAACCTGTGCAAGAGTTCTGTTACACTGAAAGGTATGTAAAAAATTATTATGACATCCTCTTTGTTGTGGTTTGGGCTGGGCTGGCCACTAAAACAAACGACAGATGCTCTCTAACTTCTCCAAGTGAGAGAAGAATGAGCGAAAGAGAGACTTATGAGTTTAAAAGAGACTAAACTACTTTACCGAAATATTAATATTAAAATAATAATAATAAAAAGATAATAATAAGAAAATAATGAAATACATACAATATATGCAAAACTGTATCAGACTCCCAGGATGGCAATCACATCACTGGCAGGCAAAAGGAAAGTCCCAGACTAGACTCAGTGATGGACAGGAACTGGATTCCGGATCTGGATTCAGGATTGGGATCCAGGGCAGATGAACAGAGTCCTCCTCGGACACTGGCCATTGAAGGAAGAGGGCTGACCCTTTGATCCCTCAGCTTTTACTGAGCATGAGGCAGATGGGATGGAATACCCTGCTGGACAGTTTTGGGTCACCTGTCCTGTCCGCTCCTCCCCGCAGGTGTGACCCCTCTACGCTTTTCTGTTTCCAACCCTCCAATGGGCCAAATAACAAAGTTGTCTGGCCTTGGGTGTTACAGCAATAAGTATAACCAAGAGCCACTTTGCATACCATTCCTTGGTATCAATTTTAAACAAGGTCTTATCACTCTGGAAGTGGACTACTGTCTGAAAAATACACCATTAACTTCAGAGAGTTCAGTTAGTTAGAAGTGGCTTAGCTGAAAAGTAAAATTAATGAACAGAAAATTGGTTTTGTTTTACCTCAAACCAGGACACTCTTTTAATATAGAAATAAAAATATATATTTATATATATTTATTATATTACATGTTTCTGTATTTTTATATATTTTCATATATTTATTTATATATATTTAATATATTTATTATATATTAATCTGTTCAGTGAAGTGCAGTGGTGCTGATTCTCCAGTAAGCCTCCTTTCGCTCTGCACCTTCAAAGCACTGATGTTCTCCTGCTTATTGCATTGTCATTTATATCTTTACAAAGTAAGCACAAGTGGAAGAGCCTCACACCGAAATTGAATTAATCAACCTTTTTACACCTGCGTAAATAAGGTCTGAAGCAGTGAGCAGCGCCATCAAAATGTATGTAATATGAATTCATTCTGGCATAACTCTGCCAATATATCAGGTAGATGTGCAAAAGGAGGAAATTAACATTTCTCAGTGCCTGCCGCTCAGTCATATGCGGAAGAAGGTTTAAGGCAATCTTGTAGGCTTAGAGAGACCTTGGCACAAGATTCGAAAGTGCAGCTGACGTGCATGTGAAAGAAATGAGGGACCAAATCCGCAGCTTTATGTTGTTTGCTCTGTGCAACCAGGCTCACTCCTCAGGTGAGCTCAGCCTTCCAAGTACGGCAGCACCAACCTGAAATGTTTTAGTATTGTGTCAGTACCTTTGCTGAGCCACAACAGGAACCAGCACCCTGCCGTGCTAGGTACGAGCTCTTAAGCAGAGGACTGGCCTCATCGCAGAGCTGGCAGCCTGAGCCTTGGGAGATGCAGGAAACCGTCGCTGGGACAAAAGGCAACAAGAACATGATGTACAGCATGAGAAGTGGCAGCTGCCGCACACCATGCAAACGATTTTTCATGGGCTTGAGAATAAAAAAGAGCTTTCAGGAAGGATCTGAAGAAGCAGCAACGGTCATATGGAAAGTGGCAGCTCTCCTTTGGACTTCACCCTGCTACTTCACTTCCATTTATATTGCAGATCTCTACAGGCAGCCATATTTCCATACTGAGGGCAAGTCAGTTATCATTCCCAGCAGCAACGGGCTGCGATTATTGACCATTTTAGAAAATGTAGATGTGCTACCTATTCTGTGTACCTATTGCATCCATTATGTTTTCAAAGGAACAGCCAGCACCCAAGGGAAGAGGACAATTGCTGCACAGCGTAGAATAGAGTCAGACATAATCCAGTTAATTTTAAAGAATGTTGCTGCTTATAGTAGCCTTGAAATACAACCTGTGTCTCAATAGCAAAGAGTTTCATAACATCCTTGGTGCAGGAAAGGTCTTGATGTTTGTTTTTATAGATTTGAGTACAACAGGTTCAGAATCTTGAGCGGGACTTTGCGTGTCAGTATAAAAGCAAGAATTCGTACTTGGAATCTAACCACAAAAACACTACAAAGCTTTTCCTTGGCTGGTGCATAAAGCAGATCTCGACTGCTGAAACTGCAGAGGCAACGCATTACAAGCTGAAAATGGACTGACAGATTTATACAAGAAGTTCCTACTGTTTTGTAAGCTTTAATCTTAGTGCTAGGTATTGCTCATCTACTAAAACACACCCCTTCATCTCTCCTCCTCTCAAAAATCTGGAATAATCCTCTTCTTTCTTTTTCCCGGTAGCCCAGAGGTCAGAACACTTGTTCGTACAGACCTTCCACTGCCTGAGGGTGTTTGAAACTACATTAAAACTTAGGAAAACATCAGTAAGCTTTATGTGAACTTACAGAAATGGATGTTCTCATTCTCCCAGGGGCAATGTTTTACGTGCCATAAATCAGAAAGTGCTCCCTGGAGCCAGGCTGTGCTCTTGTGTTCGCTCCTCAGGTAGAGTTTTCACTCTCAGACTCCCTCTCATTTACTCTGCTTACATATTTTGCAAAGTGTGGAAACAAGCACTCTAGAGGAATTCTGTGTGCAGAAAGCAGCCCTCCAGCGCAACTTTGGTGAATCTTCTATGTCATGATTTGACCAAGAAATGTCTATTTAAGAATAAGGCTACTGCCTCTGACTGATGAAATCACTGAGGCACAACTTGCTGGAAGGTGAGAGGACATATTGGTAAAGTTTCACCATCTAGTTGCTCTCATTTTCATTTGACTTCTTAAAGCATCCTTGGCCATGCTCAGAGACATAGTCTTCAGCTTGAAAACCTTGGTTTTTATGAATTATTTCACTTTGTGTCACGCAGAACTGTTTGTGTTGAAACAAATATTCAAGCCTGTATTTGAAAATTTGGCCCATATTTGAAGAACAGCATTAAACAATATACTCTGAATTGGCTTTAAGACAATTCTTTTTGAGCAAGACAATACAACTAACAAATCTGTCTATGCATGGAACTGCCACCCCGACCTTTCTGCTGGTTAGTTCCACTGTTAGAGGTATAAAATTCACTGCTGTATCGCCTTGGTAGTGGAACCTCTTAGCTTAGTTTCTGACAGTCTGGGCTGGATACCTGGGAATCTCATATGGCCAGGACTACGCATGTGCAAACCATGCATATTCAGTGAGTGCAGTGTATTCTGGACATGTTAGACTCTTATATTTAATGTTGTGTTCATTTGCACACGCACAGTAACATACTACTTCCCGGCCACATCAAGTAAACTCATCATTTGCATTGGCAAAGCAGGTCTAAGATGTGGGATACACCTGAAATAATGCCATTGGACATCTACAACAAATTTTGAACTCTACAGATATAGTTATAAATCTGCATGAATGTTGAAGGTGGCATGAGACTGATGAAGTAGTAACACATTGACCACTAGTTTGTGTTGTGGAACTAATGTGGGGGACATGTTTGCTCTTCAAATTCATTCCAGGCAGTGGTCAGAAGAAGTAAGTTAATACAAACCAAGCTAATTAGACACTTGTGATTAATTTCACCTAACTTTACCTGTCTTACGGTTAAACACCTAGTCTCAGCTCTCTGGTTAGTTGAGAAGTCAGATACCACTGGAGGAAAATGCACTTTTTCCTAAAGAAATGGTATTATGCAACTAAAATGAAGAATACTTTGGGATTTCTATTTCTGTCCACTGGGTAGAGGAAAAAGCTAAACAACTCCCTAGATTAGATACATGAATTTTCAGATACTAATGCTGAGTGAGATTAATTTATTCTAAGTGGAAAATAGTTTTGGTTAGCAGTTTCAGAGGGGGCTCATACTTTCCACAATTATATATTCCGCACAGCATGAATGTGAACTATACACTAATAAAATCCTATTCAGAATGGAACTTCCTGCCCACAGTGCTTTGACATGTATTAACTCTGTCACAGTACAACAGGAATATTTTCTGTTTTGAAAATTTCCTCTGACACTTCACTGGGATTCTGCAACTGAACTATGACAGTTTACATTCTGCGATACAATCTACAGGTTTTATATGAAGTACGATAGTACTTGAGCTAATTAGGATATTTTCCCATGAACATTTAGTAAAAAATGAATGTTTCATTGGTTTTGTTGGCATTTTCCTTTGGCAACTCTGTGGTATAAAAAAAGGTAAGGCATTTTTCAAAAAATGTGCTGAAAAAATTGAAGCCCTTTATGTTGAGGGTTTTTTTTACAGATTATTTATAATTACATTTTATGATAACCATTATTAAATATGAATACCATTTATACAGTTTTTTTCAAATGAAGCTCTATGAAGGCTAAATCATGTCTGGCAGTGATAGCCTACTTTTGCTGTGGAGGTTTCAAAGGTTTGGTAAACTGTAATGGATGAGCGTATATTGCGCTATATTGCATATAGTTCACATACATTGCAATATCACCATCTTCTCTGTGAGTTACAGCGTATCTCAAAGGGTGAGGCTGGCTGATAGTGTGTTAATGTGTTCTGTGCCAAAATATGCAGATGGGCTCTGAGGAAGGTAGCCAGCTGCCTCAAGCCCTATAGCTCTCGTATGGTAGCACATTACTGCGGTGAGAAACTGCAGAATAGAAAGTGTTCGGGTTGGCTCAGGAAGCAGATACGCACTGTTTCTGATGCTTGTTGGCCTTGCTCTGGATGACTGTGCTTTGGTGCATGTGCAAACTAGCCCTTCATGGCTGAGTAAAATAGTTAAAATCAGTTGAAAGAAAAAAAATACCCAGACTTGCGTTGTTTGTATAACTAAGCTAATTTTTGGTAAAGAAGAATAGATGTGACTTCAGTATACTGGTTATGAATTAAACACATGAGCTTTTTCTTAGCAGTTAGTGAGAACAATTGCAGTCACTGTTTATTTGCACTTCTTGCTGTTCTTATTTTTTCATTTATCCAGGAGTTATCTTTTCAGTTTATTTTTTCTAAAAGCAATAGTGAATGCAAAATAAGTACCTTCTGTTTAATGGTTTCACTGTGCTACATAGTTTATTATTGTCTAATGTCATCTTTATGATAAGAAATACAGTATACACAGGCATTAAATTGCTGAGGAAAATTTTGCAACAGAACACAATAATTTATTCAGTCAGTTTTCTCTTTCTCTGTGCCTGTTTGTCTTTCACTGTCACACTGTGGTGTAGGTTGGTGGGAAAAGTCACTCCATCTGGGCCCTTCAAGTGGATCAAAGACTTTCTTCTTTCTTGGAAGACTGGAAGGGTCACTGCTCCTCTTCCCCTTGTCATAACACTACAGCCAATGTTATTGCTTCTTAGAAACAGAAGCCTCTATGTTTGCATTCATTTTTTTCTTTGTCAGCACAGAGGAACCAAAACATCTTTCACTGTTTCTGTGCTATATCCCCTTGTCCCCACCTTGTGCTTGAAAATACTTCAGCATAAAAAGGTGTGCTTATTCAAGGGAGTCCAACTTTCAGAGAGTCCTTAACTATCCCATAGTAAATGTGACTAAAACCAGTGGCCACACTGCTAGGTCCAGGCGTCTCTCCAGATATGGTAGAAATAAATCCTTATTTCACAAAGTACACCTTCGCTGCTTAAGCATCAATGATGTTTCCACTTGAGTTCATGCCTTCGCGAGTCCCTAATGCAATTGAAAAGAGTTGCTGTGGATAAAAATTCGACGGAAGCATCTTCACTTGTGTTTACTGCATGGAATTAAATTTCCAGTGGCACAGACTGGCACAAGTCCAGCACTTGGATGGAATTGTACCAAGCGGCCTAAGTTGAGGATCAGAGCCCTTTTATTTTCTTTGTTTTGTGCTTAACATGCTCTTCTTAGAAAACTCATAACACGCTATTTACCAGTGAGATGACAGCTAAGACTAATATACTCTGCGGTCTAAAAAAGGATAAAAACTGTCTGCACTGACTGCTTGGTAGCTGTGCTTTTTATCTGGATATTTTGGCTGTTTAGTTCTACTTTAAAAAATCTTGAAAGGCTTAGCCCATATTAGTGACAACTTATCTGCAACATTTCAGTTTCAGAGGCAAAGCCAAGTTTTAGCTCAAAAATGAAATAAAATCTCATAAATTACCAAAACCCACACCCACAAATGTTTCCCTTCCATCATGGGGATAAAAAGTGAATTAAGAGTCTTTGACAGCTTGCATATCAAGTTTTGAGCTGATGCAGTCTTAAATGGCTGAGTTATTGACCTCTGAAAAATGGACTTTGTAATGGAAATACTGACAGACTATAAACTATAGCTATGCTACTGGGGAGGGAAGGAGAATACTGTAATTACTAGTACATAAATATTGTTCTACTATTGCTCTGACAGATCAAACCCAAACAAATCAAATACAAACATATAATTTCAAAAGCCCAAACCTACAGCCAAGCGGGAGGATACCATATGAGGTGGTGTCCTTTATCCTTGCCTTGTTCCTTTTCCGGTCACACCCTGGTGTCTTCCCTTAAATGCTTAAATGCAGTGCACAAGACTGCCAGTTTCTAAAGCAACTAAGGTTGTTTAGAAAGTTATACTTGCCCCTGCTGAAATTAGATGGCACTGACTACAGGGGAGACAGCCAGCTGAATATGGTTGACATCTGGTTGAATATGAGCCAGCAGTGTGCCCAGGTGGCCAAGAAGGCCAGCAGCATCCTGGCCTGTATCAGGAATAGTGTAGCCAGCAGGACTAGGGAAGTGATTGTCACCCTGTACTCAGCACTGGTGAGGCCCCCCCTCGAATACTGTGTTCAGTTTTGGGTCCCTCACTACAAGAAAGACATTGAGGTGCTGGAGCGTGTCCAGAGAAGGGCAACAAAGCTGGTGAGGGGTCTGGAGCACAAGTCTTATGAGGAGCAGCTGAGGGAACTGGGGTTGTTTAGCCTGGAGAAAAGCAGGCTGAGGGGAGACCTTATCAGTCTCTCCAACTACCTGAAAGGAGGTTGTAGAGAGGTGGGGGTTGGTCTCTTTTCCCAAGTAACAAGCAACAGGACGAATTGCTCCAGGGGAGGTTTAGATTGAATCTTAGGGAAAATTTCTTCACTGAAAGAGTTGTCAAACATTGGAACAGGCTGCCCAAGGAGCTGGTGGACTCACTATCCCTGGAGGTATTTAAAAGATAGGTAGATGTGGTGCTGAGGAACATGGTTTAGTGGTGGACTTGGCAGTGCTAGGTTGATGGTTGGACTTGATGATCTTAAAGGTCTTTTCCAATGCAAATGATTCTATAAGAGAGGAAAAAGACAAAAGAGCAGCACCTGGGAAGGAAAAACATGATAGGACGGAATGCACAAAAGAAGGAATTGAAAAAGGAGGAGAAAAGGGCAGGGAGCAAGGTTGTGGAGTAAACAATGAAGTGATTAAGAAGTTCAGAACAGTGTGGTGATGGAGGTGAATTACAGAGATTTGGGCTTATTGGTAGAGGGTGAAAGATGGAACAGACTTGAAAGTGACAGAACTTGAATTGTTATTTCCCACCATGTTCTGTGAATAAACAAGGACACTCAAGGAAGGTAGGGACCACTTTTACCCAGAACTGATACTATAAGGAACATTTAGCTTTGTAAGATTGAGGAGAATATTGCTTTCCCTTTGAAATCCATAATCCAAACATATCCAAGTAGAGGAAAAAGATGCTAAGTTTTGTGAATGCTAAGACCAGTAAGATTATGTATCCACAATATAACATAGCTGTTTATTATGGGTGGGATGCATCTTAAAATTAGTCATGCACACATGGTGTAAAGTAATGAAAAGTTATTAGATTGGCAAATCACTTTTCAGTATGAAAAGACCTTCTGTAAATAATTGTTCATTATTTACTGAAGACTCTTGATCCCAGACTTGAGAACAACTGCAAAAAAATCCAAGCTCTGAGTTAAGAAACGTCTTTTGACTTGTGTATTTTTTTTTTTATTTTGTGTTAATTTAATGTGTTTTTAAGTATAAAGTAATTTTCCCAAGGGAAAAATAAATAATTTCTGTTTGAATAATTATTTTAAATTCCAATGTGGATTATTAAAAAAAAAAAAAAAATAAAACAATCCTTTGGGGTTTTCTGGGATTTTAGGCAATGATAAAAGCGGAAGTGCTACAAAATAATGAAAAAAAGAATAATTAATTACTTCAACAGTATTAAAACTGCATATTTTGCAATGAAGTTTTGGTCAGTCAATTTCACAAAACTCTGATGGCAGTATCTCTACAAGCTTCTCACACTTAGAACTACAACATCATCACCTCTGCCTGAAGAAATCTTTAAGGCACAAACTAGTGGGGAGTGAAACACACTCTCTGAAGGAAACAGTAGATATTTGCTTGGTTCTTGCACCTTCTTTTAGGCTTCCATTGCTTGGCTGGGTGGTCTCAGTCTGACCAAACATAGCTGTTCTCATGTTATGATGTTAAGTGACTTCGCAGAGGCAGATCTGTTTTTTTACTCTGGCCTACCAGTTAGCTTATTGTCTTCTCCATTGCACTATTACATATTTTTAAGGAAAAAATACTAAATTAAACCCAATATAATAACAAGAAGTAATCATAATAGCAGTAATAGCAAGTAGCAAAAGAGGAGGAGACTGCCACAAGGAGATTCACATGTAATTTCTAACACTGATCATCAGCTGTAGGTCAGCTTCTATTCATCCAGTGTTCAGATGTAAGCTCTCCTGAGAAAAAGCCTGCAGAGGAGCGGGGGAAATTATGGAGAGGAGGAAGAGACAGACCACATGACAAGACTAACACTGCGTATGGTTAAAAAGGTGAACAAAGCAGACAGCCTGAAGAATCTTTCTGCAGGACAAAATGTAAACTAAGAGAATAATGAACCTGAGGTCAAAACATTTTGTTCTACAAGACTTAAGGTTAATCCAAGAGTTGGCAGGATAAATATCCATGTTTTAAGAGGACAGTGATGACAAGAGGAACTATATCTTTTAGTACAGAGTCCTTGAATCCAAGGCAGAGGGACTTGGGTCTTTTTAGTCTGGAGAAGAGAAGGCTCCGAGGGGATCTCCATCAATGCTTACAAATACTTAAAGGGAGGGTGCCGGGAGGATGGGACCAGTCTTTTTGCAGTGGTGCCCAGTGATAGGACAAGAGGTAATGGGCACAAACTTGAACGTAGGAAGTTCCATCTAAACATGAGGAGGAACTTCTTTCCTTTGAAGATGGCAGAGGACTGGCACAGGCTGCCCAGAGAGGTGGTGGAGTCTCCGACTCTGGAGACATTCCAAACTTGCCTGGACACCCTCCTGTGCAACCTGCTCTAGGTGTCCCTGCTCTGGCAGGGGGGGTTTGACTAGATGATCTCCAGAGGTCCCTTCCAACCCCGGTGATTCTGTGATTCTGTGATTTAGACTGGACAGACCTCTGCTGTTGATCTCTTCATAACTGTCTACCTGTTTTAGATACCTGTTTTATCAGTCTTAAAATTATGTGTGTACCTAAAATTATATACTATGTACATGTCTTGACTAGAGAGAGAAGTATCCTGCCTAAATTCCACTACAGTCTAGAGTTTGGAGGAGAGAGATCGACTTTCAACCTATGTTCCCAGAGGGACCTTTTCTGGTAATCATGCATGTAGCAAGGAACAAATGCCAACATCATTGGTTTGATTCCAAAATACTGGTACAATAGCAGAATAACCTAGTAGTTAAACCAGGTTTTAAATCCACAGGTGACACCTCTCTGGTCAGAACCCAGATCTCCCAGGTCTAGTAAGATACATGAAAAGAGGACAATTCTGAAGATAGTGACAAGTTTCTGAAAGGATAAAGGCATTGCTAAACACTGGGTTGGAAGTGACTTCAGGCTTACTTGAGATTCATTCTTCCTGTTGGGAAGTTTCAGTTTCCTGCCCAGTATGTGAAACTACACTGAGTCACTAAATCTCAGAAAGCTCTAGGAACAGTTTACTGTCACCCTCATTTTAGGCCAAACTTAAGGTTAATTTAGGAGTTGAGATGCTTACAGAGATCGTCCAGACAGTTAAGATAGCTAAATATGTACCAGAACACTTAAGAGCTGCACCAAACTCTAGTAGTACCTCTTTCTCTTTTCCTGAGAGTGACAGACCTATTGTCAATATGCCAAAATGCCAATCGTGGCATGTCTTTGAACTGTCTGATGTTAGTCACAACGAATTTGGTCTCTTCATTTCCTATACAGTCAAAACCTGGAGATCTTCTTAATATATCAACATACAACAACATACAACTCAACAGTCACCTGGAAATACTTCACAAGTACTCAAGCTTATGTTACTTAACCATTAGAAAGTCAGGGCACATTACCAAAGCTTGGATTTCACACCAAGTGAAAATATAGTGTTTTGGATAGCTTTAACTGAAACTACTTTTAACTTTTTCCATATGAAAAGTCTGAGGAAAGATTCAATTTCAGTGTTTGTAATATTTTGGATTTTGTTACATGATTCCATGTGATTTCTTGTCATGTTTTAAAATGACAATGTATGTAATATCCATGACTTTTAAAAGTAGTGTTTTAATATCTAAAAATGAAATGCATAAAACAGCAGAATGAAAATATCTTAAACTCTTTCAACTCTACCATTTAAATGATCAAAAAAAAGTCAGGAGAATTAAGCTTTTCTTCTAAAACATAACATGTTTCTTATGAAACATAGCAATTTTGAGAAGAAACATATCTTCCGGTGAAACCTATTCTGGAATAAAAATGCCCATATGTGGTCTCTGGTTGACTTCAGCAGAAGAAAGGTCCTCTGAGAATGACAGGAGGGGTGAAGAATGATGTTGTCCTGCTTAGGTTTGTGGGTATACACAAAGTGAAGGGAAAGACAGACAGAAAACCAGGGGATGTCTGTTGACAAGGGCTGGCTCCTGCCTTTAGCAAGGATTGCAGAGCAGTAAGAGTAAATCTGGAGAGACACAGTGCTGATGACCTGATACACACACTACATCTGTTTCACTGGGTTTCCTTCAGACTAACTCCTGTCTGTTTCTCTGCATTTAATGCTAATTCATGGATGGAGTAGAATCGTTCTATTCATAATTTTTTGGTCTGGTTTAATCTGAAAGGAATCCAGTTTGTACGCTTTGAGACCTCTCTGAGTATACAGGTGGGATCCAGACATTTGTTTTTGTATTGAGTTTGTGTGACAAGGTTTTGGTAGCAGAGGGGCTACAGGGGTGGCTTCTGTGAGAAGCTGCCAGAAGCTTGCCCTATGTCCTATGGAGTCAATGCCAGCCAGCTCCAAGATGGACCTGTCACTGGCCGAGGCCGAGCCCATCAACGACAGTGGTAGCGCCTCTGGGATAATATTTAAGAAGGGGGAAAAATACCTGCTGCAGAACGGCAGCCGGGAGAGAGGAGTGAGAATATGTGAGAGAAACAATCCTGCAGACACCTAGGTCAGTGAAGAAGGAGCAGGAGGAGGTGCTCCAAGTGCTGGAGCAGAGATTGCCCTGCAGCCTGTGGTGAAGACCATGGTGAGGCAGGCTGTCCCACTGCAGGTTAACAGTCTGTCCCACAGGTTAACAGTGGAGCAGATATCTACATGCAGCCTGTGGAAGACCCCACGCTAGAGCAGGTGGATGCCTGAAGGAGGCTGTGACCTCAAGGGAAGGCCACACTAGAGCAGGCTCCTGACAGGACGTGTGGTCCCATGGAAAGAGGAGCCCACACTGGAACAGGTTTGCTGGCAGAACTTGTGACCCCATGGGGGACCCACACTGGAGCAGTCTGTTCCTGAAGGGCTGCACCCCGTGGAAGGGACCCACGCTGGAGCAGTTTGTGAAGAACTGCAGCCCATGGGAGGGACTGATGTTGGAGAAGTTCGTGGAGGACTGTCTCCTGCGGGAGAGACCACTTGCTGGAGCAGGGGAAGAGTGTGAGGAGTCCTCCCCCTGAGGACGAAGGAGCAGTAGAGACAACGTGTGATCAACTGACCGCAACCCTCATTCCCCATCTCAACTGACCGCAACCCTCATTCCCCATCCCTCTGTGCTGCTCAGGGGGAGGAGGGAGAGAAAATTGGGAGTGAGGTTGAGTCCAGGAAGAAGGGAGGGGTGGGGGGAAGGTGTTTTAAGATTTAGTTCTATTTCTCATTACTCTACTCTGATCTGATTAGCAATAAATTAAATTCATTTTCCCCAGTCAAGTCTGTTTTGCCCATGACAGTAATTGGTGAGTGATCTCTCAGTCCTTATCTCAACTCACAAGCTTTTTGTCATATTTTTTCTCCCCCTGTCCAGCTGAGGAGGGGGAGTGATAGAGCGGCTTGGTGGGCACCAGGCGTCCAGCCAAGGTCAACCCACCACAGCTTTAAAAATGCATTCCTGATGTGAACAAAATACTGCTGTAGATGCCAACAGTGTGATGCCAGCACAGTGAGTGCTGCACACCTCTCCCCTTGACCTTGCATGCAGGAGGCTCCGGAGTGCTGAGATGATCATTGTGACCGAGTCAGGCTTCTCACACTGTTTGCAGGGACTGCTGCTGTGAATGAAGGCTGAGATGGATGCTGCTGACAGGGGATGTGTGGTAACTCCAGTGGAAAAAGAAATGCAAATCTTCTGGCCCTAGGCAATCTTCCCCCTAAATTCATGCATCCAGAGCCTGATATACTCATTCAACAAAGGAGTGAAAACAGGATTTCTGCCCCAAAACAAACTCATTTCATTTTGTGCATTCTGTGCTGTTAAGCCATTAATCCACAGAAGAGCCATACAATGTTGATGTCATAGGGCGAAACTTCTCCATCCGTTACTCCCACACACTGGCTCAGCAGCAAAGGCAGAAAGGAAAATTGTTTCATTGGGGGTTTCCACAGAGCAGTCACTGTTGATTATGGGACAAGTTATGTCTCACAAGCATGGCTGTACTGCTGAAGAGAGAATGCTTGGGATGTCCCTGTGCTTGGCAGTATCAGTTTGAACTTTCTGACTTCTAGGGTCCCATTATCGGTTGGAGTAATTCAGAGCAGGCCCAGGACAGGAATTACTGAAGGGCTACATTGGCTGGTAGCTGGCTCCTTCTTTTATCTGCTTCTTTTAGGGGCCTCAGCTGAGGTTTTAAAGTCTTTTAGTTTGTTCAAAGCAGCTGCTTCTGCAACTGTGTGTTTGAGAGGCTTCAATAAGTGGCACTGTGAATAGCACAGATGGAAAACAGAGTGAAGTAGGGCCAGTTGTCATCACAGAACTAGAGTCTGGCTTTTCAAGTGAAAATCCTTGCAAGTTTTGCTGCTGGCAGTCAATGACACTGTGAGCAAAAAACCCAAGCCCATCCATGGTTTTATTTCTCTATGTTTGTTTTGATTTTATAAAGGCCCCTGAAAGGTCCCATATCTCCATGCTTCCACAAGAAAATACAATTATATTCACAGTGAAGGAATTTCAGTAATCCATCACAAATCTCGTTCCCTTCCTTTTCCCACCCCAACAGTAATGTTTTACTATAAGGATTTCAGTTCTCTCTAGTGCCTTCAAAACCTTCCTCAGTGGAAATGTCTGGTGATAAAATGGGTTTTGTAGCATGTCCTGAAGAATATCACATTTACAGTACTTGATTTCATAGACAGGAGCAAATTCTAAGGTTGTGGCATTCCTGCAAGGAAACTTCTATATACAACAGAGCTGTTGCATGAGTCCTTTTGCTGACATCAGTTCTCATATACTTCAATTTACCAATATCCAGTGGGAAGTTATCATGGAAAAGCACAACTTTTCCTATATTACAGATAAAGAATTGCCCTGTCACTGAATTCATTATTCTCCCAGTTTATTTACTGAGTCCTAACCATCATCCCACCTAGGATGTGGTTATGAGTCAATTGACTTTGATGACCACTGTAAAAAAGCATTTTCAACCCTTAACATTGAAAAAAATGCACGAAAGTTTAAAAGACGTGTTGAATGATGAGAAGTCATTTCCTAACGGTGATGGCTGTATCTGCACCTGGAAAATATCATTTATTGTACTTTTGAAATGAATCCGATAAAAATTTTACATTTGCACTCAATATTATTTTCAATCTGTGATATATTACACGTAGTTACCAAAAAGGTACTTCTTCATGTACATCCCCTGTGAGATGAAGCAGAACTAATCAATCAAGTATAATAACAAGAGAGGCAGATTTATCAGTTCAATTTACTCAGCTGGAATGATTTGTGCTTTAGGACAGAAAAGTTTAAAATGGAAAAATGTTTATTACGACTATGTTTTGAACCAGACTAGAGACAAAAAAGGTTCTGCCAATATATTGACCTGTGAACTGAGGCATCTGATTTATTGTGTGCATATTTAGATCCTGATTTATTATAAAGGTATAACTAGGGCTTGCTTTCTCCTACTACAGTCAGTGGCAAGAATATTTTCCCTGGAGAACTCCTTGGGCCTTGCACCTTTCTGTGCTATCTGGGACATGATTCCTTTCTTATGAAATCTGTGAGAATCTTTCCATTGACGTCAGTGGGAGTGACATCAGCTCCTTAAATCAGCGTTAAGTGAGTGCAATAGCCTGCTTCTGAGTCTCAAAGGGAATTCTGCATTTATAAAGCCAGCAGATGAATGCGTAGTCACTCTCTGACCATGTTGCAGCTTTGGCAGGATAAAGAAATCTGAATGTGACTGCTTCAAGACTTATAATTCACAGGTGGAGTGATATCAGGAGTTAAATCTCTTCTTGTAAACTAAAACAGAGCTAGGATATGCTTTCTGGTTCTGTGACCAGAGGTAGCATGGTCAGACCATACATTACTAGACTGTCCTGGGTCCCAAGACAGGGGGACTCCTCACAGATTGCCTTTAGGAATGGTCTTTGGTTTGTGTCCCTTCCCAGTTTGTACCTCGAGGTCATTTGGGAGACTACCTGTACCAAAATGGTGCAGGAACTGCTCTGTCAGTGTAGAAATGCAATGAGCACATTGCTGCTCTCTCACCTCTGCTCAGTCTCTGTTTAATTTGTTAACAGGGATGCACCCAAAGACCCTTAGGATCTGTCTGTACGGGCAGCTGTATGCAATCTCTGCCCACATTTTAGGGTCCGAAAGCCCCCATGGAAAGCAGTATGCCACACTAGGGTGACACCATACCACCGTCTGTAGCAGCTTGGACACAGAACTGAACCAGCGCGGCCACACTGTTTCCTGACCTGTCTCATTTTTTCCTGGTCACGGGCAAAGCAAGTCCAGGTGGAAGATGTTTGTGTCTGTGATACCATTAGGCGTGGAGATGTTCATACCTGACATAACAGCGCACACAGCTGAGTTGATGTTTATAGTTACTTGGTGTCACCCAGCTCTGCTCAGTGGAATTATTTCTGTCTGGCACTGGTGTGGCTGAGATCAGACATCAGCCTAGCACAGAGCCAAGAGACTAACTCTGGCACAGACTAACAGTCACCCTAAATTCTAATGGGGTGTTACCAAGCCAATAAGAGTATGATTATAATAAAAAACAGGCTGACTGTTGAAAAATAACACTGTATATAAATTTTATTAAAGGCCAAGAAGCTCCAAATTTAGTCCTCATTCTCCTTGTTTCTATGACTGTTAAAATGCCATTCTTATTCATTTAAATTACAGTCATCTACGTACCTTATTCAGGTGACTTGTTTCAGGATTGGTTGTGGATATGAATTCATTTCCTTGGAAAGGATTAAATTAAAATCAAAAACATACATAAAAGAAGCGGTAATATTTCATCTTTAGGTAGAAATACATGCAAAGAATCAAAGATTTGTAAGATACTTATTCCACCCAACTTTTGTCAGAATTAAGAAAGAAAATACTATTTATGCATATATATGTGCACAAGTAACCGTATTGTGACTACGCTGTGTGATGCGTTGGTCTGCTGTAGGGAGTGTTCTCTACGGAAATCTGTGCTTTGAATTTGAAAGCATGATATGCATTGATTGCAGAAGAGTGCTCTCCGCTGAAGATCGTTTCTCAGGCTGGGCAGCTGAGTTCCCTTGAGAGATGTTACACTTCTTCCAAGCAAGTATGAGCATGAAAAATGAGGTGAAAGCACATTTACAGACCTCCTGTGTTTTCATAATAATTTTTATTTAGGATTCAAGACAAAACAGTCTGTGATCCTCAGATCATATGTACAGCAGGCAGTTCTGGTTTTGCTGAGCCCAAGTGATATGATTCAACAGGGAAAAAGAATACGCTGCCTGTCCAAGTACTTAAGACTCATGGTCATTCTTCAGCACAGCTTTCAAAAACAGCAGTACTAAGAGTGAAGCCCTTGTTAAGAAGGGAAAAATCACAGTCTAAAAAACAAGTCAGATCCTCACTCAGAGTTAATTGGCAGCGCTAAATGGAAGTCTCTAATACTCAGTTGGTTAACAGCATCTGATTCACCATTTAATGTGGAAAAAAGGAAAAATGACAGTGGATGACTAGAAGAGTTTATGCAGTATAGGATTTCTTTTTCCTGAAAAAGAGGGAATCAGGTGGCAAATCCGGACATTTGCTCGGTGTCATGCTGCCTGCTGATGGCCTGACACATCTATAAGCACCTAAACAACACCTGTTATTTAAGGAGGGAACAAGTGAATTCAGGGTGGTGGCCCACAAATATTGCTTTTCAACCCTTCTTCCATTCGCCATCCTAAATAGGCTCTCCTGCCTTCTCTCTGCGTGTTAAGTTTTGATTTTCTAAACAACTTTTGTTTAGCAAAAGCTTTAACGCTGCTAGGTTTTACCCTGTTATATATAAGCATCTCTAGCAGTGTCATCACATGCAGTCAAGGTGGAGCTTTGTTAAAGGTGCAGAAGATTGAGCAAAGGAACCATGAAACTATGCCTTGCTTCTGCTTCTGCTTTTGTCCTGAGGACAATTTCCCAAGTGTTCTTGAGGGAACAGTTAACTTTAGTAGGTGGTTAGAAAGAATTACAGGCATGCAGTAGATTTAAGAACCACATGCAGGATCAAAGTATTTGAATGTCCCATAAAATAAAGAATAAAAATCTTACAAAATTATATGGGCATAAAAATAACTCTAACCTAAAGATTCTATTATTAACTCTATCACATCTTTCCATTGTTATGATGACAAAACAATAAATGACATGGGCTAAACTTGCTAAATTGGTAAGTGTGAGATATGGGTTTAAGATTATGCTCTTCTGGTAGAAAATATAACCATATATAAAATATATGACAATATACTAATGCATTATATACATATACACATATACATTTTTATTTATTATTTAAAATTTAAATATGAAATATAATTGCTTAAAATATAATCATTGAATTTAGAAGTGTATTATGGCTGTGGTATACCTTTACCCATCTCTTTTCCTTTCACCAATATATAGCAGTCAACATATCCAATTAAAACCAATCTCCTCTCAAAATTCATTGAGTCAATGTTCTGCAGTATTTTTAGGAGTCATTTAAACCAGTTAATGGGCTGATATTCACCATGTGTTTGTGTCCATTTATTCTTTGTGCTATTTTAAGCTTGAGGGCAATAATAAAAGAAATACTATGCCAGAGTGAAACATAAGATTAAGACTATTTTTAGAATTTATTAATTTGACAAAAAGCTCAAATTAAAAATGCTGGACAGCTTTAGAAGGAAATTCTACAAGATATTCAAGTCAATTTTAGTCAAGTCCATTAAATTCTCCAATCAATTATCCTATGACACGCTCTGTGCCTAGTGCAGAAACCCTGCCAATGCTCTAAGTGGTAATTTAGCATCTGACCAGGGAATTATAGGTTCTGATCCCTACTTAAAAGACTGCTCATGCATACTATGTGAGGGGAAAAAAGTATAGTAGCCCTTATGACAAAAGCTAGAATCCAGGTCTTACAATTTGTTATCTCCAGGTGCTTGTACCCTCAGCCCAGTAAACCTCAGTTTCTTTTTGCAAAGCAGAATTGCTGGAGCAGATGGTACTCATAGTGTGAAACAGCCAGGTATATGCTTCAGGTAGCTAGAAAATACAGATTTGCATCCTCTTCAGGCTGACAGACCATGAAACCCATGAAAGTATGAAACCCATCCTGAAGAATAAAAATTCATCCTGAGTGGATGGGTTAGCCAGCAATTTACTGAATACACAGGAGAACTTCCTCACTCTCCATTGCCAAAGCAGAGTAGCTCTGATCTCTCCTTTAAAAGGAAAAAGTTAGAAATCTAAATACAAGAAAAGAATGTAAATCCCGATCTCTTGTTGGCATCCGCTTTTCTGTAAAGCAGAATTAGCTCTTGCGTTCATCCCGTAGTTCACAATAAACCCGCTTATGAAATTCTGTGAACACAACAGTCAGCAGCTTTTTCCATCTAAATATTAAAGTTATATAGCAATGTCATCACATAGTTTCCCTTTAGAATCTATTTCATCCAGCTAGTACAGCCTGAACCTGTACCTTACTTTACAAAGTATGTTTTGGGTGGGATTCAGGTGCTAAACTGGTGCTCCAAGGATCTAGGTTATTCTAGGGTGCTATAAATAGCACTACACAGTTTTTAGGGACCTAAATCATTCCCTTCGCTTCTTAAAATCAATGTTTTTGATGAGATGGTAATACCTCTTAAATTCATGTACAGGATGTGATAAATTTGCCAGGACTGAGTATAACTTAAGGCTGTGCAGAAAAGCACAAAATTGGCACAAGAACACATTGTTTGTCTTTTCTTCCCTTGGTGAGAGATGAGAAAGAGCATCTCAGAACCAGGATGGAAGATTTTTCTTGTCTTATTCAGTGAAAAGAACACAAATAGGTTTTGCTAACTAGTGAAAAAAAGATTAAAAAAATTCACATTCAATTCATTAGTCAAGATTAAAACTGAAGGTGACATGTAAAACACCTGAACCACTTCTCTGCCAAGAAGTTTTTATCAGACTATCTACTCTCCATACAGCTTAATATCTTCAGCTCTGTGCTGCCACCTTCTCCTAGTAACTCATTTTTAAATGGGGCACTCATTCTTTGGTTGTTCAGAGTTATTATGTAGTTTTTTATAAGAAACAATACATTACAAAATTCAAGTAGGGTAAAGTCTTTGTTGCTGCAGTAACACTCACACAAGAGAGAACATTGCACCACTGTTACCCTCAGATATTTTTTTTTTCTCAAAATAAAGCATTAATTTCTCTACAAAGAGATTCCTGGAAGAGCCGGCCATGCAGAATGTGATGGTTCACTCTGCTCTGGCAGGAGGGACACAGCCCTGTATTTGTGCTCCGGCTCTACGTTAAGTGCCTTCCTGGCATCAGTCCCAGCAGCGCTGCACCAGCTGAGCTCTCAGGACCTGCCCTTGTGGAATAGCCTTGTTAAACTTCTGGGGAACTAATCAAACAAACATTTTCTTCTATTTCTAACCTCTTATGAATGAAGGAACATAATGTTTTTCCTAAACTGTTTACTTTTTCTACAGTTCACACTTAATCCATTAGGTTTACCAGTCCCTGTTCAATGCGTTGTTTTGGGACTGGACACATGATCTCTGCGGAACCAGTAAAAAGGGCAAAGCCATGGACCTTCTAGTTCCGTATTTGTAGCCCAATGTTCAACTTGAACAGGGAGGAGCTTTCCTTCACCCTGTGAATGGAATAGCAAAAAACCCAGGTAAAGCGATATTTTATTTCCTCTGTGTGTCCAGCTATGCACATGTGTATGCGTAAGACACCTATATGTAAATATTTTCTGATTACATGAATCTGTATGCTAACTGTATGTATACAAAAATAGTTTAAACTTTTACAGAGACATTTTAATCTTTGTATTCTGAAGAGCAAACAACCTGCAGCTTCTTATATATAAATGTACCAATAAGACTTAATTAATAATCTGGCTGGGGGGAAAATAAACACCTATAAAATTTTTCTGACAAAGCCACTAATTATGATTAAGCTACAAACTGAGGTGGTACAAAGTATTGCTCCAGCACACAGGTACGACTGCTGAGGACAACGCTTCAGAGCTCTCTGAAGGCTGCTGTACCTACTCCATCGTGATGTACCCAAACGAAAAGTAACCTGTCCCTCACCTCTATCTGCTGGCAAGCAGGATGATGAGTGGAAGTGCTCTGAAAAGTGTAATTTATCTTGCAGTGCTATGTGCTACATTCCTGTTCTGTCAGTGCTTATATTCTAGTTACCATCTGTACATACTGCTCTGGTACATGCCCACTTAACCTGGGCTTTTTATGCCTTTTATTAATTGAAGGAGAGCACCGTGTTAAGTGAAAAAGATGCCGTATCCACATTTGTGGTGGTGACAAAGTATGTTCCCAGCCCACACACTCATGATGAAGCACACCCTTCAAACCTCCTTCCTTCCCGTGTCTTTAACAAAAACCTCCAAATATATGGCATGAGGTTCAGATTCACGTTCTGAATCTTTCAGGCTTTACAGTACTGGCAACCTCAGCTGCCTCCATTGCAAAGATTGGAGGGCAATGGGAAACTTGTTTTTTACGTTACAGCAATTAGTTCGAGACTTTTTTTTTAATGATTGTCATTCATGTACTAATTTCAATCCAGTTTTAGTTAAAATTTGCTAATATCTGGCTATATGTATATATACTGATTACTGCAAGTACCTTAAAGCATGCAGAATATTGCCTGACTGAAGCAATAAGACATATATGAATTCTGTGATATTAAAAATCCAGATGCCAGCTTTGTCCATTCATAGTGAATGGTCATAGTCTTTTTTTTTTTTTGGGGGGAATATAATCTTTATTTTGTACATGGCAAGAAAACTCTGAAGTCTCCAGCCCGTGGTTGCTTGGAAGTAAGTAGCTTGGGATGGGACCTGGACTGAGAGCACTGCTTTGTTCTTGTGCTCTGGTGAGGAGAGTGATTATATTTATGACATGCAGCTGGGAGAAGATGAGGACAGAAGGGATGGTGGAAGGGAAGAGAAGGGGTCTGTGGCTTATTGTTGTGGTAGCACAGTAACATCTAAACATGACAGAAAATTTGGAAAGCTTCTCCTAAGCTACCAAGATCATAGAATCATAGAATCATTTTGGTTGGAAGAGACCTTTAAGATCATTACGTCCAACTATTAACCTAGCACTGCCGAGTTACCACTAAACGATGTCCTTCAGCACTACATCTACCCGTCTTTTAAATACCTCCAGGGACGGTGACTCCACCACTTCCCTGGGCAGCCTGTCCCAATGCTTGACAACCTTTTCAGTGAAGAAATTTTCCCTAAGATCCAATCTAAACCTTCCCTGGTACAATCTGAGGCCATTTCCTCTTGTTCTATCACTTGTTATCTGGGAGAAGAGACCGACCTCCACCTCTCTACGACCTCCTTCCAGGTAGTTGGAGAGAGCGATAAGGTCTCCCTTCAGCCTCCTTTTCTCCAGGCTAAACAACCCCAGTTCCCTCAGCCGCTCCTCATAAGACTTGTGCTCTAGACCCCTCACCAGCTTGGTTGCCCTTCTCTGGACACGCTCCAGAATCTCAATGCCTTTCTTGTAGTGAGGGACCCAAAAGTGGACACAGTATTTGAGGTGGGGCCTCACCAGTGTCGAGTACAGGGGGACGATCACTTCCCTAGTCCTGCTTGGCCACACTATTTCTGATACAGGCCAGTATGCTGCTGGCCTTCTTGGCCACCTAGGCACACTGCTGGCTCATATTCAGCCGGATGTCAACCAATACCCCCAGATAGCTGGATGTCTAACTTTGCTCCCATACATTGTATTTTTCAGTTTTGTCACAGTGTAACTTTCTAGTGCTAGTAGTAATATTAACTATAGCACATACTTCTCAAATCTGCCTCTTTTGAGACTCTGGTTCCTCCAAAGCACTTGGGACACTCCAAATTGCAAAGGATGTCTTGACAGACTCACAGACATCCCATAGCAGACCAAATGTTGATCCAACCACACTCTTGGTCTGCCACTGAGAACTGGTGTGACCAGATAGATAAATGCTTGTCTACACATGAACTCCAAACGTGTATCTATCTGGAGCTAGGAAAAATTGATCCTGACTCCATTTAATGTTGAAAAGACAAAATGAAGAAGTAGAGATTACTCCAACAGTGATATCCACACATTTTCAACTATTTTTTTGTTTCTGAAGAGAAATGTAACAAATACAATGAATCACAATTCAGACATCAGCAAAAATCTTACACTGACAAACAATAAATGTAATTCCAAATGAGAAAAATGAGTAGTTGGTTTGTACATAGAACTGAGTCTGAATCAATTAATATAGACCAAGTGTAACTTTTCTTTTGAGACAAGATACAGTAGGAATACTAAACACAGTAATTACCTATATTGCCATAAAGCAAAATTTATGAGTCTATTACTGCTTATGGCTATTGACTGGAAATAGGTATTGAAAGTCAGATTTATCTTCTGTAACTTTGTTTCCCTGAAGTAAGATGTCTGGTTTAAGTTAGTCATTTGCACCATTTTTATTGTCAGATTATCAGAAAAGAATTAATATAGGGCATCCAAACGCGCTTTTTGAAACCTGTTATATACACATCCCTGAGTATATATGTGAGACAGAAGTCTTACACAGCTAATGTCTCCTCTATGACTATACAGGCAGCAGGTGAAGATGATCTACTTAACCTCAAGATTAGTCTAAACTTAAGATGAATCCCACTCTGACACACTGCTATGATAAACTATGCATGAAATAATGTCTTATTCTTCAGATCTGTTTCAGAGAGTTATAAAAGCATGTGGAGGTGGCAGAAAACTTCCTGATGTAATGGTATCTTTCAAGTGGCAAAAAATGTACTCTTTTAGTTTGCCAGGAGCATCTTACTAGAATATAGATTGAATGTGACTAGGTAGGAACAGCCAAGTTGCAGTGCTGAGCAGGTGAAGATCTTTGCTTATTTTCCTATAGGTTTGATAAGGAGAAGAAAACTAGCTCTAATCAAAACCAATGATATTTGGACAGAACGCTCTAAAAAGAGCTCACGTTTCTACACCCTGTCTAAACTTTACCAGCTTGCTTTCATGTGGCTCTGGCACTATAATTATACATCAAGAACTTTTAGACTTTAGAAACATCAGCAGAACTCCACAGGTGTGCCTGTTAGTCTAAAGGCCTTTGACAGTTTGAAATTGAACTAAATAATTCTTTACCCCAGAAACTTCATAACTAATGTTACAAAGATTAATTAAAACACACTTAAATTGCAACTGCAAAGTAACATCTCAAGTGCATCTCCCTCAGTGATGGCTTTTTTTTTTTTTTGGAAAGAAAAAAATCCAGTTAGAATGGTTCACAGGCTTAATGTCACATCATCACGTAAGCATGTGTTCCTTTGACCCTTTAACTTGAGCTTAGCTAAGACTTAATCAGTAGCTGAAAGACCATAATATTCTGCAAAGATATGAATTCCATCTGTGATGAGTCACATATTTGCAAAGAGGAATGTTTTTCCTCTCTTCTTCTCTACATTGAATGGAACACAGCGTTCCCATCATTTTGGCATCACCTGAGGCAAATATTGGATTATCTGAATTGATTATTCGATTTTACTTGGGCAAAATGAGATAGATCAATATAGTACCATTGTAGCTTGAATAAGGAGAGATTCTTTCTGACTGCACAACTGGGAGATGATTAATACAAGGTATGAAAGCTGGGGCTCATTTTTTTTGCTCCATGAAAAGGACGTATTCATTAGTCATTGACAGGTCATTCTAATGTTCAGCATTTCTGAAATGTCTCCAGACATACAAAAGGCGTGGAGTCCAAATCTTCAGATTATTTTTTCACATACAGTTATAGTTACAGCTTTGCTATACAGATTTCACACACGTAGCAGAGAACAGGGGCACAGTTAACTGAAGGAAGTGAAGACAGGTGACATAACTCTGGACCTGCTTACACACATGAGCAAGGTGCCACCATTTAGGAAGCTACTGTGCATCAGCTGACCTTTTGTACCTGTTTATGGACATGACCTTAACCTAAGGGGTACAAGTTAGGATAGTTTTATCTAAACCTCTTTTATTGCACAATAAGCTAAGCCTTGCAGATGCTGAGGGCTAAGAACATGTACATGAAAAATTACTACATGTCAGCTGGCATGACATAACTTACTAGAGCCATCTGCTAGGGTGTCTGAGCTGCTGGGTTCATGAAGTCTTGCTAGCCTAAGAAAAAATTATTATCTAAAGCAAAACTAAGACAATGGACCAATTCCAGCTTCCAATTGCATCACCCTACCAGGGATAAAAGCTGGAGTTATTTTGGCTTCTCAGAGTTTGATGAGAAGAGGAATTAGTCCATGCATGACCAGAATTGGTATTCTTGCTGAACAAATAAATTAAAATAAATGAGAATTGAGGGTTTTAGACACTTTTCAATTTATATATCTCAGTTATCCTGCTATTTTCACACATGCTTCTTTCTAAATGCAGCTGCACATTTGATGATTGCAAATGTCAAATTCATAATCTCTACAGATATTATTGCAGCTGGAAAGGAAATCCAATTTTTCCCCTATGCTCAAACAAGAGTTTCATTTATGGTGCAAATGAGTCAAGTTTAAATTGCTAATAGTGATCTAAATAACTAACATATCTGATCCCACATCCAACTCATTAAACACAAGACAAACACAGCTAGAATATTATTGCAGAAGTTTGACAATGGGAAGTGAGATTTTTGATTTCAAGGTGGCTGGTGTAAATCCACACGTTCTTTAAATGAAACATTGAAATCAGGCAGCAGTGCCATTAACAAGTTAGCAATGCTTCCCTCTTGTAGCATCCTTGTGGGTTTCAGTGAGACTGTTCATACAGTTGCCTAATTTTTATCGTGAATGGAGGGAGGAATCTGGATCTCAATTTAATTATCAGTTTGATTAAGTTTTTCATATCCTAAGCCTGGAGCACAGTCAGCACCTTAGCAAAAAAGTAATCATAACTAGGAAATTGCACAGGTTTTAAGAAGTAAAATAATAATTTTGAGGCTGTGGTTCAGCTTTGGAAACAAACTCACTTAATTCAGTGCTCCATCATCTATAGTTGGTGATTCATCCCAGTTCCTTTGTATTTGAACAAGGAATGCATGGAGTCACGTTCAATAAAATTTCACTTAACAAAATACATGATTTACAGTCAGAAATTGTCATGGCAAACTTAATTGAGTTGTACCTGTTTCATCTCCACTGGCTACGACTTTCAATTTAATTTTAAATCCTCTCCCTTCATGTAGGGAGCACTAGATGCCTGAGACTGAGAAAAATGTCCATATTTAAAAAAAAGTTGCTCTTAGGATTCATATATCTAAGAAAAAACAAAACAAAACAAAACAAAACCACCACTGGAAAAACTATTTTTTTGTCTGTGTTATCTAGTGCCAAAGGCTCTTCTCTGAACATGGGCTTGGAGATTTTCCTGGATACCATTTTATTTCACTTGCTTATGTTCTATGTTACAGTAAATCATGTTAAAAGCACATTGTTCCCTTTGAGATTAGCAGTAAGAATTGCAATGGGAACAAAATTTGAATCTGCTGGAGTTGAGCAGCTAAACACCAATAGTCTTGCTCTGGTGGGAGCAGGAATGAGTAGGAGACAGACCCATTGTCTGAGCAAAATTGCCCTGGTTCACTATCTAACAGCCAGTGAGCAAATACCTGCACACCTTGAAAATGCACCCCTTGAAAGTGCTGTTTGCCCTATGAAATTGAATGGAAGTTACACAAAAATTATTCAGCAGGAGAATTGACCAGGGGCCAGATTCTGCAGCAGTTGCTCCAAATTAATTGTCTATCACTCCAAAATCAGTAGGGATGAGAGGACAAAGCTTCATTTTAAAATTATTTTATTATTATGATACTTTAAGGTTAATTTCATATGTATGCTTACTTTTATAGGTCAGTCTAAGCAACAATCTACAGGCTTTATAACAATAGGATAACATTTTAGACACAATAATCAGTCAGTAATATTCAACATAAGCAAGAAGGCCTGGCCAGCTAAGATGTTGTTATACCATATTCCAAGAGAAGACTAAAAAACCAGAAGTTTTTAAATTGCCTTAACTCGGTGTTATTCAGTGTTGACATAACTTTGAGAATGTAGCTGCTCTTCTGTAAATGTTTAGTCTCTTGAATAACAAACATCCTTGAACACACAGAGCTTCAATTTAGAGATTCTCAAAACAAGCAATTGTGATTTATGACAGGGTTTAGGCTGTCTCTAAAACTGAATTCAGCTCAGTACCAGAAGATCCCATGGATTCCTGCACCACTGAAGACAAATTTGTCCTTTCCTCTAAACCAGTCCTTGCAATGGAGAAGTATTCTGAATTAGAGCTGAATATTATTTTTGTTTTTGTTGGAAAATCTTGCATGCACCAGAAAAACAGACAAGCAAAAATATCTGGGAATTTAGAATGAATTGGATTAGCACTGCACCCTCAGCTCTAAATTGGAAACAGTTATAGATTCTACTTTAACATTCCTGAAACAGAACATTTTGATTTTTAGGTTAGATTTATTAGGTGTTATAGATGCTATTCAGGTAAAAGAGACAGTCAAATCATGTCTTTTTTTTCTCTAACTCAATGATTAAGGCACATAATTTCCAAATTTTAAATTATTTAATAAAAGCTACAAACCATTTGACGATTTAACTTTTCTGAATGTCAACATTTCTCTACCCCAGCAAATAAGACAAATTCAAGAGTGTGTCCTCCCTCTGTCAGAAATATGTTGATGAGAACCACAATTAAGCTAGGCCTAAGTTATGAATTTGCAACATGATGTTGAATATCAGTGTGGATTTTTTGATATTGTACTGTTGTTTGCAATCTGTCAATTAGTCAAGAAATACATGGGGTCTTTATTATCTGCCCTTCTGAAATGGGATTTTCTTATCTTTGACATATCTTTTTCACTGTTTTGTTCAAATTGTTTGCTGGATTCAAGAGCCCTAGGTGGAATAAAAGGCAAAAAAGCAAATACAGACAATGCACATATAAAAAAGATCTTACAAAAATCAGATTTATACAACTCAGAAATTATTGGGAGTCGAGGTATGTGCTATTACAAAAGTCAACTAAAAAGAAATCATTGTCTTGGTTATATTGAATGTATTTCTGCTTTAACTATAACAGAAGATAACATGCTCTGTGGGGTTGCTTCAGTTTCATCTCCCACCTCTTTGATTATAAAGGTTCCTTTTCTTCTGCTCCACAGTTTCTCAATTGCTTCAGTCTGATGCTGACGGCAAGATTTTCATTCAAGAGCAAAAATGCTCTGGTGCAATCCTGTTGGGCTTCACACAACCGTATTACAATCAGACTGGAGTGCGCATTTCACTACTGTTTTGTGATCTTGCTCTATGTCTGGCTGAGAAAAAAAATCTTAATCGCTTTTGAGTAGACATGATCATAAATGCAGGTGCAAAATTATAATTTCATTGTTTCATGGATGTGAAGCTTAAAAGAATTACTCATGATCATGGAGGTTAACTTTATGGCATCAACTAAAGGAACAGCTCAGAAAGAGTTAAGTTAACAGAATATAAGTCTATTTAAAATGGACCGGTCTTTTAAGAAAATAAAGATGGTTTCCAATATGGCTATGAGTGCCAGCTGCAACCATTTCATTTTTTCTTCAATGTTCCTAAGTTTGAGTCTAAATACTCAGGATGGATACTACTATTTCCTTCTATTTTATACGGTGAATATTGTACTCAGAGTATGATTAACCCTTTATAGAAGAGGTATATCATCTGAGTGATATAAAGGAAACTTTTTACAGAAGTTTATGACTGATATACACTTAGCTAAGAAAGGAAATCCATTTAGACTTTCCACAGAGAAAAAAATGGAAGTACAGAAAATTATTTTTGCCTCCTGACAAGCAATAATACTGGAAAGAGTCCTAGGAAACCTATATGAATGTTTAGCGTAATCCTGATTGAATATCTAGTAGTCTTTTTCCATAATGGATTATGCAGTATTCCTCTGGAGTTAGCAAAATACAACATCTGTTTTGTTCTCTAATGCTCCTTTGGACAGTATATCATAATGAAATCTTAAGGTAAATGCAGTATTCACAGTTCCTGTATTTTGTAACACACCAAGTGAATGCCAGTGATCTATCCATCAAATCCTTCCTGAAACACTCGGAAAAACAAGACCTCTAATGACAATACCCTTTCACTCACTGTCGACTTACTGGACAAGAGATCTTGTAATCATTATCCCACACGTCATTCAAGAAAAAAAGAAAAAGACTGGATAAAGCTAAGTATTTCAATGCCATTGCCTGTATTTATGTTTTGTTGTTTTGCCATACTGTCATACTGTTAGCTTTTATAGCACACTTGTCCTCCACACAGTACTTTATACAAGAGGTGAATAGTTTTATTCCACTTTTGCAGTAAGATGAGGGAAAGGACAGAGAAGCGATTTGCTCAAGGCTATTTCTCACATCACAAGAAGTGAGGAGATGTGCCCCTGTGCTTTCCAAATGCTATCCTTTAGCCAGTACTTTCCCGCTATAACACATGACTCACTGTAGTGTTCTACTCCATTGGTCAATTGTTCCTAGTGAAGTCAAATGCAAAACTCCTATTGCCTACAGGGAAAAAACAAAAAAAAACCCACCAGACAAAACCCGAGATTCTTTACCTTTAAGATGTCTTCAAAGAGTTCTACCTATCTTGCTTAGGTTGTTATTTGGCTCCATCTTTGAAGTTTCTGAGTTCATGAAACTTGCTAAAAGAAATAATTTTTTTCTCCACAACATTTTACTGAGATGAAGTGCCATAGCTTAATTTTACAATGAAAAGCAATTCCTATCGAATTCAGTAGATTTGCCTATGATCTACCAGGAAGGCTTAGTAAGACTGAGAACTGGAATAGAGCTCACCATTCCAAACCACTGAAACATCCTTCCTAATAAATTTTGCTTCGCTTAGCAGAGCTCTTAGCTTTTTCTTTAATGGAAGTTCGGGCTTTGCATGATAGGTCAAAGACTGCTGGATTTTTTTAAATTATTATTATTTACATACTTTTTAAATGCCTGGAAGACATCCAGGAACTGTCAGAAATCTTGGGACTACAGGTTGAAAACACTGACCTCACCTCATGACATTCTTGAACCATGACTTTCCTCAAAAGAAAAGCATTCCTTCCCAGTGATGCTGACTGTCATAGATGGTGTTGAAGAAATACAGCTGGTAGATTAAAAAATACAACTTGTAAATTGTATTTGTAAAAAAAACCCTCTTTTTGATATTGTTCAATGTTATGACAGGTGCCAATGGCTACAACCTACAGTTAGGGAGGTTCAACTTTGATATCAGGAAAAGCTTTTCCAATGGGAGAGTTGTGCAGTCCTGGAAGAGATTTCCCAGAGATTCTGTGGAGTCTTTATCCTTGGAATTTTTTCAAGATTTGGCTACGCAGAGCCACAGCTGACCTGATCTAGTGTTGGCAATGGATCTGCCTCAAGTTGGAGTTTAAGGTATATGACCTCTATTTCTATGATTCCACGAAGAGCAAAATTAATTCTTTATTTTTGTAGCATACTTGTATTTGACTTCCTTCAAAATGTTTGAAAACGTTTGTTCTATGAAGAAGCAATAATTGGGTACTTTAGAGTGTTAAAATATATGCTAAACTAGTGTTCCACAAAAAACTGAGCAATTGATTCAGCAATCTTACAAGAACAATGAGGAGTATCAATTAAAATATGAACCGTAAATATTCAATATTAACAGGCTTTAACTTGGGAAGCAAGTCTACTCTCATTAAGGTCTGCATTATGGTTCTTATTGACTTCACTACTGGCACTCAACTAAGGCATAACAGCTGAAGACATGCACAGCCACCCTAAATGGCCATGCGGGTCACAGTATTTGCCCTCTGAGCACACGGGAGAAGCATATTTAATTATTTGCTGAGAATGGAGCTGTGCTCTCTGGTGAATCATTAACTGACTGTGGGACATAGGCAACAAAAGCCTACCATGGAACAGTGCTTACAGAAGTGAGAGACCTACCTGTAAGCACGGCACTCAATGAGCCAGCCGGGGTACACTGCAGCTTTGCTTGTGCCAAAGGCATAAAAATACTCATCCGTTTGTTTTAAGAGGATGTAACTGTATTTTTTTGATCCTTGCATATGTTGAAGCTGTAATTCGGGCAATAAGGAAATACCATGTAATTATATTAGTTTTTATATGATCTTTTTTGCAGTTTATCAAATCCCACTAGTGGCCCAATCATACACATCCAGAGTCTATCCGCTATATCTCTAAATTAACTCAGTTTACATACTGCTCCCATAAAGCTTTATCAGGCAGCGTTTATTTATGAAAACACAGCTAAATGGCTAAATGTCAGTGGCACTGCAATTACTTTTCAAAATGTATTTGAAGCTGTTTAGAGTGATATTCTCCTGCACTTGGTAGGTCATTCTTGCTCAGCAGGCACATAAACCAAGGTTTAACTTAACATACTGAAGTCACACTGCATAACATTTAAAAAGAGGAAGAACAACGAGCCTTTTAGCCCAGGCCAAATAATGATTTTAAGCATTGCAGCATCTAACTTTTAGCTCCCAAGCTTGCAATGAAATGAATTGCAGAGTTGCCTGCAGCATGAGAACTGAATCGCAGTTCAGCTCTTCACACAGGGTGAAAATTGACAGTCTGGAAGTCATATACAGGAACCATCTACTAAGTGTAGGTGAACACTGAGAACAAGGATGTAGCTGCATTCCTGTCCATCCTCATGCCTAGGTGTTTGAGTTAAGCCCTAAGGTAATAAAAACGACAGATTGTTAGCAACATTATGGCAAAATAAATCTTCAGCTGTTTCCTATATGGAGAAAGTTTATGACTTCAACTGCATAGATTATTTTGACATGAACCTCTCAATTAATTATGTTATGTCGTATTGGCAGCAGCACTAACATCAAAGAATTCAAATTTGGTTTTTTGAAAACAAGTCACTGAAGCCTGAAACACAGTAGATAGATGGAGGCTTTCATGCACAGAAACCCCTTGTACCTATTCTCCGACAGGTGACTAAATGAGTCTGGGAGCCACATGAAATCAACTGAACTCCATATTGCAATATATTTAACCCTGACCCCGATGTTTCTACTTATATGCTTAATATCAAGCAATCCCCATCTTCTTTAACTAAATAACAGAGAGCATAAATCTTCTGTGCTGAGACTGAGGGTGGTTTCTGAAAGACAGAAATCTCAGTGAGACTAGGGTTGTATAGTTTCATCAGTCTTGTCCACTGAGTTAAGGTAAAATATTAATGAGGCTTTTCCAAGCCTCTTGCATCCCTTTGAGTCTCTGGTGCATCCCTTGGGTTCCCTGTATCCTTTGGCTTTGGCATCTTTTTCTGCCCATTGAATGCCTTTATTGAGGGAAGAGTAGCTTGAACTAATTATATTTAGGAACAGCTTAAGACGTGATATCCAGACACTCATTTTCCATAATATATTTATATAGCCAATCATGCTTACATAAGTATTAAGTACTTCATCACTAGACAGTAACAGAATAAAAAGGAGGATCTTGGGAATATGGATAGAAAATCAGAATTCCCCAGGTCCTAACTGAGAAACCTAAACACTGGCCCTAGACATTGATTTGTTTTTACTATCTCCCTCCCCTTGAAAATTTTGGGAAGATGTGATTGAAATTACCCTCCTGTCAGCTGCAGGAGGTCTTTATTTCCCCCTCTTTGTCTCTCTCTTGCTAGAAAAATCTAGACTATTATGTAAAACAGATATTCTAAAAGACTTTTGTAGACAAGACCTACCCCTTTCATCTCTCTCCTCTCTCTCTCTCTCTCCCTCTCTCTCTACCTTTATCTCTATCTCTATCATCTCTATGTATCTCTATCTCTATCTCTATCTCTATCTCTATCTCTATCTCTATCTATCTCTATCATCTCTATCATCTCATCTCTATCTTTATAATATGTTTGTAGATAATTATTGCAGTATCAGTTAGTTCTGGTAAAAGCAGTGGTTTGCAAAACTACTTTGTAAGGTTAAGATTGGCTGTGGTAGTGCTGAAAGTCTTTAATATTAAATATTTAATATTTAATAAATAAGACCAGTTGTTCTCTGGGTATCCAGGCCCCTAAGCTGGAAGACAGGGATGGGGAGTGGAATGAAGCATCCATAGTCCAAGAGGAAATGGTTAGCAACCGATACACCACTTGGACACACACAAGTCTATAGGACCGGATGGGATGCACCGAAGGATACTGAGGGAGCTGGCAGAAGTGCTCACCAAACCACTTTCCATCATTTATCAGGAGTCCTGGTTAACCGGAAGGTTCCAGGTGACTGGAGGTTAGCAGATCATCTCGAATGCACATACAGAACAACCAGGCAATCAGGCCTGGTCAGCATGGGTTTATAAAAGACAAGTCTTGCTTGACTAACCTGATCTCCTTCTATAACAAGGTGACCTGCTCAGTGGATGAGGGAAAGGCTGTGGATGTTGTTTACCTGGACTTCACTAAAGCCTTTGACACGGTTCCCCACAGCATTCTGCTGGACAAACTGGCTGCTCATGGCTAGGATGGGTATACTCTTAGCTGGGTAAAAAACTGACTGGATGGCTGAGCCCAAAGAGTGGTGGTGAATGGAGTTAAATCAAATTGGTGGCTGGTCACAAGTGGTGTTCCCCAGGGCTCAGCTTTGGGGCCTGTTTTTAATATCTTTATCAATGACCTGGATGAGGGGATCAAGTTCAACCTCAGTAAGTTTGCAGACGATACCAAGTTAGGTGCGAGTGTTGACTTGCTTGAAGGTAGGATGGACTTACAGAGGTGTCTGGACAGGCTGGATTGATGGGCTGAGGCAATGATATGAAGTTCAACACGGCCAAGTGCCAGGTCCCGCACTTGGGTCTCAGCAACACCATGCAGTGCTTGGGGAAGAGTGGCTGGAAAGCTGCCTGGCAGAAAAGGACCTGGAGTGTTGGTCGACATCCGGCTGAATATGAGCCAGCAGTGTGCCCAGGTGGCCAAGAAGGCCAGCAGCATCCTGGCCTGTATCAGAAATAGTGTGGCCAAGCAGGACTAGGGAAGTGAGTGTCCCCCTGTACTCGACACTGGTGAGGCCCCACCTCAAATACTGTGTCCACTTTTGGGCCCCTCACTACAAGAAAGGCATTGAGGTGCTGGAGCGTGTCCAGAGAAGGGCAACCAAGCTGGTGAAGGGCCTAGAGCACAAGTCTTATGAGGAGCAGCTGAGGGAACAGGGGTTGTTTAGCCTGGAGAAAAGGAGGCTGAGGGGAGACCTTATCAGTCTCTCTACAACTACCTGAAAGGAGGCTGTAGAGAGGTGGGGGTTGGTCCCTTTTCCCAAGCAACAAGTGATAAGACAAGAGGAAACTGCCTCAAATTGTGCCAGGGGAGATTTAGATTGGATCTTAGGAAAAATTTCTTCACCAAAAGCATTGGAACAGATTGCCCAGGGAAGTGGTGGAGTCACCATCCCTGGAGGTATTTAAAAGATGTGTAAATGTGGTGCTGAGGAACATGGTTTAGTGGTGGACTTGGCGGTGCTAGGTTAATGGTTGAACTTGATGATCTTACAGGTCTTTTCCAGCCTAAGCATTTCTATGATTCTGTGAAAGTTTTTTCTATGTATTTCTAAATTTAGATAGCTGCTTTAGAAGAGGTGTTTTAAAGTACAGTTTTGGATTTGAGCTCCATTGCTTCAAATACTCAAATTGCTTTTATCTTCTGAACCAACATGACCTATCCAAGGTGATCCAAGAAAGCCCGGAGGAACAGTCGCTGTGTGCGCAGTGCCAGTGCTGGCAGAGCCGGAGGGCGAGTCGTGGCAGTGCGGACAGGGCACGGGTGCTCGGTGTGAGGCTGGTGTCTGACCCACAGCAGGTCTAAATTCAGCAGCCTCTGAGTACCATTCGTTATTCGACCCTGAATCATTTTGCTTTTTCTTAAAAAACAAAAGCTTTTATTCCTTGTAGAGGCAATGCTAACTGCTCAGTCACCTGGGCTGAGTCTTTTTTTCTACATCTTTAGATTAATCAATACTTTATATGACACAGATTATCGAATATTTCTTGTGGTAATGGAAAGCTGAAAGACAGCAGGCAAATAAATAGTGAATTAATTGCACAGCCGTGTCTTGAAATAACAAGATTTTTTGCTGTTAGCCAAGAGTTGCTCCTAAGGTGTCCAATTCGGCTTATTTTATTCACATTTGATAACTTTTTCTCATCCCGGTACTGGAAGTCACAAGAGGATTTCCAGGACAAATTCAGGCATAAAGGTCTATCAAAAAGGGTATCAGAACAGGCTGTTGAGGAGACAAGATTTTACTTTAACAAACTCATGAAGTAAATATGTAAGTAAATGTTTTTAATAAAGAACTATTTTTAAAGTGCCTAATAGCATAGTAAAAGTGGCTTAATAAAACTGCTCAGACAGACTTGACATTTATAGGGCTTTTCTGTGGAGTGATATATAAATAACTGTCTTAACTAAGATCATCAACCAAATACATTTGCACTTCTTTGCACCTGCAAGCTAGCCATGTGAAAGAACAGATAAAAATAGATGATCTCTTTCAATTTATTAAAAAAAAAGAAATTAGATGCTCATTTTTTCCACAGACCTAGTGCTTAAATCCACACCAGGAAAACAAACTAGGACATTAATATTTAACATATACATTTAAATGTTCTCAGTATTAATCACATTTATATTTTAAAATGTGAGAAGTGCAGGGTTTATGGTGTTGAACTGATATTCAGACATCCAGTATCGTTTCATGGGACTTTCCACCTGCAAAGACCCCAGAGTGCTTTCTAAGATGTGAAGTTGATGCAACTTGCATCCCATCGCTTGTCCACCCCACCTTGACAGGGTGTGTAGGTGTGCAACACTACTGACCTCAGCCGTCTCTGCTGGATTCAAGGAGGTAACGTTAACACATTGGACAAGGTGGACATTTGGGACGGGAAAACAGCAGAGCAAAACAGGCCTTGGTATGCTGAAGTCTTTCTGGGTAGCACCAGGCACTAAACTCAGGCGTGTGTCCCATGTGTCTGCAAGATAAACCTGCCAGAAATAAATCATTAATTTATTCATCCCTATGTAAAGCACTCCAATCTTCCCACGACATAAAGTGAGAACTGCACCAGGGTATCATTCAGTAAAACACTTAAGTATATGCTTAAGTCTATATTATACCAAAGCTGCCTATAAAACCCCCATGTAATGTGCCGAATGGAAATGAACCGTCCTAACATCTTAAAGAGGTCACTTTTAACCTTCTGTCCACAATATAAATTATCAGAGAAGATATTTTATGCAGCTCCTAACTAGGTCAGCTATTTCTGTTTTTCAGTCTGTGTGGTTAGATCTATATTTTCCTTCAGCTTTATTCATTAGCCACAAATTTTAGTAAAAAAACTGCATTTTTTCATTTAAACTGTCATAAGACAGTTACAGTGACGTGTCTTAGAGTCCCATGACCCAGAACATGGTGTTCTTTCTATTAAAGAATATATAACTGTCCTAATTAAAAAAAAAAAAAAATCTAATATTAATTTTCTTGCAGGCATCATAAACAGTAGGGTACTGTCAAATATACTTTTCATATCTCTGAACTTCTCATAACCTAGCTACACGGTGAATTACCTGAAACCAAAATGCATCTCTGCATGATCTAAATAACAAAAAATGACAAATATATAATAGATATTTCCTCAGCTCTTAACGTTTTATTACCCTTTATTGAATAGTTTAAAATGCGAAAAATTTTGCATGAGTTTTCACACAAAACCTATTGACTATTTTAAACGAAACCTGTAATTTCTTAGCTGAAGAACTGGCCCATTTGGACCAAATATGACTTCATTTTTCTACTGTCTTCATTGTTCTCACACATTTAGCAAACGAGTAAATTGCAGAATTGCAAACAGGTTATTTTTCTTTCTCTTTGAAGTTTAAAGTCGGATGCTATCAGGATTTGAGAACAGAGAGTCTACTAAGATTTGGTAATATATTTTATATTCATGCAATTATATGTTAAAGAGAGAGCAGTCACAAAGAATAACCATATGGAAACAGAAGCAGACCTCATGCTCCAGCATTTATTTATTTATTGATAATCAAAGCAAATTAATGATAAAGAACATTTTTTCAGTACAGAGATAAACTAAAGTACCTGATAATATGATCAGAGGAATTGTTCTTCAAATGTTGCATTTAGCATGGGATTCAATATTGTACAAGAATGTAAGCAGCATGACATTGATGTGAGCCAAAATATATATTCCCTGAAACTCTTCAATTATTTAGTATTATTTAGTAGTTAGAATCAACATTTTCCAGACATCAGGATTTATTGCTCATTCTTTATGACTGTATTTTACTATAACCTTTATTTATTGCAAACAACCTCAGTAGCATTATTATTGTTACTGGGGAAGATATCGGAGTTCACAAGGCTTGTGGGTCCAGTTCCCTGCCTTTTGCAGTGATTTGCTGTGGGGACATAAGTGTGTGTGCCACATATGGAAGATGGGAAACTCACAAAGCTTTTTTGAGAGGTGACGGCATAGGTGTTTTTGAACTCAAAAGGCAAAGCCAAGGTCAGATATTAAACTGTTATTGAACGTGAAATGAGCAACTTAATGAATGCACTGAATGAAGAGAAAGGAATTATATAATTGTAATTTAGTGTTTTCATTCACATACCTATGATTTTATTACCATGTGTCAGCTTTTTCTGAAAATCTCTACCATCACTAAAGGCAGAGCTTTTCTCAATTATACAACTTTAAAGTAAAAAGTGTTAGTCAAAACCATTATGTTTGCCAGGAAAATGTCGCTGTTGCCTGAGAATGTTAGAAGCAAAACATTTTTGCTCTCATCTGCATTTGTCCTGTTGCTAGCCAGCAACAGCTTTTCAAGTGTGTCTTTCAAAACACTCTCCAATCATTTCTCCCCATCTGAGGAGATAATGCAGCAAAAAAGAGATTGCATTTGTCTTTACTTAGTTTTCCACTCCACAATTTTCCGAGAGATTGAAACTTAGAAATTGGAAAAATGTTCACGTCAAGACAAAGGGAAAAACCCGACTCTTTGTTTTCATTAATATTATAATACATATTTCAAAAGCAAGAAACAATGAAGGGAAAAAATTAGAAAAAGGACAATGTAAAAATAAAAAGTTTCTTTTTTGAATAACTTTCATTTTTCAATTCTGAGTTGTTGGAATATCCTTCTGTGATTCACTTTTGATTAATTCTTAAGAAAAGCTTTTTTCTTAATAATAATAATAATAATAATAATAATAATAATAATAATAATAAAGAAGTACTGGATAGCATCTGCAAAATATTCTTCATCCTCTAAGAGGTCAAAAATGTATTATTTAAAATGTCACTGATTTAACAATCAACAAAGCTAGAGAATACACCTCTCCACCATTTTTAATCTTCAGCAGAACAATTCCATAATGCCAAGAAATCTATCCTAATCTGATACCAGAGATGTGAAAGCCAGAAGTCAAGGTATGGAACATTTTGGAATGGACCCAAGTACAGAAAAGAGAGATTGCCATATAAAATATAAGGAAATGAAGGACATTCGTTTGTCATTTGATATAGTTTTTTTATCTGTACTGGCAGCTTGAAGACTGAAACTGCTTATCCTGGGTTTAGTTGTGAAGATTGTAACTTGAAAGGGAAAAATGCACACAGATCTGATATGAATGGCTCTATAGATCTTGTTTGCTTTGTTCTTTTCTTAAAATCATAAAATAATTTGGGTTGGAAGGGACCTTTAAAGGTCATCTAGTCCAACCCCCCTGCAATGAGCAGGGACATCTTCAACTAGATCAGGTTGCTCAGAGCCCCCTCCAACCTGACCTTGAATGTTCCCAGGGATGGGACATCTATCACCTCTCTGGGAAACCTGTGCCAGTGTTTCACCACCCTCATAGTAAAAAATTTCTTCCTTCTCTATAGTCTAAATCTACCCTTGTGTAGCTTTACTGCCTGTTCTGAAGTCTAGAAAACAGAAAACTCAGTCAGTCATGATCTTTCTTCAACATATGGTGATTTTCCTATTATTATATAATTTGTTTTCTTGCCCTATACATTTACCTTTTTTATTCATTTAGATTTATGGTTCCTTTTTTACTAAACAAATTAATACATGATTTGAATTATTAAATTTTCTGCTTACTATAAAACAGATGGGATAAAATTAAAGCATGTCTCTGAGTGCCTATATAGTGTGTCCCTTCTGCTAGATTGGAAAAATACTACATTTCTGCCAGCTGTTAATCTTTTTTAACAGTAAACAACAAATTCTGCAAGTGACTGTTGAGCTGCATTATGGCATGCAATATGCATTTGAAATCTACATTCAGTTTTTTCTAATTTGAAACATGCCAAAGGGAAGATGACATGATGAATGAATGTGGCAATACAAGTTTCCTGTGGCAAGGGGGTTGGAACTAGATGATTTTTAAGGTCCTTCCAGTCTAAACCATTCTATGATTCTATGATTCTATAAGTTTCCCAATACACTTTATGCAATATATATCCCCTCTTTGAAATTCAGTATTGGCCAGATAGCCAAGGCAATGTTTTTTTCAGGCAGACTTAATTTCCCTGTATACTTTTCTGAAATGAAACTTTTCTGGGAAAAAAATAGAACCTTCATTCTTTCCCCAAGAAAAGTTCCCACAATTCAAATAAGTGACTGGACAGAAAAAATGTCATGCGACCCCTCACCATGTGGTCTTAGAAACAAGTCGGTAATGTCTGTGGGAGAAATAACAGGACTAGGGTTCATTTGCTTTGTGTCATTTTTCTCCAGAAGTCTCCTTTTCCTGCCTTCACCACGTACCAGCTTTGCCCTCTCCATCCAGTCCGGTATTCCTGCTCCTTCTTTACACACTGTAGTTCTTCCAGACCAGTTGTTTAGTTTGTAAGGTCCTTGGACCCAGGACGAGGTGGTAGTCTGTGTTGGTGCAGAGCTAACACATTTCATGGTTGGGGCTCGAATTATGTTGAGATTTTTGGATTACATTACCAACAGTCACTGGGCAGCACAAAGAGCATGGGGGAAAAAGGCAGTTGGCTGGATGGGATGCATTGCATGGAATCATTATCTTTAAGTGTAGAGGCTAATAATTCTTTATACTCAAAGAACTGCCGTAAGAGTGATAAGGAAGAAGCAGAACTATACTGTGTATCTATCGGATCTTCCTCATTTTCTGCTTTATCATCACTAGTTATGGCTTTTAGAAATGTTGACGGTAGACACAGGAGGTGGTAAAAAATCAAAAAGAGAATGTGTTGTAAATGTAGTTGAAGTTAAAAGCTTACATTTAAAGAGAATTAGGTTTTTCACAAATAATATGGGTGGTTTTGCTAACATTTTGGCATAAATAGCCCATCCTGTTGTTTTGGTACCTTTCTGAGCTCTGTTAGGAAGACAAAGTATGAAACTGAATTATTTATGGGTATATATCTTCATGGGTACATTTACTGAATTGCTTGTTTTTCTAAACTTTATTTTCAGCCTTTGAAGAGCAGTTGGGCTGGGGCTGGGGGGGAAGGGGGGAGCAGGGGTGTTGTAGCTTTTAAGATTTAGACAGCGCTGAGTAATGTTTTTTTTTTTTTTTTTTCCCATGACACTAGAGGTCAGCAGCACAAAATACAAAATACATGAAAACAGACCTCCAAGAGTGCCAAAAAATACTTTTGCAAATAAAACCTATGCAAGCCTCTGATATCATCCTGGTGAGCTAAAAGATACAGTTATTTTCCTAAAATTTGAAACCTATACTTTGTACTTAGACGGTTAGCAGTGACACCAGGAAAACAGGATTTCATGGGCAACGACTGGACAGTAGAATTTTGTTCTGTCTCACATTAATGCAAGACAATTAGTGCTAATGAAATTGCACCTGACCTGTTAGTTGCTATGAACTTGATCTAGTGCAGATGTCTGAACACTAAACATTTGGGATACTGAAAACAATATCCTGTTTAAAATGAGAACAAGGGGTAAGGGGAAAAATTACATGAGTTCCAAATAGTTTTGCACAACCTTATTTTTGAAAAATCAACTAGCAAACACCATGGGGAGAAATCTTTTAATTAATGCTCTGCTGTAGATAATTAATTTTACCAAAGACATAGGGGATGAGATGAGGTAATACGTTTTTAATGATGATAACTGAATTTTCCATAGATTTCTTTCCTAAAATGTTAATCTGTTTTGATTATTATCCAAGACAAAGACTTATTTTGATCTAAAGTTCCTTCATCCCATTTCCTCAATGGTAGCAAGAAGATGAAAAATTGTTCTAGAGATTTCAAGATATGTTGAAAGGATTTTACATACTTTTAACTTCATGAATTTAGTCCATTACTCAGGCAGTATGCCATGCTTGGCTGCAAAATATAGTTCAGCACAAAATAAAAGACTGTTTGAATTTTGCATCAGTAGTGAGAAGAATGCAAATTTATCAGGTAATTACAATCCTTTAATCACTGAATGATTGTTGTTATTTCACTGAAAAGTAGATGGCAGAGTTTTCATTCAGCTGCATACATTATTTGTGCATTACATAAGATATAGAAATGCACAGGACTACAAATACACTGCTTTTACATGATTTACAGCCCTCTAATTTTTGTATTAATTAACATGTCAAAAATATGCTATCTATGTTTTTGGTTCAATAAAAAATATTCATTATTACTACTTTTACTAAAAAAATAAAATTTAAAAAAATCAGGTTTATCTGCACTGTTGTTCATTTCTCTTTTCTTTTTTTCTTTAAACCCTGAATATAAAATAATATTTACTGACTACTCTGAACTCTTCCTACAAAACTTAAGGGTTTTTTTCACCTCTTTGGACTGTATTTAATTTAAGGCATTCATATCATATCTTAAACTGCCATGAAAAGTCCTGCAATGGTTAAGATAGGTCATGGTGCGTGAGACCTAAGCAGTCAGTCTCTGGATTGAAAGGACTAAACCTCATCTGCATGGGGTAAACAACCAGCTCTGTTAGGGCAAAGGCATAAATCTCAGTGGAAGACCTAACCCATAAAAGGTATCAGAGAGTCCCACTCTATTAGCTTACTTTAAAGCACGCCGTAATATATCTTCACTCTGCAGTGACATGAGATTAAGTAATAGCAGAAAGGGGAGGCTCACAGCTCTGTAAATAGATTCTCTCCTGAAAGCCTGTTCACCCAAGGTGAACTTCTGGCCTCGTTGAAAGTGGTGGCAGAATTCCCATCAACCTTATCTGTAGTGGGGAAGGGTTTGAAAAATGTTCACTTGTTGGTGAATTCCGTGAAGCTGCGTTTATCCCACAACAGATTCACTACCAGCACTTTCAGCATCACATTCATTAGACTTGGAACTTGTTTCAACGCTGAAATTGCTGCACTTAAATTAAATTGCTGTTTAATTATGATTAAACGAGGGCAGCTCCCCTACCATTGATTCCATTTAATGAAACTTAAGCAAGTGTAGCTTGGTCCTATATCAGAAAAAGGGGTAAAGCACACTAGCATAAGGCACCTTTATAGGGATTTTGCACCTACATTTTATGTGTTTGTGTATCAGGACACAGACAGAGTGGAACTGGAACTGGAATTTGACTTTTTGGTAGAAGATAATATCTTTCAGCAAAATATTTATACCAATATGAAAACTGTGATGGTCAGGTTAGACAAGAAATGGGAGCATTTAGGCACGTACCTAGCCAGTTGCTAAGCTTAAAACAAGGCTAAAAAATTGCAAGCTGGCTGTAGTGTATTTGCAAGGAACCCTTCGGAGGTTTGAATGATGTCACTGGGATGTTTTGAAGGCAGCAAGTTTATATAGTCATAGAATCAAAGAATGGTTTAGGTTGGAAGGGACCTTAAAAATCATCGAGTTCCAACCTCCCTGCCATGGGCAAGGACACCTCCTACTAGACCAGGTTGCTCAAAGTCGCATCAAACCTGGCTTTGAACACTTCCATAGATGGGGCATCCACAACTTCCCTGGGCAACCTGTTCCAGTGTCTCACCACCCTCAGAGTGAAAAATTTCTCCCTGATACCTATTCTAAATCTCCCCTCTTCCAGTGTGAAGCCATTACCCCTCATCCTATCACTACAAGCCCTTGTAAAAAGTCCCTCTCCAGCTTTCTTGTAGGCCCCTTTCAGATACTGGAAGGCTGCTCTAAGTTCTCCCCGGAGCCTTCTCTTCTCCAGGCTGAACAATCCAAACTCTCTCAGCCTGTCCTCATAGCAGAGGTGCTCTAATCCTCTGATTGTCTTTGTGGACCTCCTCTGGACCTGCTCCAACAGGTCCATGTCTTTCTTATGCTGGGGGCTCCAGAGATGGACACAGTATTCCAGGTGGGGTCTCACAGGAGCAGAGTAGAGAGGCAGAATCACCTCCCTTGACCTGCTGGCCACGCTTCTTTTGATGCAGCCCAGGATGTGGTTGGCATTCTGGGCTGCGAGCACACATTGCTGGCTCATGTTGTGCTTCTTATCCATCAACACCCCGAAGTCCTTCTCCTCAGGGCTGCTCTCAATCCATTCTCTGCCCAGCCTGTATCTGTGTTTGGGATTGCCCTGACCCACATGCAGAACCTTGCACTTGGTCTTGTTGAACTTCATGAGGTCGGCACAGGCGTATCCGTCAAGCCTGTCCAGGTTGCTCTGGATGGCATCCCTTCCCTCCAGCGCATTGACCGCTCCACACATCTTGGTGTCCTTGGCGAACTTGCTGAAGGTACATAGTCAGTCCTTTCCTCTCCTGGTGACTGGGTGGAAAACATGCTCCAGAAGTGATGGGAATTTTAAAGGCTACAGAAACTTTAAAGTCAATGGTCTGAATCCTCTGCAATGTGTTCTGGCTGCCCGTGGTCGCACGGTGCCATGCGTAAGCTGTCTGCCTTCCCAGGGAGGCAGAGGGCAGGAGGAAAGCCAAAAGTTCAGTAGCAAGGGAAAAAATTCATCGCAGTGCAGACAGACTGTGCCACCCGTTCAGTCCTCAAACCAAATCTCCAGTGGTGCATATGCTTGCAGCCAGGTGACTTTTGAGGTAATGTGAGACTTTACTCAGCGTCACAGAGGCAAAAAAGGCAAAAGAAAAATTCTTAGTAAAATAATCAGAATATCCATAATTGCTACGAGCAGGAAAAGAAAGAGTCTCAGAGGCTCTGTGAGCTGCTCAAACATCACCTAGGATCTAGTTAACAGACCTTACAAATAAAAAATTATATAAACAAAACGGCCTTTGCACCTAATGGAAGCATCTGGCTAGGTGGAATCCTGGCTTTATCCAAATTATTATAAATTATGTTGCAAACTGTGGTTTCAGTAATCTTTTAACTAAGATTTTACCCTATAACTAATGTGTGAAGGCAATCACAGCAGCATCTGGTTGGTCAAACATGCCTTTTAAATTACACTTTTCTTAAAGAGTATCTGAATTGAAAGAGAATAAGGATCGGAAAATACAAAGATTGAAACAAAAAATATCACCTTTTAAGTAAAAAGTTTTGCAATACCCAGCTCATAGCTCTAAAATAGTGACCCAAAAATGGGTAAATTATAATTTTTCAATTCTAACCAATTAAGACCAGTGGTGACCTTGGTCTTAATAAGATGGTTAAGATGGTTAAATAGATGGTTAAATAGATGGTTAAGATGATCATTGGTCATTTGGAAATCCTAGCGGTGTAATTCTGCCAAACAGTCTATTTCCATGAACAATAATATATCCTCATTAATACTTGAATTACCTGACAAAGCTAAAAGCTAGGACTAGAAATCAGAAAGTGATATCTCAACACCTTCATTATTATGTCAGAGAGGAAGTCAACAGTTCCTAAACATTTTATACTAAGTGACTGCATGCATGGTTAATTGCTTTTCTACCTGCAAATGAGAACTGTTAAAGAATATATTAATGCCTTTTTACTCATGTAGCTCATCTTTACTATTTGTCATAGACAACTTACAGAGGTGTTGAGATTAGACACATCTGCAATAGATGCTGCATTAACATATTAAAAGCTGGATTCTCTCTTTTTGCTTAATGCAAGACAGCTTGTTAATTTTCAGGATTCTCTGAAGTATGTGTTTGTTGATTCATTTATATTCTGACATATTGGTACCTTACTATTGAGCTGTTATATATTGTCAGTGCAAATTTAACTAGTGTTTTAAAAAGAAAAAGCCAATACAACTCCATATCAGAAAAAGCTGAAGTTTTCCATTTTCAATTTTTGTATATTCATCACAGAGGTACAGTTGTCACAAAAAACAGTATGTATGTATAAAACCAATATGTATGTATAAAAACAACAACAAAACAGGAGGTTATGGTTCACATTGCTATGAAGGCTTAGACAGAAGAAGGAGTAAATCATAAACATGATTAGTGGTATGACCTCAGTTTTCACCTTGAGTGTCAAACTGACACTTATTTCCCATTAATTATGTGGAAAGTCAAAAGCATAATACAGAAGACACATTAAGAAAGACATTTTAAAGACATCAAATAGCTGTTTGGAGCTCTGTGTCATGCCAAAACATTGAACTGCATTGTATCTAAGAAAAGGAAAATGAATATTTTTTACTACCGAAAAACTACCATAGAAAAAATACAAAGGAAGACAGTCTTCAGTCATCCTATTTTTTTATAATTTTTTAATTATTATTTCATCTTATGTTTGCATATATGTAGCTTTTTGTATAAATGTGTATACACAGCTATAATTCATACGTATATTTCTGTACTTTCTTATAAAACCATATACATATCTGATGAAAAGTAAAGTCAATGTAAATTTTAAGGCACTGCACTTGTGCCAGTTGTTTGACTAAAAGTACACAATGTTTATTGTTATTACTTACAAATTGAGAATAGCATGTTGTTAGGATGTGCATTCCCTGTCCCTAGAAACATGTAATAAAAATAGATTTACAAACAGAGAAATGTGCAAAAGAAAATAATGGTAAATTTTGAAAAACATGGCTGTTGTGAATTAGATTTTTCTTTTTTTTTTTCAGAAAAAGAAAAAAAACACCAGGTAGTATAGATATAGCAAGTAAGTAACGTTCCCCTACATTGCACAGATACTCCCCCTGATCATTCTTCCCTTAGGAAGTGAGTTGAAAAGACGATTTAGTGGCTTTTGTAGTGCAGATAATTATACTACAAAAATGGATCACGTATAAGTGTTTAACACAGATTTGTAGCAGCAGGAATTCCAAGAATATCTGATGAACAGTCCCAGTGATTTTACTAGTATTTGTTCATAAATCATTGAAGAACTTCTCTAGGTATGTCCATATGATAACACAAAACATGGTAAACTTATGTTAGCAATTATAAGACAATATCAGATCAGGTTTGTGTTATAGCATAGAGTTTTAATAGGAATTACTCCCTTAAAATTCAGTTTTTGCTTAATGCATTTTAGATAGTTCAAGCAAATCTTTTCTTTTTTAGCAAATATAAAATCAATTATAGTTGTATGGGTGACTATTCAGGAAATGAACGTGCAATTTTTTATTTTGAGGGACATAAAATTTTAATGATGGCTAAGACTTTCTTAGTACTGACTGGGTGACTAACAGAAACCTACACTGCAAAATAAAGCAGATTTGGTAGATATGCTAAAATATTGGTCCATATGTTGAAAAGATAAAAAAGTAAGAAGTGCTGAGTGGTTCTAGCTTTGTTCTCAGAATGATGACTATCTGTGTCATAGTCATCACTATAGCTAGTGATTAATCTATACCATATGATGAAATCAAGGTCATGATAAGTTATTGTTAAGCATTAATTCAATTCTTAGCATTAAGAATGCAGCTATATTTAGCCTGTTCTATAAATATTACCCTTAGCTAACTTTCTTCAGAGCTTTCTGTAGCCATCCCTTGCAATATACATTAGTTGAAAAATTATCCATGTATCAGGGAAGAAATTCTACAGCAGGGAGAAATCTAGTCGTTTTTGATATCCCATCGTGAGAAAACAGAAGAGAAACTTTAATGAAGAACTTCAATGAAATCTTCCTAAACAAGCTACCAGCATGTAAACCTCTCTGATTGCATGCTGCAGAGAGTTTAAGGCACTAAATGGACAGTTTCAGTAACTGTCCTCTAATTTCACTACTTTTACTACTTAATGAAGTCATAAAAATGTGTTTTCCATCTAGATGAGTGAAATTCGCTTTTTTGGCCAATAGTTATGCTTAGTGTTGACTACAGAAATATGTATTAACCAGGAAGAGCATCTGCTATTGAGTAATGGATGCACCCAGATACTAGTGAACCAAAAGACTGGGCAGATGTTTTGGTTCTCAAGAGAAAAGGCTTCTGCAGTGATTTCACACTAAAAAACAGCTTTAAAAAAAAAAGAAAAAGGAATCTGCTGAAAACCATTAACGATACACAGATTTTTTTTATTTATGAAGCCATCTGCACTTGCTCTTGAAGTCTAAGTTAATAATTTGAAAGCAATAACGAGTAGACAAAATGCAATCATGCTTTATATTTTTTTTCTTAGTAGCTCTTAATTATATTGCTTCATTACTTTAAGTGGATTCTGAACACTTTCTATGGATAATACAAAGAGACCATTTTTCCCTGTAAAACTCCAAACTAAAACTAATTCAAATCATGTCGGAAAGCCAAGACCGTAAAACTAAGTAATTGGATGAAAAATCAGGGACTGATGAGTGATGAATTCCTCCTTGCATTAGTGTCCATTTTGTGGCTTGTAAACTCTTTGCTCTTTCAATATTGTGATTTTATTGCAATGTTCGGTTTGGTAATTAGGTTTTTGAATACTGCTTCATATATTATCTTAAACACAAAATAGATGTTCAGCATACATTAGCTAATCAATGTGATCTTTGAGTGATGTTTGCATACCTGGATTTTTAAAAACCTGTCATTTCAGCGTCTGGGAGTATTAGCTCTAAACATTGTTAGCTTGGACACTTTTTTTCATCCTTATCCATTCAGTGAAACACAAAAGTGAATCTGTAAATTTTGCCAATTGTAAAACTTTAAATTTCTTGAAATATTACAAATGAAAGCCTGTGTCTGATACAGAAGTTGACGTTTCGTTACCGCAATATTCTGTTTTCCCAGAAGTTTTCTTAGTATGTTCTCATGAGATAGGGCATCTGGATGAGGGTTGAGAGTGGGGCATTCAAATATTTAAGTATATAGTTAGATGTATCTCTCAATGTTGATACATTTTAGAATAGCATTTAAGTCTGTCCATCACTCTTTTTATCAGCACAGAATAGTTTCTGTAAAAGTTGGATTTCACTGCTGCATGTTGAGAAGGAAGCTGTCATGCTGAGCTGCTGACCCATCTGTGCCATCATCACTCTTCCATAAATTCATTTTGCATACCTTCATGAGGAAAACCTCTCTAACTAATGCTAGTTTGCTTCAAAAGCCTCTTACAAAGCTTGCTTATTTCACAGATGCTTCAATAAATAACTTTAATTCTCTCTCATCTTTGTTGTGATTCTTTTTGTACGTCCTTCACCATTTCTGAGTTTGTCATAAGAAAGTATGTCTTTCTTATTCTAAGAGATAAAATGCAATGGAGAAAATATTAATCAGAAACAGGGAGGTTGTGGTGTTTCTTGGCATAGGGCAATCTTTTATTAATACAGTGATGAAATCATCAGTATGCTTCAGAGTCATACTTGATTATTGCAGTCCTGTTTTTTTGTCTTTGGGTTTTTTATTTTGGTTTGGTTTTGGATCTTGTTTGTTTGATTTGGTTTTTTTCTGCCCCGCTTAGAGATTTATTTTGTGTGCTGAACATCATATTGTATGTCTATTACAGAATCTCTGGATTTTGCATAGACAAGGGCTACAGACAACAGAATATTTAGTCACTTGAATGCAAAAATAACTATTGGCTTGATCAGAGAGTTCACAGTCTTGTGCTGTTGCAACGGTGGACATAATACTGTCTTCTCTCTTTGCAATGGACAGATGGCACTCTTGCTTTCTATCTAATATGCCTCTGAATATCTCAAGGGAGGCCATAAACCAGCTAAATCTAGCAGTTATCTGAAGGTGCTAGTAAATGACGGAATGCCTGTGGCAGAGACTGTGAGGAACACTTCTCTAAGATCATCCAGACTCTGAGGATCATCAATGTGGGAGCTAAATGTTTCAGCACCTGAGTTTAATCACAGTGTTTGGCTGTACAATATTAAAATCCCAAGAGACAGATGTTAACCCAGCAGTATTTGTGTCCTTGGAAGTCACAAGACATATCAGTTTGTGTCTGAGGAGATGTTATCATAGAATCATAGAATGGTTTAGGTTGGAAGGGACCTTGAAGATCATCTAGTTCCAACCCCCATGCCATGGGTAAGGACACCTCCCTGAATGTTGCTGAAAATCAAGCAGTAGAGAGTCTCTTTCAATGAATTAGAGTCTTACAGTTGTTTTTTCTGTCATATTCACTGAAATATAGGGCAAAGCATCTGGTCACGGTTGTGTATCCAGTCCTCACAAGAGGGAAATTTCCTGCCATTTTAGTCAGAACCTATAGAGGCTATAAATACTGTTATTTCAAGGACGCTTTGCATTGCAAGAACAGTGCTGTGTGGCTTTTGTTTAAACAAGAATCATAGTCATGAGTTCATTGTATGCAATTGTTAATGAAGTTATAGCCCGTAGTTCCAAAACTATCTAGAACTTGGAAATTGGAATGGATAAGATGGAAAAAAATCAACTAGTCCTTTGGTTGTCTCAAGGCAGAGTTAACTACTGAAGTTTTTCTAACAGAGGCCGTATTCATGAAAAACTGCAAGGGGTAGTAATACCATATCTCATCGCTGAGCTGTTTTTCCAGCAAATGACTATCATCACTGTTTGAAAGATTTTACTCATAACTCACCTAAATCTCTTTAGCTGCAATTTAAACTGCGTAATGCATGACCAAAAAAACAGCTAATTTCCATCTTCCTTGAGACAATTTTTTACATAGCAAAACATGGAAGAAAAACATGGTAACACATCTTCTGCCTTTTCTATACAAAAGAAATACATTTTACTCATCCCTGAATCTCCCATTTGTTTTCTGTCTTTACTGAAATATTCTGTCTGAAGCCATTCTGTCTTTAATAGGAGTGACTGTTGGTGTAAAACAGCTGACTGTTATAAACTTGCAATCAGATTCTGATCCACTAAGGTACATATGAACTTTATATACAAGCACAGTAGTTGTTCTCTATTTTACACTCAGTAGAAACTGCATATATACATGTTGGAAGTCCTCTGCTTTCCTTCTTGCTTATTTGCATCCAAGGATTTTTCCAAGATGGTTATCAGTTTTATTAAGAACTTTAAAAAATTTTCACTGTCCTCCAAAATGTGTTTATCCATGATCATTTGAAAACTTAAACATATATATTACTTGCCTAATCTACAAAATTATGGATTAAATGTGTGCTAGAGACCTAGTAAAGGCCACTGGAGAATCTCCACTTAATAGTTAATCCGGTTTAACAATGAGTATTGAAGGATATTTTCTGAGCAGTGTTTTCCAGCCCTGTTCATGTGTAACCATCTTGAAGTGGTCTTATCAAGATTGTATTCCCCCAGCTTCCTTACAAGAACATTGCTAAAACTTACCTAGCACAAAATAAATACCATCTACTTTCTCTTTTTTATCTCCAAGGACTATTTCCTGATAAGAGGAGACAGTCATTGCATTGTTTTGTCTGGCATCGTCTGTCCTTACAAATCCATCTTATTACTTATCAATTTCCTTTATGTGATTTCTAATATATCATTAATTTTTTCCTGTATTTTTTCCAGAATAAGACGTTATACTGAATTATCTCTAGTGCCCTTGGTTATACTTTCAAAATCAGGCACTGAATTCACTATTTTGTGGGCTTCTGAAACCTCATTTATTATCTAGGAACTTTCAAAACAACCATTAAAATCGCAGAGATACATTCATTGTGTTTTGTTAGTGATCACACAATTTAACCAGGAAGAGAATCCAACCACAGCTGTTAGAGCACACTTAGCAAGGACTTTGGTGGGACAAGAAAAGACATGAATGGTTGAGATAACACCCAAGAAAGAAGAACAGGTATCCTTCTTGCTTTCTTTGTCTCGGTTCTTAAACATAATGAATCTAAATCAAATCAGTAAAACCTTGTATTTCTCCATGAAGCTTGTAGATGTTCTAAGCATGGCATTTTAAAGTTAGTTTTCAGACTGACATCACAGTGGAAGTTAAAAATATACCTTTCATATAAGGAAATTGTTATAAAGAAGGCTCTCTTTTGCCAGAACTTCATAATGAATGTTGATATTTTAAGAGGCTGGTAAATTTATGGTATATCACAGAATTATTTCATCATAAATCAGATTAAATCAGCTATTGTAAAAGATATATATAGAGAGGACTTAACAGATGCATTAATGAGAGCAAAACAGCAGCAAGGAAGCACATTACTAGCCTCAAGAAGAAAATCTGTCATAAATTGTATTAACCATTGCATTCTGGTTCTAGGCTACTACAGAGAATTACCTATTCCAATAAAGTATATAATGGAAAAATGTTTGATGTGTGGTTTATGCTTGCCCTTAGTCTTTTTCATTTTACCACTGTAAGCTTTTTATTATGCTTTATTCTTGGCCAGGGTTTCAGTACATTACTTAAAAAGGAAGAAATAATACAAGTTATCTGATTTTATTTTATTTTTTTTTTTAGTATTCTATTTTGAATAGAATAGGCAGAGATTATTTTGTGTCTATATTTGCAAACAAATTTTTGACTGGTCAGCTTTATAGAGCAGTTGCATACAGACCTGACAGGTGCATATCTTCCATTAAAATTCCACTGGGCATTGAGACTGGGATTTTCCAGACACCACAGCAAGCTCTGTTGCATTCGCAGCATAATGAAATTAAGTGACCTTTGCTGTTTGTGTTCTCAACGTGGAGCGCACCTGGGACTTACACAATTTGACAGACACTGCTGAGGAACCACTTTTGCTGTTACAACACCGAGTCTGGAATAGTGGTTATACGGACTGTAAAGCTGCTTCATAACCTCAGCAAAACTGTGAGATTATTTCTACTTCTTCCTTCAACCTCTGCTGAAACTCCTGTTGCCTGGCTGAATCTTGTACCATGGCCTCTTCTAATTTCTTAATGTTTCATTAAATAATTGTAGGATCTTATTTTTTCTTTCTGGAGCCTTTTGGAACCTCTAGGGGTTTTTCTGTTAGCGCTTAGGAGTCGATGCCATCAGGCATATCTTTGACAGAGTCTGCGCCCTTCAATGTGGCAATACACAAGCATAGTACGGCCAGGAACAGACTTGAAAAATAAAGCAAATACAAGAAGACCCGGCAAAGAAATAACAACAAAATAGCCCAAGGATTGAAATTTTGGGGATCATAAGAACATGATCTAAGAAAATCAATAATTTTGACAACTAGCAATTGAGTTACTTCTCTCCCTAAACTTCTGGTCTCTAAAGGCTGGTCTAATACTTTCCTTCCAGCATAGAAAATTCTTCAGCATTTGAATACATTTGTGATCTGGTTCAATGGGTTTACAGTATTCTATGTGGAAAAAGGTTCTCTTTGAATAAAAGAAGATAGCGAAAGCTTGTACAGCAAATGATCTGAAAGAGGACTTTCAACTGAAAGCTTAAGTAGGGCATAGTCCCAAGGAGACACTTCTAAAATTGTATCATATTTATTAGCATTAAAAACTCTCACATGGAATTTCTTATTCTGTGGCAACAAAGTGGGTCTTAAAATAGTGCTTGAAGTCCTCAATTCTGCTAGGACCGCACTGGGCCAATCACAGTACAAATGCATGGAAGAAGACAGTCCTTGCCCTCATGTACTCAGTCAAGGTTTCACCGTATGAGAAGATACAGCTATAATGCAGTACTTAGACATCTATCTTAGCTGAACTGCAGTCTCAAGATGCAAACTTTCAATCAGATCACTTTGTGAACACATTGTTCTTTCTTCAGTCAGCATTTTAACATTTAATCAGCTCAGGCATTTTAATGCCTAGCATCAGTATAAAAACTATTGCCTTGTAATGTCTTTTTTTTTATTCTGTGTATTCCAAGGAATTAACTTATAAACAAAACAAAAAAGTTTCTTGTGAAGTGCTGCAGCCTTTACACAAGATGTTGTTTCTCTTCTGTCTTCCATAGAGCAGAGCAGCTCCAAAACCAGTACCTTGGAGTGGGGAATCCAATTAAATGATACAAAATACATTTGCTGAGCAACACAACCTAAAAGCAATTCAGGCTAATGCAGGAAGAGAGCAGGAAGCATGTTGAGACGGAAATACATAAGTAGGTAAGCAAATCTAAGATTGCTAACATTTGTAAGAAAAGTGATCTTCAAAGAAATAACAGTAATCATTTTTAAAAAAAGGTTGATTTATTTCAGAAATGAGCATGACTGTCTTTTGCTTCAATTAGATTGTATGAGTATTTGTTTTTCAGAAATAAAAGTACCTTTTTATCGAATAGTGGCAAATAATATTTCTGCATTTTCTCTGTAGTATTTTTTGTTTGACTTAGTGTGTCATCACGGTTTTTCAAATTTACTTTTCTGCCTCTTCTTGCCATGGCTTAGAGACAAATAAAGCTGCAGAGGTCTGATTGTGTCACACACACTCTCATTTTCACAGAAATAAATGCACAATATTCAAATGAGGCTCAGTCAGTGGATTAAGGAAGTCCTCAGTGGAATAAACACGTTTTCTGTGCATCAGGCACAAGAAGGAGTGAGATACAGTGACTACTTTTGGCTACAAACACTCCATTTGTGCTTTCATGCCTGCTGTAGAGCATATTTCATTAGCTGTAGCACCTGAAGGCCAATGAGCCAGCCAAGAATTTCTGTTTCACTGACGTTTCAGGTACCCAGCCTTCCTTGGAAGTCCTGGCTGTTTCTTCCAGTACACGGAGAGGAGCTAGTTGCATCATGTTGGCTCAACACTTCTGGGAAACTCCAAGGCTAGAGAGGTCAATTATCTTTCCTTCTCCATGGTGGTAGGGTCAGAACTGGGTTCTGGACTGAATGTTGGCTGAGGCATCTCAAAGAGCCAGACACTCAAATTTTTGATCTTGAAGCCATGAAGAAAATGATGTTCTTAGTACCCTTGTTACTCCAGAATACCTCCTGGAACAGTTCATGCAGGAGAGTCACAGACACCTCAGACTTTCAGACTTGCTTCTTAAGGATATGAAAATAAAAAATTCCTATCTTTGAAACAAAGATGTGGATTAAGTCCATTGCTATCAACCACGGATGCAGGAAAGTTACCAAGATACTGTGGAAAGAAAACAGCAATCCCACATATAGGGAGAAGCAGAGACTAGGTGACAGAAGACTTTCAGTGACATTCAGTATTAACAAAATATTTTTAACTGTCTCAGAAAAATTTACACAGTGATATTTACATACTTCACACATTATCCCACTTTCTAAATTTGGTTCATTTCACATGTGAATAAAGGGGAAATCACACATTCGTGGTTTTATGAGAAACATTTCTCATGTCCTGAAACTTTGGAGTGCAACAGCCTTTACCATTTGGGATGGGTGATATCCAAACATTGCAATGACAGATGTTTTCCCATTTGCTAGCCATTTTGGGGAGTCCTGAAATTCCTAATTAGTAAGTGGTACCTTCTTGGAATCTGAAATGAGAAAAACTGGGTTATTTCTGAGATTATTCCCACCATGGGAAAATAGCTTGCTGCTGAGCTTCTGAAATGTTTAGAAGCATCACTGGTGAATGCTGATGATAGTCGCTTAAAGAAATAGGTGAAGAACTCTTTGCTAATATCTGAAAGGGCAACATGTATGTGTTTGTGAAAATTGACAGTAGCGTAAAAGGTAATTTCTTTGATATCATTGTGTGATGTTCTGCATTGCCTCAAGCTGTGTTTGATATATATCCTGCTATTAATCTGATTACAAATCTTAATATTAGAAAAATTAAGATCATCATCGTATCAACTGTTGATCTGCAAGGCAAATGAGCAGGTGGCTGCACAGGTCTGGCATTCTGAAGTCCCCAGACTGCCACCATTGCGGTAATAATAGGAAAAATCAAATTCTGCAAATCTGACAGCAGTTGTGATTACTTACAAAGTCTGAGAGAAAGAATGAGACAATGGCTACTGTTCCTTCTACTACATTTGTTGGAAATGAATGGGACTATGCGATAGGAATATTGTAGACTAATTTTACAGTTTTCTGAAAAGTTGGGAAAGTACTTTTTGAATGAAAGTGGCAAAGATTAACAATATTAGTATTTCTCTTTTTTCTGGCTAGATTTCACTTGGGTCAAGCCTTTCAGAAAAGGCCTTTCTCATAGAAATCATTGGTCACATCATTGTAAAGACAAGGAAATGTAGAAAACAGAAGTTAAATTAATACTTTGCATCAGTATTACACCTAGTATTACACTGCTTTTTTGCCTGGTGGCAAATTTGAGCACCCATCTCATCTGTGTCTGTGAGTGATATCATCTCACTGCTCCTTGTAATACTTGCAGCCAGCTACGAAAGCTCGAAGCAGTTAATTCCCTACTTTGATATCTAACTCACTTCAGGGTCACTGCTTTCTAGAGAACAGTACTGCATCCGATAGACATGGCTGCATCGTTTTCCTACACACATGCCCTTCAATTTACATACATGAAAATGCACTGATTGGACCCAATTTACTGAATAATCCAGACTGCACTGTCTGGTTGTCTTTTGTCAGTATATTAGTCTTTCATCAGCCTTTTTTAACTTTATGATCTACTGTTTTATGATTATTTGCTGAACATATGGAACACCCCTAGAGTCAGACATAGTCTCTCCAGGATCCCAAAGGAAACATTTTTATTTTGTAACATTTTTCTTTATTAATAACTTCTCTTTGGTATCTCTCAATCATTTTTTTTAATCTATTCATTGGGGACTTCATTCACATTAAGCATTGATTCCTATTTATGCAGTTTTAGATGAATCATCCCACCAAAGACTCAATACCAAGAAGTGTTCCTTATTCAGGAACCATTTTGTTACCTTTTATTACTTCTCCGCTATCAAGTGGCATGGTGCAAAAGCAGTGAATCTGTAGATGGTACAGCTCTGACAACCTGTCATCTACACTACATGCATTTCAGTGGTTTTGCTTAAGGCTAGTTTTAATGCGGACTGAACACAACCCGACATGGTTGGTACATGCGGGTACGGTAGGCGCACAGTAGGAACCAGTCCCAGGCGTCCTCTAGTTTCTTCAGTCCAGAAAGAATCCAGTTTGTGCACTGCTGTGAGATGGAAAACATGAAATGAGGCTGGATGCTGATTTGCTTCAAAGTTGTAATCCTGACACTATCAAAAATGCTAACGTAGACATTCTTTTCTTAACAAAACTGGCAAAATCATCTGAAAATGAGCCTATTTGACACCACAGCCTCTATAAAATCCTTCCAGCTACCAACCTTTTATTCTTCATAGTCTAAATTTCTTTTGCATTTTCCTCATGTTTGATGTCAAGTTCATAACTAGCCAGGTCATCCTGCTTGACACTTAGAAATTACTTAGAAAGTAATTGCAAAACATCAACACAATTTGAGCCTTTTTTTATACTCCCAAAATTGTGGGGATTATAAAAATTAGACATTAAAGACCAGAGATTCCCAAGAAGTCTCAGTTAGGACTTCTGAATATAATTTATATTGGGTATGATAATTTGAAAATTAATTTAAATATAGCAGATAATGGCTAATATGTTACTAATGTCCTGGAAATAATTGGAAGCTTTACAGAGTTCTAAGCACCTTTTTTCTATTTGTTTCTTTATTTCCCTAAAACAGTATTTTTTCCCCTTTTTGGTAGCCCTAGCAACTTTACCATTTTTGTCTAATAAAAAGCTGTGATTATTAGAATTTTTCTCCCTTTTCCGTTCCTCATGCACTTCATCTCCTTCTCCTTTCTTTTTTCAAGACACTGTAGTATGAGTTTCCTTGGATTTTTCACTGATGTCTTCAGCTTGTCATTTTTTATTTATTCTGACTGTCTTTTCCCAGCTTTTTTAATGTAACTGAATATATTGTATACACACTTATTTCTAATTTTCACTTTCAATTCCTTTTTATAAGGATGCTTGCATTTCATGTATACCTTCTTTGTTTTTGGAATCTTCACACTTTTTCCTTCCTAAATTAACCTCCCTTAACAAATCCCACTTTTGATTGAAATTTCCATCTCCATTCTTTCCCATTCATTGAATTTAGTTGAAATACTCAATAGCTTTTAATGTTTTGTGTTCGGTGAGGTTGCCTGTTTCCAAGAAAAAATAGTAATTAGTTTTTCTATGAGATTATATTTTGAATTTCCATTGTCTTCCAAATAGAAACTGGATTAAACTTCTTTTTTTAATTTTGACAGTTACTAGCTTGCAGAAGAGATATTTTAAGGAGGATGCCTGATCTGGGCTGGATTAAAACTACTGGATTAGGGCTAAAAGACGCTATGTAACTGGCAATCTTCAGCTGTGGGAGTATAACACAAGAGCCAGATAGTGCCTGAGTGGAGATACACATTGCATGCATTTAACACCAGGTTTTCTGCACATACACTTAGATGTATTACTGTCTTCATAATCACTATAAAAGCTCTTTTTTTAAGCTGTGTTAGACACTAATGTTTACTGAATAGGTATCTGTGTCCCAAAGACAACATTGGGGTTGCCTCACCCTTCTGCAGAACTTGTACTCTGAGCTGGGTATACAGATAAAAACAAAATCGACAAAATCAACTTCATATTTTAGGATGGGGTCCATATCCTTGGTTAATGCCTGTTGACGCAAGTCTGTTAGTTTGGGGAGATCTGTAATTTCCTGGGCACACCATACCAGAGGTTTTCCTCTGCTCGTGACATGCTTTCTCGTAACTGGAGTATTTGTAAATGCAGACTTGGCTAAGTCAGCTGTAGTGCAGAGACATGCAAACAGCTTCTGACTTGCCCACCTGGTGTCACCTGTGTGATTCACCTCATGGAAAAGTGAGGAATCTAGCCCAGATTAGGTGTTTATATTATACTTACAGTGAGTGGTACTCATAAGGGGAAATTCGAGTCATGTTTTTCTGTTTGCCTTCTCTTTCCAGTATGTGTGTGCTTTATGCAGTTCTCAGTAACTGGACAGCCGTTAGGTGTTTAGGAAAAAACTCCAAACAAAACCAAACAAAAAACCACCCACAAAGCCACAAAACCCTCAAACAGCTAAAGCACAGACCCCTGATTTTTGGCCAGTTCAGTTGTCTTTGGGCAAGATGGTTGAGCCAGAATGAATAACAAATAAATTCACCACATCACAAATTCTTGAGTCAAAAGTAATTTTGAAATGATCATTTAATGAACCAAATCTTCAGAGTTAATTTACAGCTATACATGTCTCTCAAGCAGAAAGCTCTGAACTCGTTATTTGGCAAATTCCAAGGCCAAGTATAGGTGCGATTTGGCCTAAAAAACCTTTGGCTGGCAAACCGAGCAAGAAAGAAAACAAATATGCCGGTCTTGGCTTTGGGAATTATAGGCACATTTTAAATGGAATTGCCTCTAAACACAGCTGCAGAACTGAATCTCTGATGTAATAAAGCTGTCTGGTTTATGGCAGACATACATCAGCGCTGCTTTGATGGCTCAATCCGTTAGAATCACAGAATGACAATAACTTCTTTGTGTATTACAAATAAATCATCGCTATCACTCAACGTGTTTAGATAAATTGTAAATCATCTGGCTTAAGTTTTGCTTGAGAAATATAAAGCTGTTGGAGTTCAAGAGTGTGTAGAATTAACAGAGAAAAAGGTTGAAGATTTTATCTATTTCCTCCATCAACATGTTTATTTCACTCAAGGGACTTAACCACATGCATTTGGAAAATTAAAGTCAGAAAACTAACACTTTAATAATTTTATCCCCCTACATCCAGACTCATCAACGAGCCAATGAACCGTGAGTATATGTAGAAGCCTTTTAAAAGCAGAAAAAAAAATCATGTAAAAAGCCTAGGCAAGATCCTTTTACTGGTGTTTGAATCCAAACAACCTCACTCTAGGATAGAGCTGTAAACATGAGATTTTTCAAGGCAAGTGTTCGTCTTTTTTTTACCTACATTTGTATTTTTGATCACATAGAAGTGGGGAATCACTTTGGCTCAATTTGTCCATGCAATTTTTTTCATTTAAATAACTGTGCCCATAGTTATTCTCTGAAACCACCGAAGTGGAGTTGACAGAAATGCCACTACTTCTAAGCACAAAACTGCACTTGGACCCACAATGTCCTGTGGAGGTGAAATAAGCGATATATATATAAGTTTTTATACGTATCTATGTGTATATACACATGCACGTGCATCTACGTTGACATAGACATCAAGCAGGTCATATGTCAACTTGATGATTCAGAAGAACAAAGAGGGGTGCCATTTTTCAGTAGAAACCTAACTACTCCTGCATATTCAAACAAATTTTGAGTTTTTATTTGATCAGTTGGGCACTCCCTGTATACAGCTCCCGGTATGCTACAAAAGCAAAGTTTGAACTGGATGAGATGACTGGAAAGACTTCTCTCCCTTATCTCAAAACATATGATGTCCAACATTTTAGGAGATATTTGTCTGAACTTTTTTTTTTTTTTAAATATGCCTATGCTAACTAGATGTTCTTTTTATAAGATGTGACTTTCTTAAACTAATATTAAAATAAAAATAAAACTGAATAAAAAGAAGTTCAGGAAAAATATTTTTTTTTTAAGATCCAAAGTTTGGACTTGGTTATCCGTTACACAGTGCTAAATTGGTGTATGTTGCAAATCTGTTACTTTCACCACAGTTTTCAGCCAAATTCAAGTGGTTCTCAGCCTGGTATAGTTTAGAGCAGACTAGGAGGTCAGCATGAGCCTGTTCACAAGTTCACAAGAACAGCCAGGAAACAGTTTTGATCAGCTTTCCACAAGCTGAAAGCTGTCATATCCAAGCAGCACTCACAGCTGGGGAAGGGTGGCTGCTCTCCAGATTATTTCACTACGCTTCTCAGAGAGGCTGGGATGAGACTGGAGAACCAGCTTGGTACTGTCAGCATGTTCTAACTGACTTGGATAAGTTTGGAAAACTGATTTAATCAGTTAAAACTAGACTAGAACCCACAAAAATGCTCACTACAATCCTGTTGTGATTCTAGTTGCAAATTAGCTCCTGTTTCCCAAAAAAAGGCAGTTTGACGGGAACCAAATTCTCAGGAGTTTCACTGCGTAGTGAAAAAAAGTGAAAAGTAAAGTTATCTTCCCTTATAGCTGCAGTATCCTAGTCATCCTTGATTACTACAAAGGTTGATTTTTTTTTTGGTTAGGTTACTGGAGACAGCGAGCCCAGCCCTGCATTATCCCAATCCTGGAACACCCTGGAGCTTCAAGTCAAGCTCAAGCTGCTGCTTTTTTCCCTGGCAGACGCCGGGCTGAGCTGAGTGTGTTGGTCAGAACATGGGGCACCACAACTGCAGCACGGCGAGCGGCTGGGCAGCATGGGCACCGTGCGCTACCGCTCATACAAATGAAACACAGCTCACATTATCAAGTAAGAATGTTACGTACACTTTATACAGTTATAGATGCCTTTTTTATGCATAAAGTCATCAAAAAGCATCAGCTGATTATTTGTTGAATAGCTGATTGAGCACTGTTGTTGCTCGATCGAGTTATGTTAAATGTGTCTTTTATACGCTCAGTCCTAGAAAGACAAGCCTGAGCCTGCAAGTAACAGATGAACCATTAATCCTAATTTAAGATACTGGTAAGTACATGGATATTTTTCTTTGTTACCATATACCTCCCACTTACCATTGCTATGTCTCATCCTCTTTATTTTTCACCGTGTTTCTTTCACTAAATTATGGCTCCAATCTCTACTGCCAGGGATGGTTATTTGTAACAATCTTCTCCATGAAAACGATAACATAAAAGCTGTGAGCTCAAAGCAGAACAATGCTGTCTCTGAACATTTTGAATGGGTACGATGGTACAGAGTGCCTTTTGCCAGAGAAAAGGAAGTTGCAGTAACTCTGCTGTGATATGAGGAGAGGTCTGCATGTAGGTTCATAGTAATGATATTATTTTTGAGTTTTGTCTTGGAATAATGTGTTTGGTTTTGACATAGCCTTAAAGAAAGAACAAACAAGAAGACTGAGAAGAGAGGATGGTGAAAGAAACAGCAAGTGCTGTAGTTCAGACATGTTAATCCTAATATTTAGGAGGTGGTTTCAAAAAGACTGGAGGAAGTTTGGTTTGGACAGGAGGAAATTCAGTAATGTCAGAGAATAGCTTGTGTCTTACTGCCTTTTTCATCCTAGAACCATTTAGGTTGGAAAAGACCCTTAGGATCATTGGTTCCAAATCTTCTCTATAGACAGAAATGTCTGTGCAGGGCAGCGACTCATTCTGGCAGGATTTTGCCTCATTTCATCTGATGTCTGTCATTGAATGTCAATATTAAAAAAGACAAATCCTTTCCTCAGTGAGCTAACAGAAAAGTCAGTGAAGTTTGTGATTGTGTGTTGTTCAGAAATAACTGAAAGGAATAATCTAGTTTTGGTGGATTTTACCTGATAAAGTTTAGCACTGGATAAGGACATGATCAATACATTAGTGATCATTGTGCAAGGAAAGGTGGATCAAACAGCCATTTTTTTGGCATGCTTTTTACTCAAAGTCTTTCAAAAGAGAGAAATATATGAAAATTAACAGGATCCACTGTCTGACACCTACACGTACACCCCCCCATCTCATTTTGTTTAAAACTATAAAAAAATTATTCTTTGAAAGAGCCAATTTTCTCCTTATATCCATAGGTATTTAATTGACCTGAAGGAGCTCCAGTAGTTCATATCTGTATGCGTTTTTTCACAGTTGTTTGTCTCAGGACATGGCTCAGCATCTTCTGAAACCAGGGCTGAGTTTTAGCACATTAGATAGATAAAGCTTTGATGATTGATTAGCATCTGTAAAATAACAGCAGTGAAACGAGATTATCACTTTGTAGACTTCATCTTCTGTACTGATCTCATGCTTCTGGAAAAGTGGCTGTAGTGCCATCTGCTGTCCTCCTAACGGGCAAAGTATTTCCCAAGAGGTTTTCCTCTAGTGCTAGGGATTGGTTATTGCAATGTATGAAATATAAATTGTTAAAGCCCACAGAGAACTCTATGCTGGTGTAATATAAAAGTTGAAGGGATTAGGAAAAGCACAAAGTACATTTTTTATGTAATGAGTGCATTAAGCTGAAAATCAGAACAGGATCTTGAAACTTATATTCACACTGAACACCTCTATTTATGTAATCCTGCTCACTTTTGGCCCCTGAGGATCTGTGTTTCTGAACTCCTTCCATTTGTCCTAAAGTTCTATGTTGAGATGTGTGCTGGTTTTGGCTGGGATAGTTAATTTTCTTCATAGTAGCTAGTATGGGGCTATGTTTTGGATCTGTGGTGAAAACAGTGTTGATAATTTAAGGATGTTTTAGCTATTGCTGAGCAGTGCTTACACAGAGGCAAGGCCTTTTCTGCTTCTCACACCACCCCACCAGTGAGTAGGTTGAGGATGCACAAGAAGCTGGGAGGAGACACAGCCTGGACAGCTGACCTCACTGGCCAAGGGAATATTCCATATCATACGACATCATGCTCAGCAATACAAAGCTGGGAAGAAGAAGGAAGGGGGGAACTTTCAGAGTGATGGCATTTGTGTTCCCAAGTAACCATTACACCTGATGGAGCCCTGCTTTCCTGGAGATGGCTGAGCACCTGCCTGTCCATGGGAAGTAGTGAATGAATTCCTTGTTTTGCTTTGCTTGCATGCACAGCTTTTGCTTTACCTATTAAACTATCTTTATCTCAGTCCACGAGTTTTCTCACTTTTACTCTTCCAATTGTGTCTCCCATCCAGCTAGGGGGAGAGTGAACAAGCAGCTGCATGAGGCCTAGTTGCCAGCTCAGGCTAAACAATGACAAAAAGAAATGGAAAAAAACCTCCAAGGAGTCTTGGAGTATTATGGGGAAATCTAGATGGAAGAAAGAATCACCTGGATAGACAGTTTGAGGAAAAACCTGAAAGAACCTGGACAGAGAGTGACACCAACACAGTGTGTTCACTTTTCAATACTAGATGCCAATATTGCAGTTTAGCTGTAGGTCTCACTATTCTGTAGTCTCTGGTGAGGTTACAAGTTCCATGTGATTTTGAAGTGAATAGAAAGGGATCTCTGGCTAGGCAATGTTATCATGGGAGCAAATGGAGTATAGGCATCTGGACTAGGTTATTGGCAACTAGCTGGAGGGCTGGATGTTTGTCTTGACTGTTTTTAAGGAGTAACACAAGCTTAAGTTCTCCCCTTTGGTATTTCTTGAAGGTACCATGTCATCCTTGCCAGAGCATGGCTTTATGTCCATACAATGTGGATAGGAGATGACTATATCTGTATAAACAGCCTCTATTTATAATGTGCACTTTTTTGTCCAAGATGCTCTTCTGTCTTGTTTATTAATGGTATTTTTTTTGAGGTTTCCATCAGTGTTTATTTATTGGATTTTAATGGTCTTGCCAAGGTTATGAGTGCCTTGGCAGGGGGACTTGATAAATTATTTTCTTCCTATTGCTGGCTTAGTCTAGCTTAGTCAGATGAATTTAATCATGATGGTGACATCTGGCAATTTTGCAAGATAGAGCCCATTAGAAGTCACTTCTTTTTAAAATCTGACTGTTCATTAAGTATGAACAATTACTCCTCTTTAGATCTTTTTAGCGTATTCATAACCAAGATTTGCAATAATATCATTGTAATAATTTATCATAAAGTCAGATTGTATACACCTGAACACATATAGAATATGCATGCATCTTGATACATTAATAATTTTCTTTGAGGAGCTAAGGTACTTTACTATCTTCTATTTATGGTGCAAATATTATTTATTATTTCTTGCATTCTATTTTTCAAGATTGCTAAAATCAATGTTATACATTATTTGGATAGATTAATATTTCAAACATCTTTCATCTAGTTCCATATTAAAACAAGTCATTCTCAATTCTGTCGTAAGTTACAAATAATGGTTGTATTACACCAACAAAAAAAAGCAACTGTACAGCTGGTGACATTTATGTGCCATAAACTATGAACTAATGTGTTATAAAAGGAAATTAGTAAAATATATTTATCAAAACTGGAAGGGTGTAAAGTGAGGATTATGCTACTGTTACTTCCATTCGCTTTTATAGATGAAACACTTTCTTTTTTTTTAACAACCTGAAATCAAATGTCAGGTCTGCCTATCCCTGGCAATCAGCAGAACTTCTACCTTCCCAGAATTTGGTGTGCAGTCACTCATCAACACCTTCTGAATATCATCACAGGTTCTTGACCATGCTGTCTCCTTCAGGACAACAGCTGAACTTCTTTCTTCAAACCCGCAATCATGCAATCAATACTAATGAAATGGATATATCCGGTTATATCCGGTTCCTGCTCAGAGTTAAGCTTCCTAATCTTGATAATTCTTGCACAGGAGCTACCCTAGTATCAGCTACAAATTCAGATAATTAAAGGTTATATTCTACATCCAGCACAAGATGGGTTTAGAGCAAGCTATCTGGAGATCACACTGTCTCTCAATCCCAATAGCTAACTGGAAAGAAAGGTTTCCCAAAGTACTACATGTTAAAATATAATTCTTCAATGCACATCATGGTCAAAATAGTTCAGTTGCAGTTCTCATCTCTCTCTCCTCTCTTCTTGCCACTAGAATATGGAAAAGGCTGCCAAAAATAAAAATTGACTGAAAAGTCTGTGCTATTTCGTTTTTCAGCACAAAAATAACAACTATTCAAAATACAAAAATGTCATGAATTTGAGTGAAATACCCCACTTTGGTGAGAAATTACAATACTTCCAGAAATGTATTTAGAATGGTTCAGTCAGTTGAAAGATTGATATTTTAATTTGTTTTATTAAGAGACAAAAGCAAATGTTGAAATACTAGATATACCACATAGGAAAGACTTTCTGAACAGTTGTACTTATAAGTGATTTCTGGCATGATAGTGAGAATGCTAACAAAGCTTTCTATAAGGGGAATATCTCTTTTCTATATGCCAACATGAATTACTGGATTAAATTTATCATAAGCAATGTTATCTGTCTAATCTAAGATACTTACCACCATGGTATCTAACCATCTGAGAGCAAATGAATATAATAGAATCATAGAATGGTTTAGGTTGGAAGGGACCTTAAAAATCATCTAGTTCCAACCCAACTGCCATGGGCAAGGACACCTCCCACTAGACCAGGTTGTTCAAAGCCTCATCCAACCTGGCTTTGAACACTTCCAGGGATGGGGCATCCACATGTATCACTGAATATGTTGCAAATAGAATAGAAAATTAAAAACTACGACATCTCCTGTGTCTTTCATTTGTCCAGCTCAGTAACAAGGCATTCTTATCTCTTCCTCTGTCTTATCTTGTTTTATTTTGGCAGCTACTCAAAAAGTGTCATCAGTGTAAGTTCCATAATTTGGCTAATAAATAAAAGAACCCTGAGGAAATATTTCTTCATAAGCAAATATTACTTTGTAGAAACTGAAACTTTTTATAGGAATCTTCTTACTAGTCTGACAATCAGAGTCATGACATAACAGTACCATGATGGAAATACTTTCCTATAATAACCAATGCCACAAGAGACTGGGTGTTTCCTTCTGTCATCGTTTAACCTCAGTCAGCAACTAGGACCATGCAGCCGCTTGTTCACTCTCCCCCTAGTGGGATGGGGGAGAGAATCAGAAGAGCAAAAGTGAGAAAACTCATGGACTGAGATAAAGACAGTTTAATAAGTAAAGCAAAACCTGTGCACACAAGCAAAACAAAACAAGGAATTCAGTCACTACTTCCCATGGACAGGCAGGTGTTCAGCCATCTCCAGGAAAGCAGGGCTCCATCAGGTCTAACGGTTACTTGGGAAGACAAATGCCATAAATCTGAGTGTGTCCCTGTTTCCTTTTTCTTCCCCCAGCTTTAATGCTGAGCGTGACATCATATGGTATGGAATATCCCTTTAGTCAGTTGGGGTCAGCTGTCCCAGCTGTGTCTCCTCCCAGCTTCTTGTGCACTCCCAGTCTACTCACTGGCTGGGTGGCATGAGGAGCAGAAAAGGCCTTGACTGTTTAGCAACAACCAAAAACATCAGTGTGCCATCAACATTCCTCCCATCCCAAATCCGAAACACAGCACCGCACTACCTGCCAGCAAGAAAGTCAACTTCATCCCAGCTGAAACCATGACACCTTCAAACATAATGCAAGTCCTTTGTCTGATTCCTCCAAATACAACTTTCAACTTTTCATCCTCCCATATTGTGGGAGACTGTAATAGCATAAAGAAGTTTCTGCTCCTTTTAAGGTCCAGTTTAAAAGTGACATCAGGTGAATATTCTGGCTTGACCACTTTTTTGGCCATTCCTGCAACAGCAACCTGTAGAAGGGGAGATTTTTCACAGGTTTCTTCCTTTGTATTAGGTTAACCTATCTGTTACCTTAAAGACTGATCATAGCCATTGCTTCAAACTTGGACTCCTCAGTAAGCAGTATCTACGAATGTTTTTCTGTTCATCAAACTGTTGACAAGTTTGGCATAAGACATACTTCATAACATCTGGTTTCTTAGATAGTTAAATTTTCATAGGAATAGGGATGTGAGCATCCATTTAATCAGCTCCATAATTATTGCTATGCCTACTGGACCGTAGAGCCTATGTCTGCTGCAGTCACTCCCTGGTGTGTCATGTGCTTTGTTATTTATGCAAAGCAAAGTATCTTTCACTGGTCTCTCTCTTACATTCACTACTCTTGGTTAGTTCAAATAGTGAAATGCAAAGATATTTGAAATCTTTACAATCTCTCAAGGAAAGAAAAGCCAGTTTTCAGCTAACTAGCCCTGCTCTCCAGACTACTTCTGTAGTTAAGAGCTCACTTACCTCTTTGAATTTCTGCTGTACGGCTTAATATGACACTGAAAAAAAAAACCACTTTTCCTATGATGTTGTTGTACCACTGCAGATTGCTATCTCTCCCAAAAAATCTTACAGCACAAAAATTTCCAGAATTCTCCCCACTTTGTCAAAGTGATGTGATACCTATTTGGGGCGCTATGGTTCCAATAGCATATTATTATACTAAATCATGAAAGCACATTTTGCTTCCATAACAGATGGAAGATGCAGAGCCTGAGTCAGCGTAAATTTACCCTTTGAGCCACTTTACACAGGCTTTTAAATAACATTATTAACACAACTAGCAACATCATAGTCTCTGTGACTTTTTACAGTTGTTTTAGGGATTGATATACTATTCTGCTATCAGTTTTAAGTTGTGTAAGATAAGGAACAAAAATAAATGTGCTTTAGGCAGTATTCTGCTAAGCGAGGTTGGGTGTAGATAGCAGAAATGGCACAAATCCCATGATAAAAGGTGAAATCTTACAGTCCTCAGATCTTATGGACAGCATTTATAGACAGACGTTAATAAATACTAAATGCGTAACTATTCAGTACAGAAATTTCTTGTAGGACTATACTCCACCAAATGTGCATCAGGTAGGCAGATTTGTTTATGTAAGTTAAAGCAAAAATTATATTTTGCAGTAGAATACAAATTCCTCGTCTTTTCACACACACACACAAATGCAAAAAACTTATCACTGACTTAGCTTGTGAAAATGTCATCTATTGTCCTTGAAGGACATAGACCTATTTGAGTGGTTCCAAAGTAGGGCCACGAAGATAATCAAAAGGTTAGAGCACCTCTGCTATGAGGACAGACTGAGAGAGTTGGGGTTGTTCAGCCTGGAGAACAGAAGGCTCCGGGGAGACCTTATAGCAGTATCTGAAAGGGGCCTGCAAGAAAGCTGAAGAGGGAATTTTTACAAGGGCATGTAGTGATAAAACGAGGGGTAATGGCTTTAAACTGGAAGAGGATAGATTTAGAATAGATCTCAGGAAGAAATTTTTCACTGTGAGGGTGTTAAGGCACTGGAACAGGTTTCCCTGGGAAGCTGTGGAGGCCCCATCCCTGGAAGTGTTCAAGGACAGGTTGGATGGGGCTTTGAGTAACCTGGTCTAGTGGGAGGTGTCCTTGCCCATGTCAGGGGGATTGGAACTAGATGATCTTTAAGATCTCTTCTAACCTAAACCATTCTATGATGATTCTATGAAAATAAAATTCTCATTAGTCATCAGGCAACACCTTTATGACACTGAGGTAATGACTTAACTGTGAATGCTTCAAATTACTGCTAAGTGTCCTGTTTGGTATAATTATTTATTGTGCATTTAAAAGACTTCAAAACTACGTCCCCATTGGCTACAAACCAATTTGATACCAGCTTACAGTTTTCACAGACCTGTTGCACTATAAATTCAGTATTGCTATGCTAGTTTACCTGGTCTCTGGAGCACTTGGCTTGTAATTAGCAGCGGATTATTTATACTGTTCTGGGTTGCTCTTTCAAAGTCCTTCTCTTTGTTCCCTTACTCCAAGAATTTTTTTATTTTATTTTTGCTTTGAACATACATGACATTTTGTACTTGATGTTGAAGAATGCTATGTTCTTCGGGTCACACTGTATCAGCTAAAAGAAGATGTAATTGTCTTGATACAGCCCATAGTTCTTAGAGCTGCGTACCTTGGTATCAAAACCATTGTTTACTTTGATACTTTAGATAGATTAAATTCAGACCCTTGAATTCTGTAGTTACTGTGCAATAAATTTGCATCAAGAAGTTCCATATAGCATATATTCTGTAGATGACAAAACACCCTGTTTATCGCCTTAAGAGAACGCAAAAGCCAAAAGCAGAAGTCCGAAAGTCACAACAGTAATGTAGCAAAAAAACCCACATCCCAAAAACAGAGGAGCTGATCATGTGTAGACTGTCCTTGCTTTATTGCTAGGTAGCTGTCCTTCAGTAATTTCCCTGCCCAGCCTGCAGTATTTCATTTATACTCCTAAAATCTTCTTGAGCCTCTTACTGTGCACGGCATCAGCTACATGTGCACAACCGAGAGTTTTCTTAATGCATTGCAGACAGCATGCATACCTTTTAGGTATACTCTTAGCATCAGTTGGCAGGCCTGCAAGTTTTTTTGGGTATTATCTTAGGATAAACTGCCTCAAGCCTGCATTTTTATTTAGGCTTTGTGTAAAAAGTCACTAGAGAAAGATTTGCTTATAGAGAAAATCAGTATTTCTTGACATACTCTGAAAGAAGGAAATGAATATAAACGGAAAGGGTTTAACACCTGCACAGTTCCATTTGCAGAGCACCATTAGTTCCAGAGATTTCCCGAGAAGAGAGGTATCAGTCACTTCCAAAAACATACTTCCCATTACTCTACCTCAGAAAGAGTTGTGAGATCTACAGAAACCTGAAGTCATTACCAAGACTGAAGAGCTATAGTTTAGAGTAAAATCATATATCTAAGAAGTGTCCTACACCTCCAATGGATGACACTTTATATGATTTAATCTGGTCTATTTTGCACTACTGCTTAAGCAAATCCTCATAGTTTTTCACTCTGTGTCCTAAATCCTTCAGTCCAGGATTTTCTCCGTAAGAGCAACTAGAAAATATTCAAGGCAATGGGGTTTTTTGGTTTGCCTGTTTGTTTTTGGGGGGTGTTTGGTTGGGTTTTTTCCTCCTCAGCTTTAATCTAGTAGAAGCCAAAACTTTGCAAATCATAATCATGTTGACCATATTTTTTTGGGAAGGAACCTCACATCACAACTGGGAAAGTTGAATTTCTTTTCAGCGGTAAGGAGGGCTACGCTGTGCTAGCAGCCACCCCAGGGAAATGTCCTACACACAGGACCACAGGAGGCCCAGGTCTGACTTGAGCTTCTCAGTGCTAAATGAGGTAAATGGCTTAAACCTGAATCATTTTCATCTCAGGTAAGTGTTTTGTTTACATGTCTCTACTTGAGTCATCCGTGAAAACCAGTCTCGATTTCATTGCAAAGAAGAAAAACAATGATGCTTCAAAGAAAGGGAAAGCTGTTTTCTTACAGATCTGCTTTAATAAAGACTAGATTCTTAATGGCTTTTTAAAAATCTCTGGATCAAGTCTTCAATTTCTGTGAAGATATAACTGCAGATATCGTGCTTTTATGTAATTTAATCACAACATTCCTTCAGTTAACATATAAATGTATATATGCATGCATATATACGCACACATTCTCCTGAGTTAAATGATGAGCACACAGACCTTCCAAATTTGTTGAAAATTGGATAAAGAAAGAATGTAAGTCTAGCTGTTTTCATTACTGAGATTAACAAAAGAGAATCCCGAAGAGAAATTTTCTAGCTTTTTATTAACCAAGCTATCAACTCACTGCCTAATAGTTCATTTGGGAAACTATCTCTACAGTTTGCCAGCCATAATCATCCAAAGAGCAGAAATGAGGGGAGGGTGAGGAAGCTGTTTTAAGGGATGATCCAAAGAGGAAAAACTGAAGGTCCCTGCTTTCTGGGAAACAAATTGAAGCAACATCAGTGGTAGGGATAACTACAGAGTAAAATTATTTTGACATTTATTTTTGTAATGTAATGCAACTGTATGCTTAATTGTATATTCTGTTGAGTTCAGAGACTATGAATAGATTTTTTTAATTCAGACTCTATCTTCAAAGAATATTTTAATATGTCCCAGCAATCTCCTTTTTCCCCTCCAATTAATCCTATCACTGAAATTCTGATGGGATACTCACCACCTCTCTTGTTTGAACCTTGAATTAAGAATTTCTTTTATTTTTAAAAAGAGACAGGGAAAACATTAAAGCAGGAATTATGTTACTTTCCAACACTGGTTAAATTCATAACCAAGGCTTTGTAAATGAAGCATGTCCATCCAAAGAATGCAGTCAACAGGTAGCTCAGCAGTTGTTGTAATATGCATTAACATTTCCCATAACCATCCTTTTCAGAGATACTTTCAGGTATTTAGAAACAGTTTAGCTGAGGAATACTTGTTATCTTCTTATACACGATTTATCATTTTCTAATTTTATTAATATTTCAGTTGTCAGATGTGTACAAATATGCCTGAGTGATACCAGAGAAAATTGTTTAAGCTGAAGTTATGGCAGTATCCATCTCTAAATGCTTCATACTGCTCTGGTTCATATCTTGGTGCTCTGTCACTGTTCAGTATCAGAGAGTCAGATTTATAGACAGGGGAATGGAAAGAAACTGCAGGATAGTAAGCACTTTTGAAACTCTCCACTCCACATTAAATTAATTGCCAGTGCAATTGATAAATGATTCCATGCGCCAAATTTTTAATATCCTAGTGCAAAGCATCCCTCTCTCCATACCATTAGAAATATTGTCACAAGAAAAACAGAGTCATCCTGGGGAATATGACTTAATTTATTGTCAATTAGCATAAACATTTGATTAGCCCCTTGTCATCACTGCAGGCTACACTCAGGCCCATTGGTGAGGCAAAAGGAGGCTCAGGAGGTTGTGGTCAGTGCATAGTGGTTTCTTTCTGCTGCTCTTGTTTCTTACCCTTTTATTCCCCTGTTCCTTCCTTCTTCCCTGTTTCCCCTGCTCTAGTGTGGGTCCTCTGTGGGTCACTGTCCTTTCAGAGATGCCACCAGCTCCACCACGCAGCCCCTCCTGCTGTTTTCACCTTGTTGTTGCCTTCTTTTGGCATTTACCTACATTTCTTAAATGTGCTTTGAAGGCCACCCCTGCAGCTCTATCCTCCCCCCGGGCCCCCTTTCCCCCAAAACCTTTCCAGCTTGTGCCCTGTACAAATATTTATTGCAACCTTAGACCTGTGGTTCCAGAGCAATCCTTCGACTGGTCTAAGCCCAGAGCTAAGTAGAAGAGTATCTGACGATGATGAAGGCACTCTTCACTCAGAATATGTGTATTTCAATCCTCATCAAGGGCAAATACTTTCCCCAAGTTTAATGTCCGGTGTTGGTTATCCGTAATATAAATTCTTAGGATCTGAAATAAATAAATAGCATTCTTCTGATTAACAATGTTATGAGAATATTTTCATGACAGACATACTTTATGGATGTTAGAATTAGACCACCATCAAAGTTTTCTCTGATGAGTAAAGCTTCTGAGACTATAAGACCTTGTTGCTCGGGAAAGAATACAGATTACTTGGCTTTCTTTCCTTCTGCTTCCTAAGAGAAACTCCTTAAAAAGGGGGAAATGGGAGAAATTGTTATGAAATTGATAACTAACTTTACAGGCTACTTTCAATATTGTTTCTCATTTAATCGCCAAGCAGCTGCAGGTTAGACATTAGAAGTTGTTACCTTTTATATGATTTGGAAACTATCCATATGAAGTGAAATGCAGATTTCTTAATCTATCTCCAGTTAAGCTGCTGCTACTAACCAATACCTGAAAACATCTAATTTATGGTGAGCAGGAAAATCAATGATTTTAATCAGCTACAGAGATAATCACTTGAAGTTATAGTTTAGTCATACTGGGATGGGAAATACTAATAATAGACAACACTGTCTACACTGAAGTTACTTCATACAGGTAAAGAGTTATCTTGAGGGTCCCCTATCATTAATTTGACACCAATATATAATGCATCAAAATCATAAAAATTCAAACTCTGTTACAGTTTTGCCTTTCAAGAAGCATTAAAAGAAAAAGCAAAACCATCAGGATAAGTCATTGTGAATCTGAAGGTTTGATCATTCTGTTTGGTCACGTTGATTAATTAAACACAAAAAATCAATTTTGCCCACTGAGAGTTTTAAAGGTTCAGATGCTGCATAAGCAATCTGACTATTCAGTGCAACTTTGTGACCCATGAAATAAATTCTCAAATGGATAAATTGTTGTAGACTGGATGCATGTTTTAGATAAGAATAGATACAATTTCTATAACAAATGTGAAGTTTTCCAGTTGTGAAGCAAAAAATGCCAAGTTCTCATACTTTTAATTAATGGCCAGTTAAATAATCTTCAGTGTTTGTACAGAAAATTCTGAAATGACAGAGAGCATTAGAAATAAAGCATTCTTTAGTCAAACAGTTTACGCTCCCTGTGGGATTTGCTCTGACATAGTATAAACAGGGCTTGCAACTGCAAGAGGAGTTGTGGATGGCTACTCATCCATGAGGGCAGGGCAGGCAATGGCACAGGTGGAGGTTTCCTTTGGGTAACAGCCAAATGCATAGCCCTCAGCCACATCAACCTGTTTTTTATTATGTTTATTTCCTTTTTTTGAGACAATTTATAATAGGGCGCCCTCTCAGCACTGACTGGATTGTTTTCACCCTCAGCAAGGTCCCTCTAGGCACACGGAGCATTGGTAAATGGGAGAGTTCTGCTGGGTAAAGTCACCTAGTAAAGATCTGCATGAAAAGACTTAAGCTGTTGTTGTTATGTGACAAAAAGGACACCAGTCATATTAAGCTTTTCTTTTTTTTTTTTGTTTAAATTATTCACAGAAAGATTATTCACGCACATATTTCGGTGTTTTCCACCATCAGCACAATGTTACAGTATCCTTTATGTGGATTGCTTGACTTTATTCTACTTTGAGAAACATTTAACCTTATGAATGGAGTTTTATTTTATGATGATCATCATAAAAAGGGCAGAAAGTATGTGGAATAAAGACATCAAGCAGTTATAACAGAAAATTAAAGAGAAGGAATAAGAGTATATAGCAAGATATAATTCAGGATCATTGCTCAAGCTGATGATGTTTATGATAAAGTATAATATATTAGCTCAGTAGGCTAAGTATAATAATACAATAATTCAGAAGACCTAAGCATGGAGATCATAAACTCTTAACCTGAGAGTTTAATAAAGTTAATTGCACTCATAGAGCTATTCACTATGTTAATGACTGCATTCTGGACAGCATTGAAAGAAATCTGAACAGCTGTCCAGATGTCCACACATAAAGTGTGTCTCTATTGTAGGATCTTATCTTGAGCAGTGGCCATACGGCTAAGGAAGAATAAGAACAGAGTGAGCATGTACAGTGTTTCCTACTAAGACTCTCTCAGCCACCAATAGTTTTCAGCTCAGGTCAGTTGTGAATTTAAGACCTGATACAAAGACCATCAAGATAAAAAATTTACACTAATTACAATAGTATTGCTAAGGCCTATGGAGAATTTTAGTCTCCATTTAATTCTCAGATCCCATTAAGGGTGATTTAGTGAAAATTGTTCATTACTAATCAGTTCTAGATAACTGTTTCTGTCCCTGTAGGTCACGATCCTGTAAGTTATTCGAAGGTCAGCTTATGTTTAAAAGGCTATTTTATAGTCCTCTTCTTTGAGAAGGTATCTTTTAAAGAGTGATTCAGCCTTTTAGCTAGGCTCAGAGAAGAAATTAGTTGGATTCCCTTGCAGAGCAGTTCTAGAAATATGAGCTTTAAAATGTAATGCATTTTTTAAAAATTATTATTATTTTTGTGGACTAGATCCTTTAAATTGATGTAATTTCAGTGTCTCTGCCACATCGGGAGGAAAACTATTTCTGAAACCAGCTACATCTAATCCAAAGGTTTTTTAAATGCCACACACAGTCTCTGGCTAGCAAAGGGTGTCTTAGAGGTCTTTAAGATATGGGAATGCATACTTTTAAAAACTCTGAGGAGGACAGGCAGATACTAGACACCCTGATATTACTGCTGTCTTTGAAAGAGTGAATGGCTGTGGTTGGACTCTGGCAGAGAGGAATCTCTCCTTTTGCCAATGAAACCCAGGCTGCAAAAATGGCTCTTGTTCCCAGCCCCCAGCAGTTTGTGTTAATCAGCGTAGATTCAATCAACAAAAACCAAAGATCCTCACAGATCTGTGTTTACATCCCAGGGACTTTAACCAGCTGCTTTGCAGGTCACCTTGGTGGTGTGAAGTATGGATGTAACTAGAATTTTTAGATACGTTTCTATTAATTTCTGTGAAACCCTTTGACTTGTTTCCTGTAATCACCTCAGCATTATAAGCCCTACACCTCAAAAACCAGATTCTTCATTCAGAAATGAATTGCTTTCAGACACTGTATCTGCAGCTGATGGGAACCAGAAATTGAGCTGGTTTCATAAGTAAACCAACAGTGCTTGTCTTCTCTGAGTTTTGGCACATGTGACATTTACTCCTCTGCACATCCGCACGCAGTGAGTGGTCATTCAATAAGCGAAGAGTAAGCACTGTTTGAAGGAGAAGGATGAAGCACTACACAGTATGGCAGAAGATTAGAAGTAACTATTCTATATCTATAAAATATTGTTAGTGCATTTCAGTGCTGGTTATTAACTGTATGACATTATTTGGTTAAGTATTAAAATTTTCCCTTCTGCAAATGCAAAAAAATTAAAACCATCCAAAATACCAAGTATTTCCTCGTACACAACTTATGGTCCTATGAAACCCATCATTCCCAGGGAATGTTTTGTACCTTAATGTTAACTGAAGCGGTTGTAATGATCCATTGATGGGGGAAACATAAACTTCATGTCATTACCCTGGTACAAAACACAGATGAAAACAGAAATATCTGTCTTCCTCAGACAGGCAAGGTCATTCAGTCAGCCGTGTAAGAGTGTAATCAATACATAGATGTAGACCTTGACATGAGGCACTGGGGTTTTTTTCCTTCCTTTTCTGCTCTCCCTCTTTGGTAGCCATATTTCATGCATTACCATTGCGAGTTTCTGGTCCTTTCTTGTGTGAGGACCATGGGCCTCTGACCCACATGATACGAAGCAGTTGAGAATATTTCCAGTCACGGGAAGCAGCAGAAATCTATGCCACTCCTTCTGATGTATTATTATATTGTTTTTCCACTATCTTCTTCGTAAAACTTCTCAGACTGTATTTCTTTAGTCTTGTGAACACTGCCTTGCAATAAAAGCAATTAAACAGCAGTCTTGTTTGGATCCACTTGTATCCTGATGCATTTTCTTCTCAAGTACCAATGAAAGGCAAAGACCAGCTGTTATCTTTGTTCTGCAATAGCTGCCAGCCAGCACTGCCATCTCCACTGTAATAGGAAAAGTTATCTGCCTCCAGGCACTTTTTCTTAATGACAAAAATTCAATTGCAGACTCTTACTTGTAGTGTGTGTGGTATCTAACTCAGTAAGAGTACAACCTCAGATGAGTTTTGAAGGTGGTATTACAATTAAATAACAAATATCTTCTTACATCCCTGGTGTACATTTTGCCAAAAGCAACTCAACCATATTAGAAGATGGGACAATAGCCCCTGCCCTGAAGATTTCACTATCTAAAGATATAAAGCAGTCACAGATAAGAGAGGTGACAGAAAACTTGAGCAGAAAAAGGAAATGCTGTTGCCATATGTTTTTAACAATGTGCCATATTTTCTTTAACTTTGATATTTAAATATGAATACTCTATGTTTAGTCCCTGTGCTCAGTACAACTAATCTAATGGAGCTGAATAAAATTTCTTAAGTGTACTGGTTCTGGTGCTAATGATCGCATGGGATATAATACTTTCCCTTTGCAGGCAGTTTTCTTCAACATTTCTAGGAATTGTGCTTTCTACAGTTACAGCATTAATGAAGAAGGGAGAAAGAGCATAAAGAAGGATTTATATTATTAATTCCATGGGGTTGGGATGGACTTTATAATTATACAGTAGGATCCTGTTTTAAGACAAGAATGACTGATATACCATAATGCCATTAAAATTCACATGTGCTATAGAATTTCAGAGGGAAGCTACCAAGAAATACCTCATCCATTGCTGCACTATGAATCAGTTGAATTCTCATGCTGCATTGTCAGATGCATAATAACAAAATCCTGATAGGTAAATGCATGATAATTTTGTTTAGCTAGCTAATGCTTTCCAGTTTATAAATCAAGTGACAGCAGGAGGCAACAACACATTCTAGAGAAAATGAAATTGTGATAGAAAAATGTTCTGCTGAAAAGCTGCCCTTTACCTATAATGCCAAGACTCTATCTGTAAATAGTGACAACTTGATTAGAAAAGGTCAGAGTTGAAGCCCATTACAAACTCACATTTTTTCCTGTTAACACAATGGTGTCTTCCATAGGAGTCAATTCACATTTTACATATAAAAAGCTTTTCAGAACATGATCCAAGTCTCAAGGAACACCATGGAAGTTGAGTTTTGTCCACTGCCTCGCCCTGAGGAGTGCTTTCTCCTCTGCCCCTCAGGCCATTGATGTGGTTACCCGTACTACTCACACCCTTTCTCTGAAGCAAACCTGCGGCACAGCAACCACAGCCTGGTCTGTATGGGTAGTTTCAGACGACTTTTTGCCTTAGCAGAGACACAATACTATTAAGTAACAGGAATAAAAATTACATCCTTTAGTACCAGAAAAAAACATACTTTTCCCATGAAACTACCATTTTGTTTGTCCAAATGATCTGTGGATACTGAGGACCAGGTTTCCTCGTCCTGAGCTGTTTTAAATTTTCCTATATTTAGATCAGGTGCTGGCAAAACTAAAAGAAGTTTCTGTTTAAAGTTAAAGAAGAATTGCTCAATTTTTGCCTTAAAGGATTTTTCCATTCTCTGGCAATCTTTATTGCTCCTTTTTTGAATGGCTCCGCAATGTGGCCTTCAGCTTTCACGAAGGTTTTTAAAATCATCTGTAACTAAACTGTGGGGGACCAGAAAAATGAGTATCAAAAAGATATTAGCTTCAAATCCATCAAGAGTTCTTCATGACTGGGGAAATCCCCAGGAGGGAAAACATTCCACAAATGCATTAGTTTCTTGAGATATGTAAAATCATAAAATAATTTGGGTTTAAAGGGACCTCTGGAGATCATCTTGTCCAAACTTCCTGTGCAAACCAGGGATAATTTCAAAATTAGGACAGGTTGCTGTGTGTCTTGTCCAGTCAAACGCTGAATATCTTCAGGGATGGAGCTTCCACATTGTCTCTAAGCCTCTGGTTGAATGACACAAATTCCTGCAATTTGTGTCCACTGCCTCTTGTGCTTTCACTGAATCTGGCTTCATCTTCTTCCACCTCTCCTGTAGGTAGCTGTAAACAGCAAAAATATTCTCTCTCAGCTTTTTCCTCTTGAGGCTAAACAAGCTCATGTCTCTTAACTTCTCCACATACATTATGTACTTTAGACCTTGCACAGTATCGATGGAATCTGTTGGAGTTACTTCAGCATGCTGATAATTTTTTTTTTTTTTTGCACTTGGGAGACCAAAATAAGGCACAGTATTCCAAGCGTGGTCTCCTAAGTGCCAAACACAGAGGAATAATCACTTCACCTGAACTCTGGGCTACTCTCCTGCAAGAGTTGTCTCATGTACAGTTGGCCTTGATCACTGAGAGGACCCACTGCTGAATGATGTTCTGCTTGTAGTCTGCCAGGATCCCCAGGTCCCTTCTGCAAAGCTGCTTTCTATCCACCTGGCCCCCAGCCTATATTGTTGCACCAAGTTATTCCACCCTGGATGCAAGCCTTTGCTTTTTGCTCTCGCTGATCTTCATGAGATTCTTGACAACCCATTTCTCCAGATTGTCCAGGTCCCTCTAAATGGCAGTCATTTCTCTCAAGTTTACTGGCTGTTCTTCCAGTTTGGTGGCAGCCACAAACTTCTAGAAATTCCACACCATTCTAGGATCTAAGTTATCGAAGAAAACAGTGAGTAATATTGGTTCCATCATTGGCCCCTTAGGAATGCTGCCAGTAGCTATCCTTCAGTTAGACTTTTAACTGTTGACCACTGCTTTCAGCCACTTTTCTGCACATTTTGCTGTCCACCCATCTGACCCATAACTCAAATTTTTCGTAAGGGATACTTTGGAGGAAACTATGTTGAGAACTTTACTGAAGTAGAGTCATCCACTGCTTTCCCCTCTTAGCCACAAAGCAGGTCATCTTATCATAGAAGGTAATGAGATCAGTCAAGTATGATTTATCCTTGCTAAAACCATGCTGTTTTTTCATAACCACCTTTTTATCCTTCATGGAATTAGTTTTGAACAATATTTGTTCCATAATCATAGAATCATAATCCTCCTTAGTAACTGAGATGAACCAGACAGGCAGGTAGTACTCTGAATCTTCCTTCTTGCCTGTCCTGAAGATGGGTGTGATGACTTTTACCAGTCATTAGGAACCTCTCCACTTCATCATGACCTTTCAAAACTGATGGCAGCAGCCTCTCAGAGACACTGGCCCGTTCTTTTAGTACTCTTGAGTGCATCTGTCTGATCCCATGGACTTGTCTTTGTCCAGTTTCCTTAATTCAGTCTTCTAGTATGGATTACAGCTCACCTGCCCAGACTCTGCTGCCTGTGTACTGGTAGCGTGAAGGCAGACTTTGGTAAAGACCAAGGCAAAGAGGATACTGAGTGCATAAGTTTTTTTGATGGCCTTTGTCACTGAGTCACCCACAGCATTCAACAGTGAACCCACTCCTAAGGGAACCTCACCCAGTAGACAGAAAGATTCCCTGCACAGATTCCTTGAGTGTAAGCGTGAACTTTAAGTCTACTCAGTACCTATGCCTGGACCTTTGGTCCCTTACCCAGTTGCCAGCTCAGACCCCAGGCTTTCCCAGAGGCAGGTATCCTCCTACTCACTAGCTGGTCCAGCTTTCAGTTCACTGGGAAATCTTTTTAGCCGGGCCTGTTGCGATAGGGCAAGGGGTAGTGGTTTTAAACTAAAAGAGGGGAGATTTAGATGAGATAGAAGGAAGACATTTTTTACAATGAGGGTGATGAAACACTGGAATCAGGCTGCCCAGAGAGGTGGTAGATGTCCCATCCCTGGAAACATTCAAGTTCAGGTTGGAAGGCGCTCTGTGCAACCTGATCTAGTTGAAGATGTCCCTGCTCATTGCAAGGGGGTTGAACTAGATGACCTTTAAAGGCCCCTTCCAACCCAAACTGTTCTTTGATTCTATGATTCTATAAATCATGCTTGCATAGAACAGAGAGCAAGGTTATGCAGACAACAGTAATGACTTGGGACTATTCCCAGTAGGCAGTTTGACGCCTCTACTCTGGTTCAAAGTTTAAGAGTGTAAAATAATATAGACATATTCAGATGATGCTTCAGAGCCAGGGAATGGGCCCAGGCTCTGAAGTTCAGACTCTATTACAAATGAAGACAGACAGAATCCGGCCCCAAGTATCAGGCTTTATTTATTTATTTATTTCAGTCACACCTTTATAATTATACACTTCCCTTGGAAGAAAAGGTAGCTGACTGAGAGGAAACTATACCATCTCTTGTCCATTAAAAAAGCTTTTTTACAAAGTGACAACACTTCTCTTACAAATGAGGATTTGTTTGAGTGCACACACTCCAGCTGTTGAAGCATTTTGCATTTGATGATGTTTTGGAAACTGCACAAATCTCCAGGGCAAGAAAAAGCACAACCGTATCATTTTGGCTTTGCAGTTATAAAAATGATACATTGACTATTTCACAATAAATGGTTTGTAAGGTAATTCTGAAATATAAGCTAAATTATCAATGGATATCACGGAATCACGGAATTTTCAGAGTTGGAAGGGACCTCTAGAGATCATCTAGTCCAACTCCCCTGCTGACGCAGGAATGCCCAGAGCACATTACTCAGGACTGCGTCCAGGCGGGTCTTGAAAATCTCCAGAGAAGGGGACTCCACAACCTCCCTGGGCAGCCTGTTCCAGTGCCCTGTCACCCTCACCGTAAAGAAGTTTTTTCTTGTGTTTGAGTGGAACTTCCGATGTTCCAACTTGTGCCTGTTGCCCCTCGTCCTGTCACTGGGAACCACTGAAAAGAGTCTGCCTCCATCCTCCCCAGTCCACCCTTTAGATACTTCTAAGCAAGAAGAAGGTCTCCCCTCAGCCTTCTCTTCTCCAGGCTAAAGAGTCCCAGCTCTCTCAGCCTTTCCTCACAAGGGGGGTGCTCCAATCCCCCAATCATCTTTGTTGCCCTACACTGGACTCTCTCCAGTAGTTCCCTGTCCCGCTTGAGCTGGGGAGCCCAGAATTGGACACAGTATTCCAGTTGTGGGCTCACCAGTGCCGAGTAGAGGGGCAGAATGACCTCCCTCGACCTACTGGCCACACTCTTCCCTAGGCAGCCCAGGATTCCATTGGCCTTCCTGGCGATGAGGGCACATTGCTGGCTCATAGATAATTTATTATCTACCAGGACCCCCAGATCCTTCTCCTCAGAGCTGCTTTCCAGCAGGTCCACCCCTAGCCTATATTGGTGCCCAGCATTCTTCCTCCCCAGGTGCAGGACCCTACACTTGCTCTTGTTGAACCTCATTAGGTTCTTCTCTGCCCAGCACTCCAGCCTGTCCAGGTCATGCTGGATGGCAGCGCGGCCCTCTGGAGTGTCAGCCACCCCTCCCAGTTTGGTATCATCAGCAAACTTGCTGAGGATACACTCTGTCCCCTCATCAAGGTCATTGATGAATATATTGAATAAGATTGGACCAAGTATTGCCCCTTGGGGGACACCACTGGTTATGGGCCTCCAGCTTGACACTGCTCCATTAATCGCAACCCTCTGAGTTCTGTCACACAGCCAGCTCTCAATCCACCTCGCTGTCTCCTCCTAATGAGGATGTTATGGGAGACAGTGTCAAAAGCCTTGTTGAAGTCAAGATAGATGACGTCTACTGCTCTCCCCTCATCCAGCCAACCAGTTATAACATCATAGAAGGCTATCAGATTGGTCAAGCATGATTTACCTTTGGTAAATCTGTGTTGACCATTTCCAATAACTTCCTGTTCTTCAATGTGTTTGGAGATGACATCCAGAACAAGTCACTCCATAACCTTTCCAGGGACAGAGGTGAGACTAACCGGCCTGTAGTTCCCTGGGTCCTCCTTCTTGCCCTTCTTGAAGATTGGAGCGATGTCAGCCTTCTTCCAGTCCTCAGGGACCTCTCCTGTTCCCCGTGACCTTCCAAAGATGATGGAGAGTGGTCTAGCAATAACATCTGCCAGCTCTCTCAGCACTCGTGGGTGCATCCCGTCAGGGCCCATGGACTTATGGGTGTCCAGCTTGGCCAAGTGGTCTCTAACCCAGTCCTCCTCAACTGAGGGAATATCTTCCTCTCTCCAGACCTTCCCCCTTGCCTCCAGGGTGTGGGATTCATGAGGGACAGCTTTAGCAGTGAAGACCGAAGAAAAGAAGGCATTCAGTAACTCCGCCTTCTCTGTGGCTTCCACCACTAGGGTGCCCATCTCATTCATCAGTGGGCCTACATTCTCCCTAGTCTTCCTTTTTCTATTGCTATACTGAAAGAACCTCTTCTAGTTATCTTTAACCGCAGTGTCCAAGCTGAGTTCTGCTTGGGCTTTGGCCCTTCTAATTTTCCCCCTGCATAGCTTTACTACATCTTGGTATTCCTCGTAAGTTGCCAACCCCCTATTCCAAAGAATGTAAACTTTCCTTTTGTTCCTGAGGTCCAGTTAAAGCTCTCGATTTAGCCAGGCTGGTCTTCTTCCCCATCAGCTTGTTTTTCGGGACATGGGGATGGCCTTCTCCTGTGCTTTTAAGAGTTCCTGCTTAAAGTATGACCAGCCTTCCTGGGCAACTTTGCCCTTCAGGACTGTCTCCCAAGGGAGACTCTCAACCATGCTCCTAAACAGGCTAAAGTCTGCCCTTCGGAAGTCCAAGGTGGCAGTATATATATGCAAGATATAATCTAGGATAAGTACAAAGAAGAAAATGGAGAAATTCTGCTTTACAGAAATAAACCATCACCAATTAACTAATTACTGTGAAACTTTTTATTATATCACAGCTATCATGTTCTCTTCCATTGTAGAAATTTTTTCACCAACTTTATATTTACAGTGGATTGTCTTTTCCCTCTTATACTGAATATTGTTTTTTTCATATTGCTTTTGCCTGCACCTAGTAAAAAATATCTCTCAAATCATAATTAACGCGACAGTGTTTGCCTGTCCTTTGCCCAGCTAGGTGGACGTACAGGGTGTTGAAGGTAAAACCTTCTTTTGCATTTATCTTTAAGGTTTAGAACAGTTCCTTAATGCTTCAATTAAACTGAAGGATCATCTAATTATTCACAGTAAAGCATAGTTAGTTCATTAGGAAGATATTCTATAGCCAATTACAAATTGTCTTCGGAAATTGTTTTTATAATAATAAATCAAGTAATTAGCTATTGGGAGCTGCTTTTTCTTCTGCTGTATCTATTATGAAGCCTCTCAATCGTGTTTGTTCTGCACAGTATAGTTAGTTCAGAAAGCAATAGAAAAGTTATTGACTGTTTTGAAAGAGTTTGCCATCTTCACACATGTAGGGAGTTACAGGCAATATAAGTTACATGCAAAAGCAGCAGTTGGGTGCTCTACAGTGACTCCAGTTAAAGGACCTAGAATCATGAAATCCAAGCAAAACAAAAATACAGGAAACAAAGGTCGATTTTGGCTCCTACTTACCCAGTGTACTACTCTTATATGAAACTTTTTCAAAAATGATATACCTAATGGTCACTGTGCTCCTACACGGCTAAGCCTCCTTCATTGCTTAGTAGCCTTCTCAGTAGAGAATCACACGCAGGTCTAACCTAAAGCCATTTATCCATGTTGTTTAGGTTTTGTAGAATCCATTTGATTCTACGCACTGACTGACCAAAGACTGCAGAGAAGATCAGCGCAGTCATGTTTGTTTGTATTCCAGAAATCTGTAGAAGCGGCATACAACAGTTTTAAAAATGCTCCCAATTTGGTTAGTTTTTCTGGGCGTTGAAACTAATTTATTTTTCTTTCTGTGTCCCTTCCCTTTTTTAAATTCTGAAGCTTCAGGAACACAATGTTGTCCAAAACACAACATCTGACACTTCATTTCTTTCACACAACTTTAATTTTAAAACATAAGAATTGCTGATTCATTCTGACATTGCCTATTGACATTTATTGCTTTTAATTAAAAAAAGGGACAAAAATGCAGAGGTAATTTTATCTTGGACTCTAATCTATGCATCAGAAGTAAGCAATATATTACTTTAATCTTCTACTATAAAAAAAATTACATTGCGTGTCAAAGTATATCACCTGAATGGAATCTTCACAGGGAGAGTGTCAATTATTATGAAATAGTCCCTCTGCATAGGAGGAAAATGTTCTGTCATCAGTTTTTCCCTCAGTGTTTAGACTGCATTGTAGTGGAAGGCTGAAGTATTTGTTCTACACTGATATTAGAATTCAAAAGACAACACTACTAATGAAGCAGACAGACAGGTAACATGACTTAATTTGTAGAACAAATTTTGCAGATAGATCACAATAGATGCCAAATTCCTACATGTCTTATAAATCACTCAAGGAATATTCTTACAGAAATCCAATTACCTTCTATAAAACAGAAGAAGCATCACTTTTATAAATGCAAATTAATGATGTTCCTGTAAACAGAGATCAAATAAAATCTTTCCAGTGTAGGAGGCTTCATAAAAAAATCCCACCCAGCAACTGCATTAAAAAGCATGAATGAAGTACTGGTGAAAGATTGGAAATGCACAGCCCTGCCAGTGAGCCCTCCTTTCGTCACAGGTGTGACACAAAACTTCTACAATATCTCACTTCTAAAGAGAAGGTTCAATATTTATAAACAACATTTTAATATCATATCAGCTAAAAGTCAAATATTCTTCTTCTTCTTGCAGAAGGAACAGTTGTGTCCCATGTCAGGTATGTTATACTTTCAAGTTTCTTAGAAATGTGGATGCATCTTATGATCCTGCTTTAGTGATGAAACGGATGAAGAACTACTTTCCTCGATAGCCTCAATTCAAACTATTTTCCTCTCCCAACATACTAGTAATTCAGATAGTCTCACTTGCAACATTTTGCCCATAGATCGTTGGAAGTGAATGTTTGCTTTGAAGATCTTCGCTTCAAAATATAAAACACTGTCTAAAGCTACAAGAAAAAACACACAGCGCTGCACCCAATGGCATCCAATTCATTCCGATGTAGCTAGTCTAGAACTGAGGCTTTCATACTTACTCTTCTAAGTAAAATGCACTCTGAAAACTGAAAATTTTCTATCTCAGACTGATAAACTCACCAACTGCTCACAGTATTCTGCTGTCACTGAATTTCTTGGTGCAACAATCTACCTATCTAAGATGTATTAAGAGATTTTCTTTATTTATAGTCAGTGTCAGAACTGCTGTCACTTCGTGTCCTTTGGGATTTCTCTATGCTATTTTATTTGTCATATGTCCTTCAGAGAGCTTCCCTCAGAGTACCCACTGCTTTTTTACCTTTTCAGCCATTTCTTGAACACTACAGCAATCACTATGGTTTTGGAATATTTTACCACAAAATGCTCATATTTCCCAGATCTTCTTTTCAACTTCCAATATTCGCTTTCAGTAAGACCTAAGATTTCAAAATGACTAGACCTAACACATGATTTGTCCAGCACAGTGCGGTATACTTTCCACTCTTAGAGAAAATTAATTAATTAATTAATTATGATTTTTTAATTAATTAATTTTGATTAACTAAAATAATTAATCAAAGCAACTGCTGAACTTATAATTGCAATTGTTGAATTAAATTATTTTGGTTATGGTAGGTAGCTAACAGTGGTGTCTCCTACGTTTCTATTACTCCTAGTTTCACTTTTATGACTAATGACGTGGGCAAGGGTCATGGAGAGAAAAGAACAGGTCCTCTGGAGGGGCGTCAACTGATGGAAGGGAGGGAAGGAGGGAGCCAAAAGAAGGCTGGACATTTGAAACAAAGCTTAGAGACTGAGGTCGTACACTGGAGCTCAGCTGGATTGCTCCAAAGTCTGGATTCACTCTGGATTGCTTGGCTTGATTTGCTGCCTCATACCTGCCTTTTCCAAAGAGAAATTTAAATTACACATTGATAATTAAGTCACAAGTCACTGAAATATTCAAGAAACAATACAGTAGACTGATATTCAACCACCAGGATGTTCCCTTAATGGTTTTCCATCCTCCTTCTGCTGGGCTGGAAGAATGTACTAATAGTGGAAGAAGGACCCTATCTGCTCCTATATTCTTCCCTCTACTGCTTGTTCTTGTTATAAATGCGTCGGCAGTCTCTCCCTCAGACAGTGAGATTACCTCGGTGGCATCCAGGGTATCAAGACTATTTTTCAAAGGCAAAAGTACATACTGTTCAGAAATGTCAGCCAGTAACCATGTTCTGCTTTTACCTTAAAGATTTCCTTTTCTAAATGCACACGGAACAAATATGTACTACCAAGAGTAGAAAATTGAAGGGCCAATAGGACAGTTTACATCTCAAAATGCCTTGTCTGACAAGCTGGAGCCAAATTCTTCTCAGTAAGACTTCTAGTGGGGATACATGAAAGACTGGTTCTTCTTTCTGTATTACAGGCACTAAACAACATAACAGATTACTCTGAACAGCCATGCTGTTGCCTTCCAATACTAGTAATTTGTGACCACCTCACAAGACACTGTCAAGGGTCTAAGACTCTGAAAATTTTGGTTCTTCAAATATAATAAACTATTATGAGAGGGATTCTTCACAATCTGAGATCAGCCCTGCAGTGCTAGCAAATAAAGCAATCTGTGACAGCAAAACCCCCCAAAAAATGCATTTGTCTTTCCTTAATTGAACTTTCTCAGCCAAACCCACACGAAATTCACAGCCTCCATTAATATTACACTGTCGTTTGACTGATTCCACTTAAGCACCTCATTTTATTTTACTTTTACTTCAGTTATTGCTTTTTTCCCTGATGTAAAATCATCTTTCTGCTTTCAATTTCTTCTGTAATTTCTCACTAGAAACCACACTTTATTCCCACTCCGAAAGCATGCTGTCTAATGCTACCACTACAGAATGAAAAGTCACTGGAATTGTTCTGGGTTTTCTGTATCAGTGTGATTCAGAACAGACTTGGCTCTATAATCCCCACTGGACTGTATTTTCAAGCACTTTGCTAATGTCTTAGCTAAGAACTGAGAACACTAGGTAAAAAGTGACTAAATCTCTACCCTGTACTAGCTGACCGGTCTTAGATACCTGTGACTTAACACTCATTAGCATATGATCTCCCCTGTTTATGGCTGGCCATAAGAATTAATCATCTGTTTCATAATAAACTGGGAGGTTTAGGCAGGGAATGAGAGGGGAAGCTCTGTTTTGCACAAGAAGGAAATCAAGGTTTTTGAAACCCTTTCATAAGAATAATGGGCATAAAACATGCCTTTGCCTCAGAGTAGTCAACAGGAGCTTTATCTCCCATATCCCCTTAAATCACATCCCAGTTTTGCTTCCCTTTTTCCCCTTACTATGAGGTCTTCCATGGATATGAGAAGCTCTGAAAGTATACTTCCATCTATGCTGGTGAAGGGATTAGCTCAGATTAGCTTTCTGGTGCCCTCTGAATTACATGAAGATTTCTGTTTAACTTGCCTCTGTTTTCCACTGTTGATGCCCATCTCCACCTGGGGTTTGAACCGCCAATTCCAACCATTTCCCTAGCAACATCTCCCCATCTCAGGAGATCCCTGGTCCGTTCCTAGGGCTTTTGCTACCCTTCCACTCAGGTCTCGGAGAGGGACTTAAGTCATTTCATTCCTCTGGTTTCTTCTCTGGGGACATGGTAAAAGGTGCTGGAGCCAGTGTTCCTCCATTTTCCCATTGATTGCCTTGGCCCTTTTTTACTATGTTTTAAGACCCAGACCTTCTTATTATACTGACATAAGTTATTAAAACAGAAGGGAAATTTTCTAAAGACAATTCCAAGTTAGATTTGTTGATAAGACGAGGAGGTTTTTATCCTGTTTGCTTTAAAAATGGCAATCATTAATTCTAGTTATCATAAAATTATATTGCCAAAAATTTAAGTCAAATAATTCATTAATTTGAACCATAAAGCATTCTCATAAGCCTCAGAGAAAATAAAATTGCAATCATTCATTTCCTTCTCTCTGAAACATTATATTGCAATTTAGCAGATCATCTTTGACTGTAGAACAATGGTTAATTTAAATACTATTAAATCAGGGAGACTTCATGTAGTTAATGTTTTACAAAAGCAAAATCTACTCTGGCAAAGTCATTTACCTCAGAATCATTATCATTAAATGATCAAAGCACATAATCTCAAAGACTTTGTAGCTAATTGCAACATGTCTGCTCTGTAGTTGAGGGGGTGCTATTTTACATGTGACTCCTAGCTGAGGTAAGTGTACTGTCTGGTTTGGGTTCTTTTAACTTGCTGATAAGCCAAGTCCTACTGAGCAACCAAGAAGTATTAATGAATGTCTATGATTTTTTCTTTTCTTTCCCTGTTATATCAGCACATGCACATTAAAGTAGCCTGTAGATTAATGTCTAAATCACAATTGAACCCATAATTTTCAGCATCTGCGCAAAAAAGCCACCAATAATTGTCTGAGAGAGCTACTAGCAGAGTTTAATGCTCCATGGAAGATGCATAAGAGGAGAGGAAAAAGCATGACTAAATATAACTCCCTCTGACATACAGGCCAACGGAGGCTTCACATTGCACTGTACAGCACTCGCCCTCTATTCTCCATCCTTCAGCTGGGACACTGTGATGCTCCTTTTCTCAAAACCTTACAGGTTTGTGGAGCTTTGTGGGGTGACCCATGCCTCCTCACCATGGCAATACCCATCACTCCAGCAGGTCACAAAGAGCCACCCAGTGTAATGTGGTTAAATGTTGGCTTTGCAAACACACAGAATAAGCTAGAAGGCAAATTTGTCTTTCTGTCATTCTTTTTTTCTGACAACTAGCCTGAATCTTTGCCCATGTCCTTACGTTGGTGATGAGCTCTGAGTCACACAAAGCTACAGACGCTTAAAAAATGCTTTACAAAGACAAGACAATCCTCATGTCTCTCAGGTACTCCTGGGTTTACGTTCCAGCCTCACTGCTGTCTCAAGTTTCATGTTCCACTTTGAGCTAATCAATTAATTTATAACAGTTGTCTGTACTTATACATAGCACTTGGGCGTCTGAAATGTACTTGAAGATCTACAAATGAGAGAAAAGCAGTTTCACAAGTACAAATTAGATTTTACTTAATAGTCATTCAGCTAATGAACAAAAAAAACCCATGTTGCTGGGAAGCCTGAATTATTGAAAGAAAAAAAAAAAGCCATCGCTACTATTTTTGTTTACCTCTCTTCATTCTGAGGCCTTAAGTCTTTTTTATTTTGCCATGTACTTTTCTATGCTAAGCAAACATCAATCCAGAAAAGGCTGCGATGTTTAACTGTTAAATTGATGGTGGTCCTTGGCTTAAGCATTAGAATAATGTGGTACAGGGAGTTGGTATTCTCATCTCTAGAGGCAAATGATTTTCTACAGAAGGATTACTTTTCACTAAACCAGGCTCAAGGGCTATTCTAAGTCATACACTATGAGGCACCACAGCAACAATCTGGCTTTCAGTAATTTTTAACATCTACACAATTCTGCTGCTTTTTAGTAAGTTGGAGCTTTTCTTTAGAAGCATGTACGCTTTTAAAATTTATTTCTTGCTGTTGCCACTAATAGAGAAATGACTGTTCTAACTAGATTTCTGAAACACAACTGCTGCAAAAAGCGTACCAGCATGCTGCGGCTGACCATGTCATTAAAATTCTGGTAGCAAGTTCAGCCGTATGTCAGTCGGCACCAAAGGCATAACTCATTCATCAGGCTGCATCCTACAGTGGTTATAAGAAGTGAAAACATAATGTAAATGTCTGGATGTATAGAAAGACAGCGCAAAAAGTGTCTGCTTTCTTATTCCGGAGACATTGACAGGGTGACTGTGGTAGGATGATTATGCCTGCCATTGACAGATGAGTTATACTCTGAAGACCTCCATGAATTCCAACTCTGATTCAGAAGCCTTGGGAACAGACCAGTCACCTGCCTGTTTAAATAAATATAAAGGCTAGAGGGTCCAGTTACCACCCTGCTGAGCTCATGCTGCCTTGGCTTCATCAGAGCAGAGAAAGGAGAACCCACATCTCTATGATGCCCCAACCCAACATTTTGTTCCTTTATAAATTCTTCTATCAAGTACCACAAACAATGGTTTTAGCATCAAGGAATCTACTGAAGCTAAGTTAGACTTTAGACTTCACCTGAGGAAGAAAAGCACAGCTTACTCGGCCAGGTGGATAAATCATCTAAAGTGACCAATACTAGCAGCTAGTAAAAGAGCATTGCCTTCTTTCTAACAAGGCAGATGTGAAAATACTTGCTGCTAAAAGAACATATTTAGGTAAAGAGAAGACTCGAGCCATTCTTTTACTTATCACAGTGCCTTGACCAACCCTTGTGGGGGAAAATCCCCTGACTTTCTACACCTCTCTCACTTTCTGTGAGTCTTTAAGCACTTACAGCATTACACCTTCTCTTACAGAGTCAGCACAAGACTAAACTCGCTCCTCCTCAGTGAGGTGGGATGAAGTTAGACAGTACTAGCTGGTACTGATTGTATGCTTGAAAAATAGAGGTGTTTTCTACCTGTCTGAAATATATTTCCGTACAGCTGAGAACCACACTGAATGAAGCTTGGACCTAGAAACAGAGCTTCTACTTCAGACTCTTCAAATTCTATCAGAGATAAGGAGGAACAGTATCATGGCACCAGTGAGGTACCGTTTCTACAAGGCTTTTGCAGGACTCCCTCCATCTACTGGCTGGCAGCTTTATTATTATGTCAGGAGAACACAGCTTTGATTCTCATGCGAGAGTGACTAGTGTCAGCCCATGGAGCTCCCACGCTCTCAAAATCCTGCTTAGCAGAGTCAATGGAAATTCACTGCTGCAAATCAAAGTAATTTGGCCTAAGGGAATTGGGTAACGGGCTGGCATATCTTGCCTTTTGAGGTAATTAAAAATCACACTTCTGAGAATCCATTAATGACACAACAGAGATCCCAAAGGACAGAGATCATTATCTGTATGAATCATGCTCTGTCATCCTCAGTTTTAGCTATCATTAATAAGACTTCCTTGATCTTCAGAAGATTCAGTCCACAATCTAAATCTCTTTAGTCATGATCTGCTCCGTAATGGTGTCCCAAGGAAGGACTTTTGTGCATTAAAACACAAACACTGAGCAAATTGTCAAGTGATTGATTATTTTGTACCTTGAGAAGAAGCCAAAGACTATGATTTACATCTTGATGACATAAATTGGCTTCTCTCTGCTTTTGGTTTTCTAGGAAGATATCCTTATGGTAAAAGTTGCTGCACTCATACAGTTACAGAGTAAATTAAAAGGAGATGAAAGGAGGAAATCTTTTAAAATCTAGTGGAGAGGAAAAAAAAAGAAAAAAAAAAGAAGAGAAGGAAAAAAAGCCATCTGCCTGAGTAAACTGGACCTGGTTCTGAAAAAGCAGTTGAAGTCTAGGCCCATGATTAGGAGACTAGCTCAAGATCAGAGTCCAAAAGTCTGTTCTGCATGCCTAGGCAAGACAATTGTGCTCAGCTTCAATATTTAGAGGTAAATAACAAACTGATGAAGTACTACTTGTTGTGACAGGGGGAAAGTAACACCTGTGTTAACTATTTGTAGTATTTTCCTTCTTTCTTTGACCCTCCTCAAAGAAACTTACATCCAGTAGACAGAAAACCCAAATATGCATGCTTGTTATGGTTTATTTAATAGTTTTGTGAGCTTCAATGGAAATTTGGACAAGTTTATGGAATAGAGATCCACTTAAGTTGCTATGTGTATAGAAACCACATTTGGCTCAGGAAGACCCTAAACTGTAAATGCTGGGAGACCAGGAGAGTGTGAGGGATAATATGCATGCTTAGTCTGTTCTTACGTTCTTCCCTAGACAGCCACTTCGGCCATTACCATTGAGCAAACTTTTGAATGGATGGGTTTCTGTCCTGATCTGGTAGCGCTGTTCCGGCATAACATTGAACCCAGAGTCACTTTATTAATAAAGCTGTGAACAACAGCGAATGCCTTATTATTGGCAGTGACAGGCAGCCTGTACACAGTCTGTTAAAAGCTATCAGCTCACTTCATCTCCCTCTGAGAGCTGTCTTTCACCTCACTATTCAGTCAGGCTCTATCTGAACAGGGGCAGAAAAAAACACAGAGCAATAAAAATACGTGCCTTAAACCAGCATATGCTTAATAACAATCTTTAAATCCAAATACAGAAATATAATTTTTAAGTAAGCATGCAGCCTATAATGCAATAGACCCAGTTTGATGTGGCTTCAGTCAAGCTGTGTGAGCGGCCTTTGCATTTGCAGCCAGTCCAAAGGAAACCTCTCAACACCTGTACATCACTTGGATTTATCTTCTTGGCTGTAGCAGCCTACTGTCTCAGATATCACTACAGGGAAGAGAACATTTTATTACTGTTATTGCATTCAGTTCGTCTGAAAAGACACTCACATTTGCTTGTGCCTGCATCTGTAGATCATGTGTTTGATGACAAATGCAATGTTGGCTTTATAAGCCTGATTCAAGGGCCAAAGTGGTCTGCAACATTTCTGGAAACTGATCATTTCACTTCACCTGCACTGATTTTCCTCAGCCCGTCCTGAGTATATAGGCCTAGTGGTTAGAAATCAGGATGCATGGTGGTTTGATTGCGGCTATGCATTACGAGTGACAAGAGGCAGGAAAGTTCAGTTTGCAGTACAAACACCACCCTCGGCTGGCAGCACCATGACACACAAAACTGGAGCTGATCACATTAGCAGTAAAGCCAAGAGTTTACTAGATGGTGAAGATGCTTTTTCTGCCCTCACCATGGTCGGTGAGGCTCACTGAAGAAGAGACCGCGCTCACACAGCTGCTGCTGCTCCTTTCCTTGTTCTGAGAATGAGCAGAGAAGTTCTGTCGCCAGACTTTTCCATCTGGCACTAAAATTCGGGTCTGAGGTGAACAAACCCATGCTGTAGTGTGCTCTCCAGGCACACAGACCGAGTGAATTGCATCTGTTAGGGAAGCTGGACAGAGACTGAGCAGCTGTGATCACGGATTTGGGCTTTTACCTGGATTCAGACCACAGCAGTCTCGGTCAAAATGAAACAGGAGCTGACCAGAAAAAGTAATTTATTTTTTTGGTGACTTGAGAACCCACGATATAAATCCAGACATCCAGTACAGTAAGTCACCAGCTCATCAGTATAACAAATCTGGAACATTTCATCTACCAGAGTTTACAGGGGAAATTTATTAGCCATTTCTATGCTATGTGGCCCAACAACAGCAGTTACAAGGAGTCAGCATCTGTCTCAAACAGTAGTGATACCGCCCAAGCTGAGCGCGGCACGCATTACTCCTGCAGGAGGACCTGACCTCGCCTTGCCACGCAGGAGTACCACAGAGGCCTTGGTATTGCCACACTTCTGCACAAGCAGCGAGCAGAAGTGCATACCCATGAACTTTGGGATGAGCGTGCTGGGGTGTTTTTTTGGCATGAGGAGGGTGCACACGAATACCAACTCTCTCATGAACAGGGAATGGCATTTAGAATAAAGCTCAAAAGATTTACTTCTGTAGCAGTCAAAATATTCTCCCAAAGTAAACCAGGGTTCATTCTTCTCAGAATCAATACATGCAAAATAGGGACTGAGCGCCTCTTATGTGAGCCTGAGACCATGTCTCTAATTAAGTGAAATAAAGGGTAATGTGAGTGTTATTTTCTTATCACATTTTGAATTTGGATTTCTTCACTGAGGTTAGCATCCTCCTTGGCTTTCTACTCAAAACTCAGGCTGGACCAGAATGAAACAGAATGCTGAAAAGCCATCAAGCATACAAATGTGCATGTTTAGAAAGCATTGTATTCGCTAGAGCTCTGGGGTCATAGCTGTATTCTGCTGCCCTCTCCTGTCACTTGCCTATCATTACAACGGTATAGGCTAATGGCTAAAGACAAGATTATGAAGCTTTCCATCCAAATGCATAACAATAAACCACCCCTCTAAAATATTTATGGGGCTGTGTAGCTTGTTTCAAAAGACCCACTGAAGTCTCCCCTTCCTCAGTGCTCTATTGCTTTGCGTAGTAGATTAATTTAAGCCACGGCTCTGTGTATAGCTCTATGTTTCTGTATTTTGAAAAGAGAGCGTTTAAAGTCTATGAGATACTTCAGGATAAAAGCTTCTAGATGAAATCTTGAATTAATAGAAACAAGAGGACTTTCTCTTGATGACTCCAAGGAGTTCAAGGTTTGACTTTCTGGCACTAAGGGGCGATGCTCACCAGCAACTGAACCATACTTGAAGCAATTTCTTGGCAAGTGATTATAATTTGCTTAACTTTGCCCAAGGTGGATTACACAGTCTGGCAGTTAAGTGTCTCCAGTTTGCATGAGCAAGTAAACTCAGACTGAGCAAGCTTATTAAATTCGGTGCACTGGTCCAGAAGCATAGTAGGTAATAACTCAGTGCTAGTACTGGACTTCATATTTTGGATCCCAAAAGGTCCATGCTCAGATCATTGGATCAAATTGACTAATACAACTATTTCCCAGGCAAAATTTGGCTAAGAATATTCCTTGGCTCATCTTAAAAATTGTTATGGATGCATTTTATTAAAGGTGTTAAAATAGAAACCGTCTAAATGACTCCATGGAACACAACACATTTAGAAAAATAATTTCAGTTTGCATAGGGCGGGTCATTTATCTTTAATGTAATTCTGTGGAAAATATACACACTTTAGACTCATAAAGTTAATCCATTGAAGGTCTGGCTGTGTAAAAGTGCTCATCCTGAAAGAAGACCGCATCGTAACCACTGTATGTTTAATGAAAGAGCACATGAATAATGAACTGAGCAAAGCTAACAGAAACAAGGAAAGCACAACATTTATTTAGCTTTTATTTTTTTTAATCCTGCAAAGGGATCCAGGAACAATAGAGACCAAAACCACATTTAAGAAATGAAGTAGGGGCAAGGAGGTTTACACAGTCACACAGTGCAAGACAGCCTTTGCCTCCTCATGTCTTTCTGGACGTTGACTTAGTCTGTCTGTAAGCAACCTTCCTCTCTGTATTTTACGTCTCAAGTTTCTGAATTTCATTAGTGCCCTACCACTGTGGAATAGAGACAACTTCATGAGCTGTGTCTGTTGCTTGTTATGAGACTTCACCACAGTTTATGAAATAGGTGTTTTTACATGTGAAATTGATAATTCTTTCTCACTCCATGTGCAGAGGTCTGTAGGGTCTACGTGATCTAGCTCTTTAGAGGTGAATCCCTCAGGATAACTTCTGGTACCAAAGGACGCATTTTGGTCCCTCTGACAATGTGGAAAAATCCAAGAATTTCCTTGAGTTCAGTGGAATTGCTCTGGTCTTGTTTTCTACCTACAGAGACACAGGGAACCATTCCTCCTGCTCCTGTTTGCTTCCCTTGGTAGAAAACAGCTAAGGGATTGCCGCCATCTGGGATCACTGTGATCAGATGATTCAAGGAAATGAAGCAGTGTCAGGTCCCACCTGGCCCCAAGTCTGAATGCCCTGTATTTTCCTTTAACTCTTTTTGGATTCATACTTTGTATCTTTTGAAATAAAACACTCTACCATTTATTCTCATTGAACCTAGCATGCTATTAAACAGATATTGTTTTGAGTTCCTACTAAGTATTACCAGTTCAAGTAAGCGAGATCGGCCAATTTCTTAAATGGCGATATCTGAATTTTTGAGGCAATCTGCCTTTCTTTCTTCCATGAACTGAAACCAGGATTTAGTCTGTTGAAGACAATCAAAATCTTTCAGTATGTCAACAGTGGGACATGAGAATGAAGTTTGTAAAATTCCCAGAGTTTCTGGGTTGAGTCTCAAGGAGCGCATCGTAATGGACAGTTTTGTCACGGGAGTTTTCCTTTCGTTAAAATGGATTTTGCTTACACAAGAAAGTCTAACCAGTTATACCAGCACAGTTAGGCTGGTGTTACTAATGTAATCTAACGCCTTATGTTACTGTTACGCTATTACTAAATTACTTCCCCAGTGGACCAAGTAGCCCGGGCACGACGCGTGCCAAATCTTGAAAACACCGCTAGATGGAGGTGTTTCCTCACGTTGTCCTCATTCGCGGACTGATGCCCTGAAATTTCTTATTACAAGTATTTTCATTTTTGATGACTGCACATTAGGAAAGGAAGATGAGTTCACGCAACTTTCATATATAATCAGGCCTCATGTGCTTGAAATGTTTGCACGTGACGATGAATGTAAGAATTACTGAAGTCTAGCATGTAGTTGTTTAGACTGAAATGAATGAAGAGATGTTGTTGTACGAGTAGGGAGAAAAGATCGGAAGAATATCTAGGGCCTCCCTACTTTTGTTTAACAAAACGGACTATTACTCGTTTATCTTATGTCACACAGTGAAAATCAGTTTATAGCAATATTTCTTATCCACAAAACAGTTTTCAGCGCTAGTGTTTAAATGCATTTATCCCCAAGGACACAGCCCTAAGCAGTACATGGTGTGTGCAGTCAGTGCTGAGGTGACAGCATCTCTTGTCTTTCTACCCTCATCAGCATGTAACATAATGGCAAGGACAGAGGCTGACTTTAAAACTGTTGAATAACTGAAACAAATAAGAAGATCCAGAAGACATGCCATTCACATTAAGCTGGAGAAAAAAAAGGTCTCTGAAGAGTTGCAAAAACTTGTTAAAATATATTTCTTACATTGCATTTTGAGTCAAAACAATGTTTTTAAAAAATGCAAATATGTTTTCAAAGCACAAGCTTAGTATTTCCTACACATATTCTCATTTTTAATAAATGTTGCATGAAACAAATACTTATTTTCTTTATCAACTGATTTTTCAAAAATTTCATTACTGACTTTCAAAAATAGGTTGTGATTTATATTTCTTTAAAATTGTGGTTGTACTCAAGTTCTGAATAATTTTGCTTGAACACACAGCATTGATTTGTGTATCTGTAGGGAATAATTGCAATTATGATAGCTCTATATAAAACGATTACAATTAGAGTTGTCATCCTATGATAACTTACAGCTGGGAGCTGTACGGGCATGGGTGCGAAGTGTTTTGTTCCCCTTGCCCCTACTTGGATCCTGCTACAACTGCTGCTGCTGCTGCTGCCGCCGCCTGCACAGCACTTGGGCAATAAATAGTGACGACAGTCTCAAGCAGCCTGAGGAGGTCAGGGACAGGACCCGTCTTCTAATACCTCTAGGTCTTCTGAATCCTTCAGTTTCCTGGCCCCAACAAAATTATTCTGGGTTTGTGTACAGCTACCCTGGACACCCATTCCCACTCAGAGATTGTCCGCGAATGCGTCACAAAGGGAATGTGGACAGACCAGAAACACACACACACATGAAAATAAAATCACAGTGTAACTGATATAATAACGGGACTACTTTCTTATGTTTCTTTTTTTTTTTTTTTTCCCCTCCAAATATTAGTGACCTAAAATTGTGGCTTTTAAGTTTGAGGAATAAGAATTCTCAAATGTGTGTCTCATATCACACTCTGTTGTTCGTTTAGTGGCTACCCCAGTCTAAACTGCAACAGATTAATGACATTTTACTCCCCAAAAGCTGGTTTGGCCATTCATATTACAGACCATATCAGACTATGAGCAGTTGCTAAAGCTTTAAAGTTTCTAGTTAGTAAACAGAAACAGATAATTCATGTCATACATATTCATGTCATTTCTTCATACATTTGTGTTAATAGGCAGAAAAACAGAGAACATGGTATTACCTCTACTCTGTGTAATTTTTTTACTGTTTCTTTTAAACCAGTTAACATAAATGTACATCCCAGACATCTCTAGCAGGGCCGTTTTGTGCCAATAATGAGAAATAAGGGTGTGTATCTAACCCCAGTTGGAGAAATAATCTGCAAATTGTTGATGGCTCAGAAGCAAATTGGAAGCACAGACAGCGAATCTGTTTGAGTACGTACAGAAAAAGGCTTTATTCAGTAGCAGAGGTAAAAAGTAGTATTTTCCAACGTAGTTAGGTGATTTAGAAGCCTACTTCCACTGACATTAAGAAACTCAGAAACTCTAACTATTGAAGGGCTGTGGTTAACTTTATTTTTTGGAATTCCCTCATTCTCATAGTGATTTTTTTTTCTTATATATTCCATTACATTCAAGGCTCTGAAAGAGAAACACAAAACAGGAACAAGAACTATACATTTGCTCATTTGTAATTTCTCTGAAGTCAGTTAAATACTAAGCTACTAAAAAAGCTTCTTGTAATGTGTTGTCCTAAATCAAAGATTCCTGCTGAGTCAGAAGGCACACAGTTTATAAATCAGGGCCTAAACATTGGTAAGTAAATCTGGGCAATATATAAAAACTCTGGAGTTAGCACATTTGAAACAGAAGCTTTAAAAGTAAACCTTTATAAATCAGCTCTCTAAATCAAAGAGAAAACAATGATTTTTCTTGTCTTATAGACCAGGGAAAGTTACTCCCCAAGCAACTTGAGCAGATAAAGGCTCTGTTTTTAATATAGGTTGATGTATTTATGTATGGAGAAACTACAGACCAAAGTTAAGCAAGAAACATAAAAACTCTAAGTACCAATCCAGAAACATTTTGACACCAAATAGTTTAACAGTTGGATAATTCAGAAGAATGTTTGGACAAATACAAGGTAGGGAATGACCGCACAGCAAATGACAGTCAGCAAGGGGGCTTTCATCTGCTATAAATTACGCACAATTTAATTAGAGAAAAGTCGTTGGGCCTAAAGTGAGCATTTCCTACCGGTTTATACAATGCAGCTTTTAGACGCTTATTAAACTTTCAGCATCAAGGACTACACATTCATTCCTTGTTGGGAAAGTTGTTTGTAAGTATTTATTGAAGTATACATTTGCACTGTGAGTTAAGTTCCGACTTTGCAGAGTCTGGTATGGCTTTTCTTTCGTTACAGTTCAGGCAGGGACCGTGCTGGCAAATGAGGTGTTCGTGTTCAGATGGAACATAAAGGTGAAGGTTTTACACATAACCATAACATCACTTTGTAAATAATTTTCCTCTCCAATTTTCATAATCTTTTTGAAACTCTCAGTTCCTCAAGGTCAGAAATTCCTCCTTAATGTAACCAGACTTCCACCCATTATTAGAGTCAATATCCAATGAGGATTTTGCACAGTGAATAAGGAGGAATTATGATAAAATGATATAGCTACTTGTCAGTAACAGGGAAAAACATATTATTTTAAAAGATCTAACAAAAGAAAATCCTTCAATATTTCTTTATATTTTACAGTGAGGAGCTGGACAAAAATACTTCTTTTTAATTTGGATTTCACTTCCAGGTTTGACTCTGTCATTCTAAGAGCTGCAGTATTTGTAACAACTGTATGTATCTACATATCTATGTGCATATGTGTATATATATATTTATCTATAGCTGGCTACACGAGGCCATACATTAATAGACCAATCTGTTGAAATAACACAAACTTTTCAATTCTATTTATATTATACATCAAACTTTATCTTCAGTGTGAATTACAACCTTTCTGCAATTTCCAGATGTAACTTCTTTCTTTCAAAACTAGTGATGAACCAGGTCTAAGCTTTGTTTAAGACTGCATTTTCATCAAGGACCTGCCAAGGCTGTTGTGCTTGTCAGAGACCAGGCACATAATGGAGCCCAGAAGGAACCATATGAGACAGAGGATCGAGCACAGTCATTTGAGTGTATCTGGCTGCTGCGTGAACTTCCAGAGAAGATTAACTGAATCTGGAATCTGACTGTCTTTTGGAAAAGAAACCAGCAAATCCTCCCTTTTTGATAACGATTTTACTATAACCGGTGCTACATGCACAATATAAATCACATCTCCACTGCAATGTTCGGTTTTTTTCAAATCCCATTCCAGTAGAAAACTCTATATCCTAGTAAGGGAGAAGAGTAAGTGTACAAGAAATCATTCAGATGCTTTGCTATTACCCTGTTTTATATGGAAGTTTCTGAGTAGAAGGTAGACATCCATATATTAGATTATTTTCTCTGCGTGTGCAAGCATGCATGTAGGCACATATACAAAGGTTTACAAGAGTCAGAATTCAAGCTGTGTATTTGAACTTTATGTAGAATAATTTGATATGTGGATTGCATTTGAAGGCATGTCAGACAAAAATGAATGAATGTACATATTAAATCATTAAGTGGTTTGATACTATAGACATGTACTTAAATATGAAAAACATGAAATACAGATTTTGGAATAAAGGTAAACTATGAAACATGGATGTGCACTTTCAAAATGTAAAAACAGAAATAGAGAAATTTTTTTTTTTTTTGAGAATTGTTATTTTCAAACTCTGCCAAAGAACTGTATATCCTTTGTAGAAAAAGTCAGCATGGGACTCCTGAATTGGAAGAGAATTCCCTCATAGAATCATAGAATCATTTAGGCTGGAAAACACCCTTAAGATCATTGAATCTAACCGTTAACCTAGCACTGCCAAAACCACCATTAAACCATGTCCCTCAGCACCACGTCTACCCATCTTTTAAATACCTCCAGGGATGGTGACTCCACCACTTCCCCAGCCAGCCTGTTCCAATGCTTGACAACCCTTTCGGTGAAGAAATTTTTCCTAATATCCAATCTAAACCTCCCCTGGAGCAACTTGGGGCCATTTCCTCTTGTTCTATCACTTGTTACTTGGGAAAAGAGACTAACCCCCACCTCACTACAACCGCCTCTCAGGTAGTTGTGGAGAGTGATAAGATCTCCCCTCAGCTTTCTTTTCTCCAAGCTAAACAACCCCAGTTCCTTCAGCTGCTCCTCACAAGACTTGTGCTCTAGGCCCTTTGCCAGCTTTGTTGCTCTTCTTTGGACTCACTCCAGCACCTCAATGTCTTTCTTGTAGTGAGGGGCCCAAAAGTGGACACAGTACTTGAGGTGGGGCCTCACCAGTGCTGAGTATGGGGGGATGATCACTTCCCTAGTCCTGCTGGTCACACTATTCCTGATACAGGCCAGGATGCTGTTGGCCTTCTTGGCCACCTGGGCACACTGCTGGCTCATATTCAGCCAGCTGTTGGCCAACAGCCCCAGGTCTTTTTCTTCTGGGCAGCTTTCCAGCCACTCTTCCCCAAGCTTGTAGCGCTGCGTAAGTTTGTTGTGACTCAAGTGCAGGGCCTTCATAGCATATCCAGCTCACCGCTCCTCTTTGGACAGCAGATCACAAAATTTTGGCTGATTATTTCAAATTGTTGATTCATTCAGCAGATCAGAAGATGTTGAGCTAGCCAGATGATACCAAGATTGTGTCAAATCTCTTATAGATGGAAGAAAAGACAGTTCTGAATAATGACTTAAAGTATTCCAAAGAAAGTGCTTTGGCACAAATGTATGACAGAAAACTAGCAAAATCAGCCTAATAAGTTTTTCTTATTATGACCTCATCAGGAATTCTGCATGATATCAAACATTAGTGCCCATTTTAGTGAAATCGCATACCCTTCTGGCTTGTTGCCTCACTTACAGCTGACTTGCCCACACTGGCTAACCTAAACAGGGCCCGCTTGCCCATTGGCATGCAATGGATCAGAACAGCTAACTATTAAATGATTCCTCCACCGTGTGGGTGATTTTACTATTCCTATAGTTCATCCCTTTTTCCTCACGTTTATTATATATACACTGTTTTCTGTTGTTTCTTTGAACCATGGGCCATGTTTTCTCATGTGCTTAAAAACTGTGCATAACACAGTGTCTTTCAGGTCTGACAGAAGATTTTGGATGCCTTCTTCATACAAATAATACTGATAAATCAATTGTTTGTGATAGAGGAGTACTAGATTGTAAATTAGCCTTTGATCTCTGCATCTGTTTGTGTAATTTCTCCACAGCTATATAAGAAGTCTCTCTTTTTGTACTTGTTCCGAATACATACAAAACCAGATAGTTTTTAATCTTTGAGTGAAGAAACATCAGCGACCCCTGAGAAATAAAAAGAAAACATCCTTTAAATCAGGACCTGAGTCTATGTCATTGAATGATTTATGGCAAAGGGAATTCATTTCTAGAAACTGTGAACCCATTTTAAGTTTCCACTGTCCCACTGGAACTCGCCTATTAACATTCCTGCTCCTCTGAAGTTCTTTGGCAGAGTCTCCAGAGAGGGTCTGAATGACTCTTCTCTCACCTAGGTCAAGCCCTCCTCTCCAACTGTACCAGCTGGACTGTTGTTATGTGTCACAAAAAAATGGTGGATGAGGGGTGGAAATATTAAATTAAGGTAAAGCAGCGGAATGGTATAGAAACTTCATATTATGCTGGTGAATAAAAGGTCTATCTACAGTTTGGAGAAGTGTACATGATGTGTGTGCAAATTCTTTCTTACCAAAACACCTTTTTGTGTTTTCTCCGTTATTAACAGGATCTAAATTGTTCTCTGCAGATGTGGTCCAAGCCTTGTTTTCCCTTTGAACATATGAGAAAGATCATCTTTTAACAAGACTTCGCATCTCCAGACTGGTCTTTAAGCCCCGTGCTTCTGACGGAGCTGAACTACAAAGGAGTTTTTTTTGTCTGAGTTGTTTTTGGACCTGCCTTAGAAACAAGTTAATGGCAAAATGGATTTGTCCACATAAAAATTAGTGTGTCATCTCATAATATGATAACCTCCGAAGAGCCTGTATCAATGGGTTTCTGAGGAAAATAAAGGTTCTGCTGAAATGGTTAATTCCTCTTCTGCTTAGGAAGAATAAAAACTGAAAAAAGAGATTCTTCTCATACATCTTTGAAGACCACAATCTGGCCTGAGATTTAAAGGTGTGAGCCTAAAAAGAGGCCCCTCCCCCTCATCAGCCTTCACCTCAAAAAGCAGCCACAAAGTCCTAAATGCAATATGAAGGCAAAGAAAGAACATGAAAAGATGACGAGGAGAAAACAAGAACTGCATAAAACCAGCTAGAATTTCAATGTACCAGAGATCTCATGTAAACATTGCTGACAGTGAATTTCCACTTGTGTTATTTTAAAGACTGAAATGGACTTAGCAGGTATGTCAGGCAGCCAGATTTCTGAGTGTTTATCTGAGATGAACATTCAAGCATTTTGGCGACTAACCTTTATCACCTAATATTCAAAATCTGTCAGATGCTATTACAACCAGACAAATATATATTGTACCATTGAAAACAAATGTAGCTGAAATTAGACACAGGTATTTCTGCTTAGTTAATTTATCTTTATGAAGAACAATCTATTTTAATGGAAACCAGTGGAAAAAATATCACCCATAAACACAGGCCTGGCCTTTATAATAACTTTCAGCAGCTGAGAGACAATACAGGGTATACAACTCCTATCAGTTTTAAAAGTTGAGATAAGATAGAGTACAACATAATATAACAGAACAAGATAGAGAAAGATACTTGATATGCTAAAATTTTCCCTTTCTTTTCAGCATGAAGAGAAGCTGCCAAGAATAAGTAGAGGAGTTCATAAGACATTCAGATTGCTGAAAGTATGTAGTTCATCAAAGACTGCTCGTAACAGCCAAAGGGAGAGAAACCAGCCAAGCTTCCAACAGAAGACTGGCATAGTGATGATGGCAAATGCAACTGAAACTTAATTTTATCGCATAGTCAGTCCTCTTTAAAATGTTCTATTCCAAGGTGAGGGTTTATTCACCTCAAAACTTACTTCAACAAACAAGGGTGCTTTTTATGAATGCACCTATTTTACCAATTTTAGCTGACATTGGTATGATACCAGGCATCACAATGTTGAGATGTGAAAGCTTAAGCAGGCATAAAAATGTGTACTTTTTCATGATTCTGTGGAGTAGTTGCTTATCTAGGTGTATGCAGTGTGGAAGAATGGAAGATGATGGCAGGCCTTTCACTGTAGATTGACTTATGTAGGAACTGGAGTGCTGTGCTGGTGGTGGTGGTGATTCTGAGCTGGACATTATAGGCAACCATCTTTTTTAGTGAATCTTCTGTCAAAATTTGACAGGTCTGATTTCTCTGGGCTATGTTATTTTCTGTTATGAAATGGGGGAAATTCAGAGAGCAGAGCTACATTCTTCCACTGAGTAGGAAGCCAAGGTGGGACAGTGTAGACAGTGACTTGCTCATCATCTCAGAAACAAAAGTGTGTGCCTCGAGAGTCTGAACATGGTCTTATAATTTTTGGTGTGTTTTGTTATCTTGGGGTCAAGAAAAACAGGCTGAAGTCGTTTCAATTAATTAATGATGCTAAAGGACATTGACCTGAACTGGATAGGATATATGCTGAGATAACATAGGAGGACAAAACGCATCAGACTGATGCATATACTACATAGTATATATGTGCCTTTTTATAGAGATGAAGAAATCTCAGAAGTTTTGGATAAACATCACTAAAAAGTTTGGATTGTTATCCTGATCTTATCTGATTCTTAAGACCAAGCTGGAAATCACACAAGAATGGGCTTTCTCACAGTATTTCAGAAAGTTCCAGACAGATCGTAAATACTCTTGGTATTTTAACAATTCTAGTTCCAGCCCTGGCTTTAACCTGGTAGTGTAGAGAGGCACAAGATGAAAATGGAGTGGGGGGGGAGGGAAAAGAAGTTAACTTTTTAAATATTAAGAATCCTAACATATCTATCTAAGGGAAGCAGTGGCTGAAGAGTCCATTCCAAGGATGAACATAGTTAATGGAAGAACATAGTTAAGGGAAGAGGATTTATTTAGTGGAATAATAAAAAAGGAAAAAAAAAAAAGAAAAGACTAGGCTAGGAAAAGCAAAATTTAACAGAAAGATGGGTGAAATGAAAAGAACTTCCTGATAACATTTTCTGTTTAGTTGAAGAGTTGTGACCTGAAGGAAATAGCAAAGGTCTTATAGATTAGGACTTTCAGGACATAAACCCAAATCCTTTGAAGTTAACAAGGGTCTCATGATATGTAAATACAATACATACTGGTTGCTGAACATAATCAGTGTTGCTTAGTGCTAGAGAAACTAGACGGATGGCTTCCTTTAGAACAGACATAATTATATTACATATTTCTTCCATAACTTTTGGCAACAAAGGTATGGTTTTAATGGTTTCCATTCTAACCCCTTGCCTGGAGTCACTGACAGCTCTTTTGAGCTGAAGGTTACTGTGTTGATTTCTAGTGGCATACAGTTACTTAGTTAATAGCTGCTAGTTATACGCTGCTTAACATCTGAGCACACACAAAAAAAGGTGGAAAGAGCATTTTTCCAAACCTTTAATGCAGGACAACTTGAACAATCTGCAGGACCAGAGACATTTTGGTGCTCCCAGTTTAAGACCCCTGAAATACTGTGGCTTTGACCTCTAATCTGATCTGTGATTTGTGAGCCTCCAATCCCATGGAGTTGAAGAGCTCAGCAGGATTTACACTGCGGTCCCGAAGAGCTCAGACCAAGCTGGATCTGGGTTTGCCAACACAAACAGATGCAATGGTTAGTATTAAAATTGTGCAGGTGTCGGTAAATATTGCTGCAAACACATGCTTTTCTTGACCCTTAGAAAAACTAATTTCTGATCATTTAACTGTGTGAAAGACACCACAGTTTCAGTAGTTTATTTCCTTCACCCTTTCAAAGCTCCTGTAGGTAAGTAATAGCTCAATGGCATGTGTGTGTGTAATCCAAGCATACTCATTCAGTTAAAGGCATAGCTGAATGGCAGCCGATTTACTGTTCCTGTTTCTTCATCACGCAACTCAACTCTATCTCATCGTAAGTCAAATGAATTGCTTATGGTGTGTTCTGCAGATGAATCAGCACTGGTGATCTTACAGCTGGTTTGTATTTGACATACAGGTACAGCATGTTTGCATGTAATTGCTAGCTAGGCAGCCAACAATGTATTTTTGGCGGGATCCTCAGGCAGATGTTTTACAGTCAGAAAGTGGTCCTCATAAATTTAGCTGTCCACATTGCCTTCCAGGTCATTCTTATCTGCCATGTATAACTATGAAGGGCAGAGACATACGTGAGATATTGTACCTACTATGATATGTTCATATGAAAAAAAATCAGAACCCAAGAAGCTGTATTCAAGAAGGCTGTGTGTCTTGCATCGTGCCACTGCTAGAACTGTAGCACTCCAAAGATACTGTGGGTGATGGCTAATAACCATAGGAATAAGTGTTTTCCTTTAAAGCGTTCATTCCATTCTCAAGTAAAGATCTACTTGCACACTAAGTAAAACCTCTATTTAAAAAAAGGTAGCTTCTTGATAAATCTGATGATAATCAGATTTCTCATTAAGATTACATACTGAAGATAATGGGATATCTTAGACTAACAGGGGCCTATATATATTATACTGCCAATTTTACATTGTTCTAGATTTGTACAAATATACTCTCTTTTATACTTCTAGAGTGATCTTCAAGTGACATCAGAGACGGAACCTAGCGTAAACCGGAAGCAGGTTTTGTCTTAGGTATCTTTAAATGTCTAAAAGCAAGACATCTACTCTAGATTAGATATCTAGTTCCTTTCTATAATCCACAGAGAAAAAAACTTGCAAAGTGAGATTCATCTCATCTATATCAGATATTTCCTTCAGAAAAGATGAAAATATCCAGAGATGCCTACATTTCTTTATTCATACATAATTTGGCTAGAAGATAAGTTTAGAGAATACACCTAATTTTTCAGGTTTCTAAGGATGCCCATCAAGTGTCTTCAGACACAGTGCTTAACTCAGCAGGTGGAGAGGAAGAGTGTGAGAGAGCATCAGTCTGTTAAGCTTCACACAACCATCAGCTTTGTTTTGCCTTTTAGTCACTGTAGTTTTTTCACTGACTTTAAGTAATGACATTGCTGCAGCAGAGAAGGGGAGTCACAGATCAATAAATATAAATCAGACTCCTACTGTTACTTCAAAACCAAAGATATACAGAGGTTTTTTCTCAATATATATTCTCTTTCAAACAACTTCTTTCCATGCCTGATTTTGCAAATAACTTACAGAATAACAAGAATCATACCTTTGTGACTGCAGTGGTTTCTTTAGAAGCCACTCAAGCAGAGAAAATCTTAAATTCTGCCACAATAAATCCTCATGCTTCTGTTCTTCCTGTCCTCCCCAGTAACTGATTTTCCCTGAAGTTGAAATGGGATAACTGGTGCAGAGCATGTTTCCAATTTGTCTCATGGAAGAGTTTTGTGAACATCAAGGTCAGCAGGACAGAAACATGAAGTTCTGTCCTGTATTTCCCATAGTGCTTCAGATAACTACCAGTATTTGCAAGCATGAATCCTTTGTTCAGAGTTAAAGTAAGCCCCAAATTGTTGCTCACTCTCTGGCAGCAGGTCATTTTACCTTGCTTTTTATTAAAATTTTCAGACAGATTTTTTGTCTCTCTCCTTCTTCTATTAGTTTATTTGGAAACCTGGCAGCAATCTGAAAGACTTCCAAATGCGATGTGGTGGACATGCAATCAGCCATTAAAGCAGTGCTTTGCATACCTGTGGTAGCAAGAGCTTGACCTTAAACTTGTTGGCCTGTTTTAGATCATGCGTCACTTTGCTGTGTAAAATTTCAGAGAAGTTCAAAATAGTTTTTATCGAGGTTTTTTTTAAGCGGTCAATTCAATACATGAATTTAGAAAGAAATCTCTTCACCTCCCCAAACAGTAATGCTAATAGACAGATAAAATCTGAAATATTCTTATTCCGTGCAGCTACACATTCTCTGCTATGCTGTTTTTGGGTTTTTTATGAACTGCTTTTGCCAAGGTTCAAAAGACTTACAGACATTTAAAATATGAATACTATATTTTGGTCACCTTTGAAATGCTCTTATAATTTTGAAAGTTCATGAAAATATTTTCCAGAGAGACAGAACCAATAGCATTGGTATTTCACATAGGTGGGAAACCACTGAACACTCATGTCCTTGATGTGTTCCGTATTAGAAATTTCAGACAGCTCTGAAAATAGTCAGGCCCCTCTGAAAGTGGAGGATTTTTTCTTTTTTTTGTGTGTGAAAAAATTGAATAAATTAATCTAGTGAATAAAAAACATGTCCACAGAAGGAATGCAAACCAGTAGAGAGGCAAATATTGCATTATTCTTGCAGTTATTTCATAATACTTATAATGGAAGAGACAATCTTTTTGAAAAACTGGTCAACTTCATTTCAAAAAGAAGTTTTTTTCAGGAGACCATTTCATCTTCCTATGCCTTCATTCTTTATTTTTCAAACGTGAAAATGAACTGTGAAATGTATATCTCTATATCTGTAAAATGAGAGGCATATCTTTGTCTTCAAAATGTAAAAATGTGAAATTAAAAATGCTTCCTAGCTCATTAATTTGTGTGCCAGCTTTATTTATGTTGTAAATTATTTTCCCTCATACATAATTCCATAATTCTAATGGAATAGAGCCCTCAGAAATTCCTAATCCTGTAGCATCAATAACCAATATAGTGATAAAAGTGCCAATGCACCTACAGGACTTCCTGAAATAGGACCAATAATAAAATTGAGGACTATCTGTGACCCTCTACAAATCAGTTTTGACTTGTACTGACAATAAATGTCAGGAACTTCGCAATTCTGCAAATTCTATACATGTTATTTATATAGTACATTACAGGAGATTGTAATTCGTATAGAAAATGAAGCTCCAGAAAAATAGCAGTAGCCAGTAAAATCCAAAAAGGAAAACCAATTAGTGTAAATTATATGGTTCTATAACTACAACTGCAGCATTTTAGTGGGCAGGCTTCCAGTTTGGAAGGCAAGTCAGATTGCCTCTTCCAAGGATTTGCTTGTATTAGTACAAGAATACAGCTACATCTCAATCAACTAATGCCAGCCCACCATTTTGTCACAGTCAAGGTAAGACACAGCTGATTCACTATGAAGTGGTACAGGAAAGGTTACCTGTATATACCCAGGCCAGTTTTATTTACCTAACAGTCAGTACCTTGTCTTTAGTGCCTGCTTTTACTCCAAGGTTGCATGTATATTTAGTTAATCCAAGTAAAAAAATTCATAATTTTTAGCACTGAAGAAAAGGCCTGAATTATTGTTTGAAAGCTACATTAAATAGCTAAGTAATGTAATTATTTTTTAGCATCGTCTAAGTAGCCTAAGTAAAAGTCTTATCAAGAAGTAAATTCTGCAAGAATCTGACTTCACAATCTGACTACCGTTACAGTAGTTTAAATGGAATTCCAGTAGGTCAAAGTTTTCTCCACTACCTCAATTTTTTTATGTTCTAATTTCAACAATATACATTAAGAGACTTTTTTTTTAAGTATCCTCCTGGACCAATTCATCTGCAATTTGCTATACTTTGTATGTTTAAAAGCCCCCACATGTCTAAGCTGCAAGAAAAAAATTCTGGACACATCAATAAAAAGGTAATATAATTCAAAACAGCTGCATATAACATGCCATTATACAAACTGATACCATATTTTACCCCCGTTTTGTGTTATTATACTATGTTAATCTTCAATTCTGACTGTAAATGTTTTATCCCAAAAGCAAATACAGAGCAAAATTAATTGTATTTGAGAATAAAGCTACTTCTGACTATACTAAAATGTCACCGCTGTTATACTATTGTTTTATCATATACCTGTTACCTGCATTCTAAAATACTGTACTAGTGTTGAAAGTATGTTATCTGATAAGCATTATGAGTGTACATTTACATTTAAATGTGATTATTTGTCTTCTGCGATGATGTATCAGATACAGAGCCAGAAAAAACATTGTCTGTAAATCATTTCAGCCAAATATTTGGTGTTCAAAAGATTTACAGTAGCCATTCAAATTATGGCATCTTTCCTAAATTATTAATTCTTAAAAATTATCTGTCTCTCTGCAATCTGAGCTATGATTTGTTCAGCGTTATGGGTTAATTACTTGACATAAGGAAAGTACTATTTTAACTTTGTGATTTGTCTTTTCCATGATTATTCAACCACAAAATTGTACACTACATCTTTAGGAAAGACCTCTTCATGTTCCCATTCAAATCATCTGCAAAATTGCTATTGGCTTCAGTGCTTCAGAATTATAACAATTTAATCCCAAAATGAACTTTCTCTCTTGAACAAATGAACTGTGGCTTCTGGACTGAAACTAGCTTTTCATAAACCTTTGACTGCACAAGTCCTCAAGAACAGCGAATAAAAAAGCCTCTAACAGGCTGAATTTATTTTTCTAATTGAACACATCCTCTATAGAAGTAATTTGAATTGTTTCTATAGCTAGTTACTGAATCAAACCAGGAGCTGTCTGTCCAATACAATTACAATTTTATGGCTAGCCTAAGCTTTTATTAATACATTTCCTTACACCAGCATCCCCTTATGACATCAATGATAAGGACTCAAAACTGAAATTTATTAATGAAGGTTGAATTTCTCTTATTTACTCATTTTGCCAGATCTGGTGGAATTGATTAAGAGGTGGCAGACCTCTGCCTTGAGGAGCCCCAGTGCAAAGTTGGTGAGGGACTCTCTTTCAAGAAACTATACTAATTGGAGACCAAGTTATTCTACTACTAGTTCAATCTCCCTTTTAGACGTTCCTTCTCAGCAGAATCTCTCACAGCCCCAGTGAGCATCGCAGCAGGATGCTTAACCACGGAGTCCTCATGGTCTTCAGTGTTCTGGTGCAGACCTTGTATTCCTCAAGTCCTGTGGCTCATGAAGTATCCTCAGAGTGCATCAGGTTTCCTCCTATATCTTGATCCCACATCAGACACGGGGAGAAAGGTGAGATATTGTTCCAAACCTGGATTTTCCCCCCATCTGCATCCCCATCTGAGAGGCATCTTTTCCCCTGTCTCTAACCCAATTGCAAATCTCCCTTCACGTGCTGAAACACAGGCATGTGGTCTCAGCGTGTGCCAAGCTGTAAATAGCCTTGTGATGCAGGATGGACTTGCAAATTATTTGTGTATGATCCCACTGTGGAATTTGGATAATGAGGTAAAGTCTTTGTGCTCAAGGAACAATTAAGACTGGCCTTGTTATCTCTTGTGCAGGCCAAGGAAGTGGAGACTTGCCTGGCCAGCACGGGATGCAGATAAGGAGGGGGCCCTGCGGAGGCAGGACAGCCCTGCTTTTTTGTCAGTGAAGACAAGAAAACAGGAACTTGTGTAGTTCTTTGTTTCTTCGAAGGCTAGCGTGCCCAGTGACTGACCTCTGCCTCATTACCTGTGAAATGCATATTAAAGTAG